>JARGXX010000097.1:600000-1177140 GCA_030374765.1 Agarophyton chilense
GTAGAACTGTTTGTTTTGAGATCATACACTTCATCGTCACATATCTCAACAGGGTACGATATCACTCCATCCTCACATCCATCAATAGAAAAAATTCAATCAAAACATGGCGCCATATCTCACGCGCTCTGACACAAGCTCAACGCAGGATAGTCTTTCAGCAACATTAACATTTTCTACCAAACGCAACTCTCTGCGCACTATGAGATAATCACCACCTATTCCAATCACTGAAAGAGTGACTCATTCTAGGCGCAAACAGTCATGCGCAATAATAAAGCGACGTGAAAACGAAAAAAAAAGTTGTTACACAACGATAAAAAGATGTCAAACTGCCACAACAGCACAAAAGTATACGACATGTTGTATCCTATAAGGGTCTTTCAGTTGGAAGAGTTCATCGTATGAGCCAACATATGAAGCTCAGGAAGCAGGAAGGAACCCCTTACTGCAACAGTTCGTACAGAGCTCGAAGAGCAGTTCACTGTCGACCTATTTGCGTTTGTTGCATCAAGAGGTTTTGTAGCGACTGTAGACGTTCTGGAAACGATTTCAAGCAAGATAATTAGATATGGGCGCAAGAAGTTTCCGAATTGCTACCCTTCTGACGACTGAGCACGAGCATTTCGTGCCAGACACCGTGACATGACGCCTCGTAAAATTAAAAACAAAAACGCTACGAAGCTGGCTTCAGAGCACCCTTCACATGTTGTGAGCCTTGTCCGGGCTCTGAAGAAGTTTAAACAGGCAAATCCGGGAATACTGTCCGATCCGGATCGTATCTAGAATATGGATGAAACCAAGGTGGGAAGAGAGTATGGCAAACACAGTAAGGCATTCTTGTAATATTTCACACATTGCGGCGGGTGTAATGTGTCATTCACGAAGCCAGGAAAGCACCTGGCTTTCGGCGTTATTGAATCGGTTTCTGGCAAATTATTGCCACCGTTTCTTGTTTTCGCAGCTAAGAAACTATAATGTGTTGGTACCAAGCTCTAAATCCAGAAATTTTCAAAGACTCTTCGTGATCTTCACATTTGGTAGCATTTAAGGACTTGTTTCCAGGAGGTGCATCGGTTTGGGGTACCGAAAATGGGTCCATGAAAATGGAAGTAATCAAAGAATTTCGTGAGTCATATCTGTTGTCCGATATGGCCATTTGACCACTGGTGCCCAATGTTGTCGGATATGGACGTTTCGCCTCGGTTACCCGATACGTAAGTTTGGCCCCGAAGGTCCAAGATATACGTTTGGCTTACGTTGTCCGATACGGACTTTTGGCTTCTACACCGCGCTCAATTTGAAGTACTTAAGATTCTTGTAGAGGAACACTGCGACAGTAAATCGTCGGTACCCTCGACGCACTAACTTCTGCATATACCACAAGAATATGATTCCCCGCGCGAAAAGGAAGCCCCAACTAAACTGAAAGGTGCTGCTTTTGCTCGAGGGGCATAAATAGGGCAATGGACTGAGTTGGGTCCAGAAGGCGAAAATATTTGATATAAAAGTTATACAGAGCGCCATTCGACAAATACACGACTATCTGAATATTTTCTCATTGTGTGACTTTTCAGATATAGGAATGCGGCAAAAAAAACTGTCCATTGCAGGATATAGAGACTTGTCAAAATCAATCGTAGAGAAATCATTTGTAGATGCAGGACTCTGGCCGATGGGCTTTCGGTTATTGGATTGGGCGCGACAGAAATATGCTGGTAGAAAACAACACATGGAGGCTATGAAGCAAATTTTAGATGTGGGCAGAACGTTATACCACGCAGAAACATCCCAGGCCATTCTCGAACAAAAGACACCACCAGCATAAGCGTGAAAGTCAATTACAAGCTACATGAAGGAGGCAAACAGAGTCGAAGACATAATCGAGGAGTGCACACCAACCACCAAACGTATATTAAAGTACACGACAGTGGACCGTTCTGGTTTCGACCCATCTACTTGAGCGCCTGCCGCCTATTTGACGTACGAAGATATGATAGAAGTGCGAAAGAAAAGGGAGATGCAAACAAACAGTTGGCATTAGAGAAAAAACGTGTTGCAAATGAACGTGTTATGAAGCAAGAGAAGGCAACTATAGAGCGTGAAGAACGACAGCGTTAAACGGCATCCAGAAAGAAGGCAAAAAAAGAGGCAGCTGCAAGCAAACGCCAGCATAAAGAAGAGAAGCGTACGTTAAAAAAAAAGGAACAGAATTCCACGAAGCGCAATAGATTTGTGTTGAAAGTGATGTATAGCACAGGAAAAGTTTCATGGTGCAAAAAGTGCAAATGATGCGATCAAGGTGAACAAATCATTTTCAGAAAGCGGAAGAAAAGAGAAAACGTTTCGGGATGATATGAACCAAGCAAAAACCGACGCAAAGGTCATGAACGGGAACGACGTTGATAAGGAAAGCGAGTGCCAAGAAGGCGGCCGAGCGCTTCTGGAAGTGCACGAGCTCGACGCAAAAGTGGCTGAAACTCGTGAGCAGGTTTTTCAAAAGTCGGTGGTGCATCGGACGCGCTTCGAAGACGCGGGGTTCAATGCGTTTACGTTGGTGCAAAAGCGAGCAGGTATTCCCACTTGCGCTGGAACGTCTGCGGAGACGGACATAGTTTTGTTTACGAGCGGGCGTGGCAGCGGAGCGTTTGTGAGGACGTGGGAGGGAGTGCTTGGATAGGTGTGAGTAAAATTGTGAATAAAATGTTTGCGCTTTTGTGGCGAGAGCGCGACTGGAGCAGAAAGGTGTAGGAGATTACGCTGGTCTGGAAGGGTACATGATTGTAAGCTATTAGAGTGTATATGTTAACTACAGCATCGTTACTGTTTAGAACGAACGTGTTTCAAAAAAGGAACTTTTGGTACGTTTCACGAGACATGACGGTCTCGGAAGCCTCTACGATAACCGATTGAATTGTGTAGGTCGTATTTTACAAAGCTGGCAACGGAAAGAAAACCCTTGACAGTTTCCTAGAACAGTTGCAAAAAATGTAGTGAAGGTTTACATTCTGTGAAAAGCACACTTGTGTTTTGTGTCGTGCTTGTTGTTGAACAGGCTGGTACTTTTTGACACACACGGTCGGTTTGCATGAAAATGATCATTTACGCAGTTTGTTTGTACGACGTGTGGGCAGCAATGCGAATTGCCACATGTGTACCTATGGCAGGTGAGAGCCAACTCGTGAAGCGATGCGCAGTCACTGGGATTGAATCTAAGCAAGTACATTATCTATCTAGTACAATACGTGCATTGGGGCACTTGCCTCCTTCTCCAGCTTACCGAGTTTGGCAAATCTCCCACGTCTTCTGAAATGATCTTACATTGAACAACGACACATCACACGCAGCGCGTGTCGCCTTGGGCGTCCCGTTTCGTTAAACGCCGCCAGCGCCTTCGGCGTCAACAACGTTCTCACACCTTTCTTCTTCAGCAGCTTTGTCCTTGTCCTCAACCGTTTCCCCGATGTTCCCTGCGGCACATCTGTCAAAGCAAGAGAACGCCTCTGGAAACACAGCGCCCAGCACAATAATACAACACGCTGACAGAAACACCACCAGTCCAACAGCCTGATACGCACCTGGATAGTTCCCATAATGAGCAAACGCTCGCCGTCCTTTATCATTTTGCTTCGTCGCAAGATTGGCGAAAAGCACAAGCAACAATTGCGGCAACATGTGCCGCACCATCACAAACCATAAAAACGGAATGTATCGCACCACTCCGACGAAATCCTCCCGAAGCCTAAGCACGTTTCCAACAACCAGTTCCTTCACAATCAACGACCACGTCAGTTCGTTTGAACTATTCTTTTTGACTTGGTAGCACAAGAAAAGCACTCCTGCCATTAAAAGCACATAACATACGACGAGCGATACAAATCCCTTCATGATTGGTTTTGTTTCCGCGCCAAACCACAACCCACACGCCAAACATACTGATCCAAATGTGGCCATCATGTACGCTAAAACAGGCTTCCACCCAAGCACACTGACTTGAGACTCAATTGCATAAATCCATCCGATAGCAAAGCATTCCATAAAACCCACCAAGATCATCATAAAGTTCACATAATAGTCCGTGACATCCAGGAAAAGCAATCCAGAGTCTGTACAGAACAAAAGGCCGCCGAGAAATGCAGCGAGACACACACCGGCTGTGGTATACGCGTGGTGAAATCGGCGCAGCAAAGCAGAGTCGCGAAACACAGTAGTGACCCCCTCGGCAAGCGCAAAAGCCGAATCAATGCCGAGGAGAAACAGCGCAACGAAGAAGAGTCGCTCCCAATGGCCATAGCCCGGCAGCGTGGAAAGAGCGACGGGAAACGTTCCGAAGATTAAGCCTGGGCCGCCAATTTTGAGATCGCTTATGTTGTTGGACTCGAGCTGTGCGATGTATCCCACGGTTCCGAACACTGCAAAGCCAGCCACAATAGAGTAGATTGAGTTGGATATTGCGATTATGACACAGTTGGCAAATACGGGCGAGTTGCGATCGTTGTAGGACGCATAGGCCGTCATGATGCCAAATGTGACTGAGAGCGAGAAAAAGACCTGGGAAACGGCTTCTGACCACACAGCAGGTTCCTTTGACAAAACCGAAAAGTCCCATTCTCCTACATACGCTTTGACGCCTGTGCCGCTCCCATCCAGCGTGAGGGATCGTACAAGTAGCACAATTAAGATGGCAATAGGAAGTACAACGGTTACGTACGCTATTCGACCGGTCCACTTGACGCCAAACGCAAGACACAGGTAAATGAGCACCCACGTAATGGCGAGCGCACCGACGTTTGGTCCCACAAGGCGTGTCGGTGCAAGGTTGTCGGCCACGGTCTCCAGTCCTGTGACGATGTTTTCAAACCAGTCGTAAGCTTGAGAGCCAGTGATACCCCTCCATCGGGTTTCCGAGCCCTGGCAACTGTACACAAACATTCGCAGTGTCCAAGCAACAAGAACGCAATAGTAGGTGGTGACGACAAAGGCAGCAAGAATGGAAGCAAGCCCCACGCCGCGAAAGCGGGGATTGATCTTTCCAAAGGCGCCCGCATCGCCGGTCTGGTAGAACTGGCCCACGGCGACCTCCAGGATGAGGACGGGGATGCCAATGATGAAGAGAGCGAGAAAATACGGAAGAAAGAAAGCGCCGCCGCCATAGGCGTACGCCAGGGACGGAAAGCGCCATATGTTGCCGAAGCCGATGGCGGCGCCTATGGAGGCGACGATGAAGGCGGCTCTGGAGGACCACGACCCGCGATTGTGGGCCATGTTGAAGCAAGTGCGGCAAGTGTGGGGGGGAGAGTTGGCGCCAACAAGTAAGACGGGGAGGCGGCCATGTGGAAGCTGCAGAATAGAGCGCCAAACATTACGTCCCGCGCGCGCGTGTTGTGAGATAGCGGCGAGAGCCACGCCGGTCTTGGGTCTTGAGAGCGGCGGCTGCCGCCGATATTGCGCCGCAGGTCGTGTCCCGCCGCTGCTCTTGCGTTGTTGCGCGCTGTCGTGGACACCTGGCTGCGCTGGACACCTGGCTGCGCTGGACACCTGGCTGGTGCGCTGGACACGTGGTGTACGTGAGGAGGGGACATGGTGATGATGTATGACCTCACGCATGATTCAAGCTGGCCCTTCGAATAGCAGTTTGATATTTCGGAAGGCCGTTTGAAAGGCGTTGTAAAGTGGGGCACTTATATTTCTTTCATCACGCTTGGAATCAGTGCTCATTGAGCAATGCACTGATATGATAAAACAGCAAATCCAAAACAACTTGTGGTGCTGTTGGCTTCAGTTTGTTCTTCTTCTTCAAGTCATTTACGTTGCAACAAAGTTTAAAGGCACCGTAATGTGTGACCCAATCAACATGCCACACAATGACCAGGCTGCCGAACATGGAACGAGTTACGGAGCGTTGAAACCCCAAGGTGCGGGTACCAACAACGGGTGCAGATTGGAGCGGGAAGTGGTTCTAAAAATGGAGCGAATTGTTGCGTTGGAGAGAGAAGAACCTCAAACAACAAGATACTTGACGACAGTGCTTGACAATCTCCGCTCATCTCGTTGCAAATTCTTGGCTGTGCTTGTCATCATCATTTTCTTTTTCTTCTTGACCAAATCCTTTCCAAGTGCACAGGTGAGCGAGCATGTGAGGGAGTCCGAGCCACACGCAGCCCAAACGAACATGGACATTCTCCACAACGTTTTCGATCATGTTATGGAATTGCTGGGCTTCCTCCTATTTTTCTACATTGTGTACTTGGGTTTTCAATTCACCGCCTCTTGACTGCACACCGATAAAAACAACACTCTTTTCGTGCGCCTTGTCTCTGTTCCGTACACGCCGTCCGCGTGGCCACCAATTCACACTTCTCACGTTGTACTCTGCGGATGAAGAAACGAGCGACGGCGCCCGCGCTTCCCGGAAACAAAAGAGCGCCACTACAACGCCCATTCTCTCTGCTGTGCTCTCTACCAAACCCTCTCTTTCACACATTGTATCATTCACAACTGTTTACCGCTTTCTCATTCACGCCGGCGTCACTGAGATCGCTTCAAAACTTCTCTCTTGCAAACACATTCGCTTGCAAGTCGAAGCCGTTCACCATAAATGGCTTCCCGTGCAGCTTTCGTTCTACTCAAAAAAGTTGCTTCTGAAAACCAACACTTTGTGCTTCTGTATTTATCTTGACTATCTAATGTCGTTTAAGGTGCCTCAAATTAAAAAAAACCCTTCTCTCTTCGTAGCGAGAGCGTAAAGCAAAAAAATTGAGACAAAAGAAGCTAAGAAATATCAAACCTATAGACAACGAACAACGTCGGAGGCTCCCAATACTAACGGAATCTCACGAATATTTCACAAAGCGTATCTTTTTTTTTTTAGTGATTTTATGCATGCTGACTCAATTCTGCGTTTTTTTGTATGAATAACGCCCCGGTGAAAGTGTGACTAACGAAGCACGCCGACGATGGGACGAACACAAGCTCAACGATCGGTGTACAATTGGGCGACACCTTGAACTGAAACCGATTCTGAGTATCAGCTCCATTTCTGAACAGCATTCGTCTACCGCCAGATTAGTCTTAGAAAAGTTTGAATGCACATATCAGAGAGACACTTATTGCAAGTCCAACATGAACATCTGTACACGATTATTAACCTACGTCTTCAATGACAAGGATATATTCACTAAAAACATAACGAAAATAGAAATGACATTTTTCGAGTCGTTCCGACTGAACGATTTTATTTCCAAAATAGAGAACACGGCAGTGCTTCTACAATCTTTGCCGGACTCACTCATGCCCATCAATCTCCTGTCAGATGCGAACCGCATGTCATATGACCAAGTCATGGCACTTGTGATGTCGGAGCTGGGTCGCTGGAAAACAACAGATCAGATTCAGGAGCACGAAAGGCTTCGTCATCAGAGGTCCTTTACAAGAATTTGGGAGTCAAATGTTGGTCTTGCTGAAAGATTGGCCACATTCGCAGATATTGCCGATCGCGTCCTTTGAACAAAAACTCAAATAGCAAAATCCGTGGATCGCATTCGAACACACGGACTTTTTCGATGGTGCAAAGACATGGGTAACGGATCAAAAGACATATCTTTACGAGTCCAGATCGAACGTCGGATTATATCCTTTATCAGACCGCTGAGAAGAAACAGTCTCACTGCAACTTGCGCTTCTTTCAAAGTCGACGCTAATCTTTGACATGCAAAACTCGCACATCCTGGACAAATCCGAATGATCGCAGCGTGCTACTCCACATACGGGATTCTCCACCTAACTAGGGATGATGTAGAGACGATAGACTGTACGTCTTGCAAGGAAGCCGCAACAAGCCGGGCTCTTGTGTATGAAAAGCAATCTATTACTCACAAGCGAAAAACTGTGATTTTTCTCTTTTCAGCGGAAGCAAAGTACGTTGCGCTTTCTACATGTGTTAAGGACATCAGTTGGTTTAGAGCAATCTTTTGGGAATTCGCAGACCATGATCCTTGTAGCGAAGACCTTTTGGTACGAATCTACCAAAGTTCTGTTTTACAGCTCAGACGCTATGTACTTGACACCAAACCTGCAGATATCGAGCCAAAATAGTATTGACATGAAGATGCACCATTTCAAAGAGTTACTCCGCACAAGAGTTCTTAAACTAGAACAAATTCATAGGAGTCTCCAGATCCCAGACATACTGACAAAGTGAGCGTTCCTCCAAGAGAAGAGGGAAAACTTGGCTTGGTGAAACTTGACTTCTTCTGAAAAAGAATTGTGGGAACTACAAAGTAGACTCTGCCTTTATTTTCTTTTGTATTTTGATATTTGTTTTAGTTTTTTCGCTTCAAATCGTTTTCGGGATTTTGATGTTTTATTTATGCTTATCCTTCACAATCTTTCTTTTTCTTCCCCATAGAGAGCACCTGATTTTTGTCCTACAGGGTTTTATATGTTTTCTGGGTTTCAGAGTTTAATGGTGTGAATGGAATGTTTCTGTTATGTGACATTTACGTGAGGCAATTGTTTGGTTTTCGTTTATGAATTAATGATTACCACGTCTTGCACTTTTTAAAAGATGCTGTGCTAGAAAAAAACCATTTTGCGTAGGAACTGTCTTTCAAATGGTTTTGTTTATTGTTGTCGGATTGATCCTGATTTCGATATAAAAAATGGTGGATGTTCAATCCCAGAGGCTTCGTCTTGAGAGACGGTGTTGATATCCATGCGCCTTATGCAAACCGAAGGCGTACCATGACACACGCAGTATTCTGTGCGCATGCGCCGTGCGCCGTAGTTTTCACTGAAACAAATAAGTTCTACAGCCGACAGCTGTTGAGTCACCGACCGATCGGCAAAGGGGTGCATCGAGGGGCTCCGACTACTTCGCTTCTTACATCCAAAAGAGAGTAATCCTATGGGCGTCGAATACGATTAACGAAAACTTCATTGGAGTGTTCTCTACGACAGCTCCGGTGCAATGTCTAGAGATTGAATGCATGATGTGCATAACGCCATGTTGGTCGAGTAACATGCGGTCGACACTAACGTCTTCGTTAAAATTTGAACTCATACTGCGTAGATATCCCTTACCCGAAATCTGGAGTTCAGATGTCGTCAGGAACGCATTGCACTCTTCCAACGTTTTCGAGAGATATAGCGCTATTCCAAAATACAAGAACGGCAAGAATGTTTACGTCGTCATCAGTAGGGAATGCAAGTACTTGACACCACATGATCCAGTTTACTTGCACTGTCCACCAGACCAACCAAACATTTTCTTATTCAATTACAAAGCTTCATTCTATATATATAAATATAACAATTTTATGCCCCCTGTGAAAAAATAAACGAACGATTTCAAAACATGGTACTCATCTACATCCGAAAAAAGTAGTAAAACCGCGACTGACCTTGGCCTTTACAATAAAAGTCCTATAGTCTGTCCAATCGCCTCAGCGTTTTACTAAGATACAACTGCCATGCCTAGAGGTACACAGTTGAATAGAGACGAAAATACACAAATCAAAACGCCTCAAGACGCAAAACTCTCTTTAAAGTTCATTGAAAATCAGGTGAACAGATCAGCATCAGCTGTATACAGCTTTGTGAAGCGTAAAACGACTCCTATTGCAAAATTCCTTCATGGAAGGCCCCGAAATATAACACCCAATGATGAACGTCATATCAAACACACGCTTTCAAAACAATCAACATCTGCAAAAAGTTTGAAAAAGATCCTGAACCTTGAAGTTTCTATTTCGACAGTCACTCGCGCCATTCACCGACTGGAAACGTTTGAGGCCTTGAAACCGGGATTTTGAGATCCATCTCGACGATGATCTTTTAACCAGTGGTCGAACTTACCGCAGCGATGACATTTCGTTTTTTTTCTTCAGCTCGGTTGCTTGTTCGAAGGTCAGTCTTTGATTTCTCGACTTTAATATCTTTCGGTTCCCACGGCGAGGTGTAAAAATTAAGGACGCGTTGTTCCACAACGTGTTCATGGAAGAGGAGGAAGCTGACGTGCACACTCGTTCAAAATGTCTAAAACCCGATGCAATTGATTCGCACAACACTGCCTTCAAACAGTCGTTCATTTTTGACGTAAAAGTAAATAAAAACTCCTTGAGAGCACAGTTGGCTTCTACAATCACTCTCTAATATCTGTCGACATTAGAGTTCGCCAAGAGTGTGAATGCAACAAGAGACTCTGAAAGTTTGGCCTGTTTTCCGTGCGCATTAACTCTGGATACGTGTCCCGGGAACATCCACTCAAAGTTTTGGAATGTCTCGTTGGCATTTCTCTTTGTGTTTGGAAGCGTCAGGAAATCTTGATAAACAATGCAGCGCTCTGCAAGAGGGTCACGTTTGTAGAGTGCTTCAACAACGGCGCGCCAGTCTCAAAGCGGATTCTTTCTGTCGGGATTCATCGGCAGATGTCGCGGGCGCAAACATTAAGCTGTGACTGTAACAGGATGCCTTGCGCAGCCTTGTGTATCTTGTTATCGTTCGAGTTGGATAAAATGGCATGAAATGCTTACCAAAGCGAAATAGCGTTCGTTCTCTGTTCCTGATTTTCTTTACAGTCTTTCTACCGAAGATTTCGTATGTCCCAGGCGAAGCGCTGCCGCGTCGGCTGGTCGCTTGATGAAATTTCTGGGTCCATAACAATGGAAAGTGAGGTTTGCAAACATGAACTCAACAATTTATTCAGCTGCTGTTCACGTATTCGGATCCCCGCGACCTCTAGAGCTCTCATCGCCCACAGAATTACTGAGTACTTATGCTAATCTTGCCGTTGAACTATTGGTTTAAACTCATGCAGAAGAATATCTCTATGATCCAACTCAGCACAAAGTAGACACACAATACCATGTCTCAGAAAACACGGCAACGAATCCCATACATAGTATCAGATTAACGCAAGAAGACACGGAGTTCATACTGACCTATTGCTCTACGCAACAGGGCTGCGGGTGTGGGCCACTGAGCCAGAGCTGGATGTCTTTTGCACCAGACTCGGTCGCCGCATTTGTTTGTTTGGCCTCCCCACGATCTCTATGACGGCATTGCTCTCGTGGGGCGATCGGAAGTGTCTGTGGCGCTTTTGATGCAAACAGTCAGTCCCGCCGCTGGAGTCTGGCGCTGCCTTCACTTTGGCGTGCACCAAAGCGATGTCTGCGGGGCCTACCTCGCGGCGACGTGCTACCGACGTGATGCGCATTTGCGTTATCTTGAAGTAGAGTGTGGAACTGATTGAGTTGGGTCACCATTTTCGTTGTGGAGCATATCATAAAGTGCATGGTATCGCCGAAAAGGACGCTTTCGTGGTTGATTCTGGACGGTGCAGGTGTGAGAATTTTGCGCCCCGCGTCAGGATTTGTTTTGGTGTGAAACGATATGCTGGAGTGTGGAGCACTACAATTGTCGCATCGAGCTCACTTCGTTTCTAAAGGTTTTGGGGGGCGTTTTTGAGGCCCAATCAAGTGTATGATCTATATTGGGTTGGATTGTTCGACAGGAGAGCATATCATTAAGGGCAATGCTCGAGAGCTTAGGGCGTAAGCCAGCTACATTCGTACACTGCAGTAGAAATCTTTGGTCGATATTCTCAAGGAATCGTCGTGAGAGAATTATCACTAGCTTTACAGGACGCCACAACCACACAAGCGCAACCATGACGACACCGAACAGGGCTTTGATTCAAATTCATACCCTTCCCATGGGACACCGACATTTTCTTTCAACCACAGTGCAGTTTTCTTGTATAAACATATAGTGAGAAGACTTTGCATGGGTTCTTGTCGGGGCAGAAACTCGTTCAAATGGGCCGAAGGATGATCGGAATAGGTCATAGTCCACTAAAAGACCACTGAGAGTTATTCAAAAACTTGTACCAAGAGTGACTGACGTGCTCACGATCTGAGATACAATCTGTACCTCACACTCTCTGCGAAAAAAAGGAAGCAAGTACAAAGGGGACCTACGCGTGTCCTTGATTTAGAGGCTGAAGCTATATGTTGAAACTCTGAGCAAGAGTGAAAGCTGAGCGATTGATGGTCTTTGCCCGCGAAAGGGTTTTGTAGTTCGTTGAAGTTCCAGTTCTTTCAGCATTTAGCCTTGTTGCCGATACTTTTCTCCGAATAAGAATTTAAAAGTACTGTACTAGATTTACACTGTTTTTGAACGAGGTCAGACTCCAACACCGCTGCTTTTCGTATTTATAGCAACCGCGACAGTGCCACTGAAAGTGAAGGGTAATAGTTTTCCATAGGATATTCTAAGCCAAACTCTTTCTTGCTGCAAGTGGGTTGGTTCTGCTTCAACAGCGAAAACATGTCGATGATCAAAGCAAAGAAATCAATTGCTAACAGTATACGCGTATGAGCATCGCCCTCGTTGGATGCTTTAAGGCACGTTTCTTGACTAATTATATACTGGCTTACACACAAGAACCTGCCAGTGCGAAAAGATTTTGTTTTCTTCTGATTCGAAGGCTAATGATCCGTATTTATCGAAGGAATACCCAGAAGTTGGAATCGATTTCTCTCTCTCATTCACGCTTTTCCACTCAAAAGAAACCCAAACCTGTCTACCACTTGCGTATTGTCGTAATCATCGAACATGACTTCAATTGATCCCGGCTTCGAAGGGCGGGAAGGTCACTCGGCATTGTACGCAGATTTAGAAGACTGGGTAGAAGGTACAATAGCTCAGACGGGAGATATGTGCAAGCACAATGGAATAGTCTACAAAGCTGCATTTTATAGCGATACCGAACCAGGTCATGGAGATCCAACTGTGAATGGATGGCGTATGTACGATGAGATGTACGACATCACATCCACAACCCCGCAACCGGATATGAAAGTCATCGGATACCTTCCAACCTGGCATGAAGGCTTTGCTTACGACAATCCCGATTTGTACTCTTTTGTAACGCACGTTATCATTTCATTTCTCATGTTCGAAGAAGACGGTAGTTTTTCGCAGACATCGATCGACGAAGTGAAAGCACTTCTTTTGACCGTTGAGAACACGATTGATGGATTTGATAAGAAACCAAAAATTATGGTCGCTTGTGGTGGTGCTACCGACGAAAACTTTTACAACATTTTGAAGGCGGTTTCCGATGACGAATCTTCTCCGCTTTTGACAACTGTATTGAACAGTATTACCGAGTTTGTCACGTCAAATAGACTGGATGGAGTGGATCTAGATTTAGAATGCTGGTGGTTCGATGAAGCGCCACCGGAGAGTACATTCCCTCGAGAGGCCGGAAAAGGATTGACAACATTGATATCTGCCCTGAAAAACCAATCAATCTGCCCAGACATGGATGGTAAAATAGTTTCAACTGCCGTTTTCGGTACTTCGTGGTATGGGAGAGAATATTCAGGTATGCAAGAGGCTGATTGGATATCTGTTATGTCGTATGACTTTACAGGGTCTTGGAACTCATCTCCAGTAGGGCCTCATTCCGCTACATACAAGATCAAGAATATGAGGGATTTCCTTTGTGAGCAGCAAGGTCCCTGGCCTTCTCAATCAGAGTTCGGAAAATCTATGGAGGACAGTGTGAAGAATATGGCCGATAATCCTATTAATACTGTTGAGGACTCAGTTTGGTATTGGACCAGTCCTTCCTATTCTGACTGGACTGGACCCGGTCAAGCCAGAGCTCGCGCGCAAATGTGCTTTGGAATTCCGACATATGGATACGATTTCGCATACAAGAAAGATGTTGATGAGCAGAGTGGAGAAGTCCCTCCTGGATACCGCATCGTGAGGAATTCCGAAATGGCTGCAATATTCCCTGATGCGTTCAAATCGTCATATGGCAATTACAAAGAGCTGGGCGGAACGCCACGACCTGACTTTGTTGGCAATAGTGAAACTCTTTACAAGTACAAACATAACATCCACTTCTCGACGCCTGAAACGGCTTTGACGACGGCCCGTTTTCTTTCCAAAATTGGCTGCCAGGGCATGATTTTCTGGGATCTAGTTCAGGAATGTTGGGACGATGACAAGAGCGTGTTGAAGGCAGTGTACAAGAACTTCACGAAGTAGAAATGAGTACGATGGAATTATTCTTGGTGGGGGTCATCTGCGCTTGACCGCATCTGTTTTGGGTGTATTCACCTTTTTCCAACTTCTCCTCCAGAAAAGGGCTACTCTTAGACGCAGTTTTAATTATGGAAAAGCTTGCAGAACTTCTATTATCACTTTCTGAGCCTTAGTGTAACGCTATAGACTAAACGTTTAGTATAGAACGTTCACTAGTTTACTTGGTCGTTCTAGTAGTTTAAGCTACACAACGGTCACGCGAGACTACTACAGACTTCAGCTATTTCGGACTTAAACGTTAAGGCTCTAGTACGATTCGTTAGGTTGTAACAGCTTTACAACCCGCATAACAAACATACCTGCGTACTACTCGAAAGCCTACAAGTAAAGCTCCTGCCTCTGCTTGCTCTCCCAACTCTCGAGGCAAGCGGAACGGGTAGATAGTACTCTTTTTTCTCCTGTTTCAGATTATTTGCCCGCATATGCGCGCATCCTCACACTAAGCGTGGGGCCTGTAGCGAAGTCTGTACCTCTGACGTATGATATTTAATAATCCATGACATATACTGGCTCGTCCATGAAAAAATCCAGCAGCTCCACGTACACTGACGAAAATGTTATCCAAACGGGGCAGAAGTACAAAAGCTCGGTACCTTTTCCTTGGCCAAACGTCAAGGACAACTACGAAAATTCGGTGAGCCCTACATTCTTTGCACTAAAAATTACTTTACTAAAAGAGTACGGACCTGGGTCGATACTTTAAAAGAGTCGGGAGAGTCCGTGATTACGAATGATCGTTGGTCGCCGTTCATCTTATCTCTTGTGTACGACTTCAACGAACGCTTAGCCTTTTGTATTTACACCAGGTTAGGAATTGTGTGTCGTCCGCTCCTTGTATTTTACACTTGTACTTACGCATCTGCAATCTGTTGTAAAACGGCAGCCGCGTGTTGGAAGGTAGTTTCAGAACGTCCCAACCGTAACAAACATCACATTGGGATGTAGTCTGCCTCTAACATAACGAGTCCTAGAACACATGCGTACAGATTACGATCGTATAGCTGTTTGAATTTAGATTCAAACAACTACCGTTCAGTGCGCATATAATAACATCTCCAATTGTGTTGTAGAAGGAGACGAGGGGGCTCCGGGGGTCTGATATATGCGGTTCATCCTCGCCGGGAACGCACGTATACATCGCGATTGAGACGGCAGGCTTGTAGGTAAGCTCACTAGACGTCAAAGAAGGCGATTGAAGAATAGAACAAAAGAAGCCATTGAAAGAAGTAACCGAATGGTAAGGAACAGAGCATTGGAGAAGTCCGAATGAAGATCGATCTTCTCGCGATCCTTGTTCCCATGTGGAACCAGTCGGCATTTAAGTTCCATCAAATCACTCTGACCTTCTTGTTTTCTGACGACGAAGTGATGTGATGATATCCGGTTTACGTTCTTGGGAAGAGAACGTACTGACACTGGGCGATGTTGGCAGTAGTAACTTCCATGGAGGAAGCCGTTCACTCGGTCTTGTCCTTTACTTATAGTGGTGCTCCTGTGCACGGTTTGTCTACTGATATCGGAGGGAAACTAGTCGATAACGCCCGGGGGTGACGATGCTTACTTGGCCTACCGATCTTACTTGGCCTACCGATAACATTCCCCCTTAGGTCAAGGCGTGCAAGAAATGGATGAAATTGAATGGAGCCCCATCATAGCTCTCAGCGTTGCGAGTTTAGATCCATAAAACGGTTTTGTCAGTGGGTCTGACACGTTGTGCTCGCTAGGGACAAATTGAAATTCCACCAGTCCTTTCTTCGTGTAATCGCGTACGGCCATTGTCGAAACGTCGATGTGCTTATTCTTGTCTGTCAGCTGGTCTTCTCTAGTCATGGTTAATGCGCGTGTGTTGTCCCCAAGGATCTCTATGGTGTCTTGGGGTGCGCCCATGTTGTTCATGGCTTTCTTCAATCACAGAGCTTCACGTGCTGCGTTGCATTTCGCAATGACTTCAGCTTCGGCGGTGCTCAAAGCTACGACGCTCTGTTTCTGTGAGCGCCAAGACACCGCTCCACTCCCGAGCAAGAAGACGTAGGCACCAGTTGACTTTCGGTCCAAATGCTTCGGAGCCCAATCGCTGTCACAGTATCCCATCACACTGTGTGTACCACACGTTCCACTTGAGCAATACTGAATACCGTAGTCCGTGGTACCCTTCAAATATCTCAGCACAAACTTTTCCAACTCCCAGTGTGCCTCGGAGTAGGCGTGCATGAAACGCGACAAGAAAGAAACCGAGAACTCGATGTCAGGGCGTGTGCCATTGGCCAAGTATGACAGAGCTCCCACGAGCTCACGGAAGGAAACTTTCGGATTGTTCTCTGGTGGAAGGGTTAGATTGGCGCATGATAAAATGGGAGCACCGGATGATTTGCATTCGTTCATCGAAAACTTTTTCAGAATGTCCTTGACGTTCTGTCGCTGAGTAATTGTGGCCATGCGGTTCCGGGTGTCCAAAAGCACTTCAATGCCGAGAAAATGTCTAACTTGGCCGAGATCCCGAACTTCAAACCTCGGAGAAACTTTGGAGACCAACCACGAGTGTCCTTCGTTTCCCTTGCAGGCGGTTAGTAGATCATCCACATATACAAGAACGTAGAGTTTTCCAAACTCGGCTTTCTCGGTCACAAAAAGGCTGGGGTCTGATTTCCCCTTCATAAAGCCGATGTCTTCAAGAACCTTCGATAATACCATATAGAATGCTCCTGCCGCCTGTTTTAAACCATACAGGGATTTGAGCAGCTTCCAGACTGTTCCCGGGGCATTATCAAATTCTTTCTTGAGTTCATCAGGTACCTGCGGCGGTTTCACGTAAATCTCCTCTTCTAGGTCTCCGTAGAGAAACGCAGTCTTAATATCGATGTGCCTTAACTCGAGATTGGCATTGACAGCGTGTGTGACAAGAATCCGGAAGGTTGATAGTCGGGAAACTGGTGCGAAGACCTCCGAGAAGTTTATGCCGTACTTCTGTTTGAATCCTTTAGCTACGAACCTTGCCTTATATCTCATGATCTCGCCCTTTTTGTTGCGCTTTATATCGAATGTCCATTTAGACGGAATGGATTCAGCATGTTCTGATAACCGTTCCTCGGTAAATACATTTCGCTCCGTTAGGGACTGCAGTTCTGATTTCATTGCGTCAATCCACTTGGCCCGGTCTTTGCCTTCCATGGTTTCGTGAGCGGTGGCTGGTGCAGCACGTGATGTTTTTGCGATGTGATCTATGGTCAGGAATGCAAGAGCGCTATAACTCGACATCCAAGGCAGCGCGTTTCGTGCCTTCTCGGTTGGCTTTCTTTTACGTCCACTCCGTCGTGTTGTCTCTGCCGGGGTTTCGTTTTCACTGATTGTGTGAGGTGCTGACTCCGGTAACTCTTCAGCGATTTCACCGTTTCCTATGTCACTGGCGTTGTTAAAGTCGGCTTCAATAATGTCTACCAACTCATTGCTGTGCACCTCCTCTTCTGCCTCTCTTGGGTATTGTTTCTCGCTTTCGTCGAAGCGTACGTCATGGGATGTGTATATTCTGTTTCTTTCCGGCACATACACACGGTAGCCTGAGGGTCCGTATCCGACTAGTACCCCATTCCAAACCTTCCCGTCGAATTTCGTTCGGCGTTGATTCGGTGGGTGCATGATGTACGCCTTACAGCCGAATACTTTCAAGTTGGAAAGATTTGGTCGAGTTCCCGTGAGAGCCTCGTGTGGTGTTCTAATCTTATACTTGGGGTGAGTGGACTTTGTAAGACACCGGTTTCGAACGTAATTGGCAGTGCGCAATGCTTCTTCCCAAAGTTTTTTCGAGTTCTTTAAGTTTCGGTTCCTCTTTTCTAGATCATGCACGGCTGCTCTTGCCATTTGAACGATTGTTCGGTTTAGCCGCTCGGCCCTTCCATTAGACTCTGGTGAATATGGGGCAGTGACCTCATGCTTTATTTGGCGTCTGACCAGCTTTGCTTCCACTCCTTTGCTGATGAACTCTCCACCTCTATCCGTGCGGATTTTTTGTATCTTTTGCACCTTTTTACCTGTGGTGGCTTCAATGTCAGTGATGAATTCATCGATGCGGATTGCGACATGGTTCTTTTTCTTTAACGGAAGAATCCAAGATGCCCCGGTGGCGTCGTCGAGCGCAGCCAGGTTATATATGTTTCCTTTCAGCGATGGGGGCGATATTTCCCCGATGAGGTCCATATTCACAAGTTCGAGTGGTGAGTTATGTCGGAATTCGACAGGTTTATGGCTCTTCTTTGTGGCCTTTCCGTGCTCGCACGACTCACAGGCCTGTTCCTCTGGTTTCTTATTTAGGTCTTCAAGGCCAAGTGCGGCCTCTTCGCGGATCATCTTCTCGATGATTGGTGAGCTGATGTGGCACATTCGAGAGTGCATTAGGTTCATATTCATTGTCATCAATGCGTTCGGAGCGTCTCTCTGTCGCAAGCTCTCAATAAATGCAACATTCACCCCCACAGATGATCCGCGCATCACATTGGTGTTGTCCTTAGCAGCAATTATCTCGTTTGTGTATGGGGGTAGAGAGATAAAGTATCCCTTTCTGGTCAGCACGGTTGTTGACATAAGATTTGTACGTTGGTTTGGGACGAAGGACACGTTCTGTAACACGATGTCGTGTTGGGCATTGTCTATGATAGATGTTAGCCTGACGTCTCCTTTGCCCTTCACAGCCAAAGACGTCTTTTTGTCTGCCGTTTCTACTGACGTTTCACAAGTTGCCGGTTTGAAGTTCTCTAGGATGCTCTTCATTGGCGTCATGTGCTCGCTAGCGCAGCTGTCTAAAAACCATGTACTTCCGTTCGTTGGACCGCCAAGAGAGTCACTTTTCGTCAACATTGCGAATGTTCCAGTGTTGTTTCCACCCTGCCCATCGTGTTCACCGCCTTTTATGTTGCGTGGGTTATGCCAACAGTCTCTTCTCATGTGCCCACGTTTACCACATTGGTGACATATGATTTCCTGTAATCTTCTCTTTCTTCCGGTGCCTGTGCGGTCGTTGTTCCGGCGTTTGAAAAAGGATGTCTTTGTGCTGCTGCTGTCCTCAGATTTTCTTGCCTTGAGTTCTTGTTCCTTCTGCTGGAGTCTTGCGACAACCTCTAGAAAATCTGGCATTTCATCTCTGGTTATATAAGAGTCTCTCATCGCCGAATACTCTTCTGGTAGTCCAGCCATTAGTGCCTCACATTTTTCGTCGTTTGTTAACACCTTCCCAGCCCGCGCCATATTGGTTTCAATTAGCGCGATACGATCAGCATACGCCTGGATTGATTAGTCTTCTTCCAGTCGCATTTGGTTCATTTTGATTCGCATCGTGTACAGCGCTGCTCTATTTCTCGCCTCGTACTTCTGTTTCAAGGTGTTCCACATTTCTTGAGCAGTGTTCATTCCCATGATGACCGGCTTTGCCTTAGATTCAATCGTGCACAGGATCCTGGCCATTGCTTGGTTGTTCTTTTTGTTCCACTCTTTGAAAGCCTTTTCGCTCTCCGTTGGTACCTCTTCACCGCTGACATACTGCCACAGATCTTCCCCGATAAGAAGAGGCTTCATCTGACTTTCCCACTCCACATAGTTGCTATCTTTCAGGAGGATGAGTGGGTACTTGTAGCTACTCATTTTCTTTTGTCGTTACTGGGATATGTTGGCGTTCTCAAGGCTGGGCCCATAACAGATGTTGGCAGTAGTAACTTCCATGGAGGAAGCCGTTCACTCGGTCTTATCCTTTATTTATAGTGGTGCTCCTGTGCACGGTTTGTCTACTGATATCGGAGGGAAACTAATCGATAACGCCCGGGGGTGACGATGCTTACTTGGCCTACCGATCTTACTTGGCCTACCGATAACAGGCGATAGGCTTTGCGTTCGTGGTAGCCTTGTTTTCCGTTTGCTATTGCTTCATCCAGTAACCATCTCGGAGCACATTGGAGCCCATGTTTGGATAGTGGCTAGTTCCCAGAGCGTTGATAAAAGTCTTTAAGAATGACTTGCATGGTCGATTGCAAAGACGTCCTGGCTGGAAGACCTTCTGTGTCAGCCGAGTATTGATATTGGCCTATGTCCTTGGACGGCATGTTGAGAGGACGGACAACTTGGTTTCCTGAGAGGTAAGAAGAACTGAAGCGGTGATCATCCAACTCATCGAAGGCGGTCTCGAACTCTACATCGTCGGGAAGGACGGGAGCATGTTCAGTCACACGGATGAAGGCATTATCAGGTGAGAGCTGACGCTCTTTCTGGATGTTCTCTACCTCGGGCTTGTAGGTTTCCTGAAATTCAGTTGAGCCTAGTTCGATTCTTTCGATGTCTAGCAACAACTGGGAAGAAGGAGGAATTCGGAGGTCCTCGTAAGCTACTGTATACATATACCCGCGGAGGTTCTTAGTGACGCATACGATTACGTAGTGCTGAAAGACTTCCCTTACGTATCCAAAGTACCATTTTCCACGTTTCGTGGTCTTTTTGAAGAAGTATACAGGACGTTGAGGGCTGGGAATCGTCCTATCGAGGTGCTTGACATCCTTAGTTCGTAGGAATACATGTAGAGCATGGCGAGTGGCGCTCTCCTGATATGCTTTCATTATTTTCTTCTTCGTTAGAGTCTCCGGGAGTCCGGATAGCGCCGGTCTGTAACCTCGGGCTAGTTCGAAACTTTCCAAAAGCTTTGATCCGACATTATGATTTTGAGAAAAACAGCTCTTCATACTAGCTCGTGGTCAGACTGCCCCTGGTTTCAGTTTATTGCCGTGTATTGTTTATGCTTTATCAAGCGTTGGATAAGATATGTTATCGCTTCGTGAGAAGACTCGACGACATCGAGCTTTTGTTGACCACCCACGAGCACACCTGAGATGCTTAGGTGCACCCCAAAGCAGGGTCCTGCGGAACTGGGACGAAATAGCGCAACTGCAGCCCAGAGTGGACTGTATTCTGGATTGAAATGCGGACGTTTGGACTGCGTAGGACTTCGAAGTAGACAGATGCTGGACGACAGCGACACCTACGCAGCGCACGCATCATGGAAATCCTAGAAGCGCAACCCACGAGCTGGTCGTGGAGCGCCACAGACTATATATAATAAAGAATACCAGACTCTGTCAAAGAGTCTGGGGGCATGCGACACAGCGCGTAACTTCTCTTGGTGCCCAATCTTTTTGCTTAACGTGCGACGAGCGCGAATCGCGACAATTCAACAAAGCGCTTTGCCTCTAAAGAGTACACTGTTTGCTTTTAGCGCTAAACTTGATGTCGAAGTACGGAGTTGTGTCAACCATTTTGGCGCCTAGGCCGGAGAGTCCTACAAAGCCGAACATGATCAAATTCGAAGTGAAGTACGCCGCGTATAAGGAATATATCGCTGACCTTAACCACACTCGCGCCGCTGCAGATCACATTCAACCAGCCAAGATTCGACAGTGCGTCAAGCCGGAAATGCTACACAGTCTGTGAATCTTCGGAGAAATAGATGGCACGAGCACAGTCGAGGACGCGACTGACGAAGTGGTGACGAACTGGTTTGAAAATGCCCTCAAGGAAGCTTCCAAGGACCTAGCGCAACGCCTACAAACATCATTGGATTCAGTGAAGTACCGAACATGTCCGAGCGACACAGGTGGAGCTGTTAGAGAATTTTTCGTGAACACAGTCATGCATTTGGACAGAAACAATGCATGGGACGTCGTGAAAGATCAAGAAATCTGCAAGACGATCGTCCCTAAGCTGATCAAGCGCGTGGAACCCGCGGAGATACGTATTCGTTTGCTGAACGAAAAGTCATACTGGACAGCCGCACAGAAGGCAAGCATATTCTATTTTATGAAACGCGCCAGCGTTCTTTCCGTCGAAGTGCATAACAGCGAAGCTACAAGAGCGCAGATCAAGCGGAGACACTAGTGCGACGGAGGAAACGTTTCGAAGAAGAGTGAACCCGAATATATGGAGTGCAGTCGCAAACGTTCGAAACGAGATTCATCGAACTCAGGACCACAGAAAACCACCGTAGACGGTACTATGTGGACGAGGCCTTGTCTGAACAAGAAATGCGGCAAGAAGCACCGAATCCGAAACTGTAGTATTACCTCCGCAGAAGAACGGAAGCAGCTCCTGGACGATCTCTTTGCAGAGAAGCGGGAGAAGAGGAGCATCAAAGTCGCCCGTGTATCAAGCCATTCGAGCAGCAAATGAAGGTACAACATTTTATTCAACGAACGAGTCGCAGCAGTCGCAATTGGAGACTCAGGCGCCGACTGTACTGCTATATCAAGGGACTTGATGAAGCAAGTCAATGCCGGAAGCAACTTAGAAGTCATCGATCTCCCTGAAACCATCGAACTCGAGACTGCTGTCGAGAGCACTGATGAAGCCCCAATCGTGTTCACATCAAAGCGGAAGGTGGCTATGTCGCTAGTTCGAACCCTGCACAGAACCAAGATACTGCATAAAGTAGAGTTCTTCAATAAGGATCAGAGTATGAAAGAGGTGATTCTTGGACGCCCCCTGCTCAATGCAATAGGATTCAACCTACACGACCACCTCGAGAAGTTCAGCCCGGCAATCAACGGTATTCGAATCAGCCGCGTCCGTGTACCTACTGAGAAGGGTAACAACAGTGGTGTATCCTACAGAGACACAGAAGACGACCAAATTGAACCTCTGAAAAACCTCACGGCTGGATTCGGAATCGACGACCCCACTGAAATCGAGAAAGCTCTCGCGTTCCTGGAGGAGGAAGCCCGGAAGAACGGGATGAGTAATGACGGACATCGCGAGCTGAAGAGAGTACTATGCGAGTATCGCTCAATCTTCTGCATAAAGCTCGGTCCCGACCCACCCGCCAAAGTTTCCCCATTGGAGATCGAACTGCGCCCTGGAGCCAAACCAATCCGCTGCCCTCAGAGGCGGTACGCGCAGAATCAGCGAGTTTTCATAAGTCACACGATCAAGCAGCTGGAAAAAATAGGCGCAGTGTATAGGAACCCAGCAGCCAAATGGGCCAGTCCCGCTCTGGCTGTACCAAAGCCCGGGACTGACAAACTGCGATTTACAGTCGACCTCCGCTCCGTAAACTCCAAGACCATACCCATGCAGTCGGCAATGCCACATCTTAATTCGAAGTTAAAGGATTGCGGAGGCTCGAAAGTGTTCGCCAAAATCGATTTCGGCCATGGATATGGCAGTTCGCACTATCTCCTGACTCGCAGGAACTCATGTCTATCCTTACACCGCTGGGCATATATTCGCCGCGACGTATGCTGCAGGGAGGTACATACTCGGGAAACCATTTCCAAGCTTGCACGCAGACTGACTTTGCGGAAGAAGTTCCCGACCTCATTCAATGGATAGACGACTTCCTGCTACACGCAATAGACCAGGGCGAACTTTTAGTCGCCATCGAGAAGTTTTTAGCAGTATGCCACCGATTTGGTTTCCGACTAAACCCAAAGAAGAGTCAATTTTTTCAAAAAAGAGTGAAATTCTGTGGACGTATCATCTCAGAGGACGGAATACAGTATGACTCACGTTCATTCAAGGTCCTGATCGACATGAAAGCTCCGAACACCGCAAGTGAGCTATAGCAACTGCTCTGCGCTACTAATTGGATGCGTACGTCTATCCCAGATTACGCCAAGAGAGTAGAGCCATTGCACGATTTTATGGAAGAAATGTACAAGGAAACGGGGTCACGAAAGAAGAGTGCAGTAAGGAAATTAAGCGTAGCTAAAAAATGGAACCCCACGCACCAGGTCGCGCTTGAGGATATCAAACGCCATCTCATCTCTGCAACAAAACTGTCCTTTCGGAAAGAAGGACACACTCTCTGCCTGTTAACCGACGCTTCTAAAACCCAATGGGCCGCAATTCTCACCCAGATCCCGGAAGAGCATCGCAAACTCGACCTCGGGGACCAGAACCATGGGCCCCTCGCATTCCTTCTGGAGCGTTCCGCGGAGCCGCAGAGCACTTGAGCACCCCGGGAAAGGAAGGATTCGCCATTGTTGAGGCTATCAGTAAGCTGGATTATCTCGTATCCGGTCGGACGGTCTCGATTTTCACGGACCACGCAAACCTCGACAACATGTACGACCCGTACGGAAGAAACCCCGGCACACCACGCCACACGGCTAGCAAGCTGATGAGATGGGCAATGAAGCTCAACGGTTTCACGTACATCATACAGCACCTACCAGGGGAACGGAATGTTTGGGCTGATATGATGACAGGTTGGGCCGTAAAAAGTCCTGACAAAGTCAAAGTAACCACTTTGAGGGCATGCAAGACTGTTCTCATGGCGCCAATAAGCCCCGAACTGATGCCAGAACTGGACTGGCCCAACCTCAAAGACCTGGAGAACTCACAACGCAGCAGTGCAGAGAAGCCACCCAGCAGTTTCAAGCAGAATCAAGGCATTTGGCGAAACAGTTCAGAGCGTATATGGGTACCAAAGTCAGACACACTGTGCAAGCTAAGAGTTTTGAACGCATCACACACCAGATCCATAGGACACCGAGCAAAGGAAATGACAAAGGCAAACATCGAGAGACCTTGCTGATGGGACTGTGTGGACAAAGATGTGAAGGACTTCGTGGCATCCTGTATCCACTGCCTGTAGAGCAACGCCCAGTCAGGGGATACTTGAAGATGGAACTCATAGAATGAGGATTGAACCCTCAGAGGGTTATGATTATGATCCCCTCTAAGGTGTGCTGAGGTGGCACTGTTTTCTGGTTATATTTCGCCTATAAGGGAGAATTCGGATGGCCCATGGTTGGATTGGCCCCGTGATACACGTGGCTTAATTTTGGCACCGATTTTCGGATATTTGTTAGAACGTTGGACTTTTGGGCCCTGACAGTTGGATCTCCACGTGTATGGCGCTGAGCAGGTGTGCACTACTGTAGAGTTTAGTTAGTGGGCCCTACTTAGGGAGACGAGATCTGACCGTCCGAAGCTCAGAGTAAATGGGAACCAAGGTTGGTCTTCGATACCTTTAGAGGTTCTTCGTCGCTATCGTTTCGGCCTTACAACCCGGAACGGGCTCTGGTTAGCAACGCCTGCGTAGGGACACGACTCCACTTGGAGAGTGCCCACGTTTGGGTTCCGTGCAACCACCCCCTTGGGACCGCTCAGACGACCTGCGTGCACGATACCCCATGGGGGTTCTGCTTACTTGTTGTGTGCTTTTTGTGTTTCCTTTCGCGGACAGGTTTTCGCCCCTGTATTGGGTTTCTTTTGTTGTTTCGCCCCTTTTCTGGTTCTCGGGTCCGGTGCCTGTTTGTGCCCGACCCTCGCCCCGTTTTTCCTCTTCGCCGGATTTTCCCCCATTCTTTGGGATACCCATACCCATTCCCGATCCAACGGTTTCTACCCCTCACCTCCGTCGGTACTGCCGGAATCCCCCGTGGGAGTTACACCCCACACTACGGGTGGAACGGAGGGCTCTGTTTCTGAGTCTGCCTCCCCCAGGGAGCAAGGCTTCGAACACCTTAAGAGCACTTCCCGTCGCCGGGTTTTGCTCCACAAGTGGTCTCCCGACTTAGAATCCGTTCTCGGACTTTTGGGTTGGTCATCCACGTGTTGGAATATCTCTTGGAAGAGGAAGCACCGTCGTGAAGATTTGTTGTAGTGGTCCCCTTGGGAAAGGGTGGAATTGGTTCTTATTTTTTTGTTTTATGTTACGTCATCCGTTCTCCGGGAATCTCGTGATCGAATTTCATCGTTACCCCGAATCTTCGGTGTCTTGTTTGCAGTATGTCGCCGCCTACCCGTAGTTCCAGGACTGGATCGAACCGTCAAGCGGATTCAGTGCCCCCGGCCCCGCCTAGGTCGAGGAGCTCAATTCCTGAAGGTCGGAACGATTCCGGTATCGATCCGGACACCCGGAGAGCACCCTCAGTGGTTTCAGGTCCTCGAGAGGTCGTGGCTGTGGGCCCAGCTCCAGTGGTGGAGACGCCCTCAGCAGCACCCCAAAGTCGGGCCGACCCTAAATTACAGCGCCTGGAGACTCGAATCGATATCGCCAACGCGGCTCACGTTGAGCTCCTTCAGGAGGTTACTACCCTCCGCCTCAAGGTGGAGGACGCCCAGGTGCGGGGAGTCGCCGATGACCTTCGTACTCTGAGGAGAGATGTGAACTCCCTTTTGGAAAGCTTTGGTACCCCTGGGGTCTTTACCCAGGAGTACCGGAGCCTCGTGGAGGAACACCGCGTGCAAGCGGAACGCTTCCGAGCTCGGCTGGACACCCTCGAGGCCATTATCCATATGGACGGAGACACAGAAGCCTCGAAGGATAAACCCGACGTTTCGGAAGACGAAGAACACCGCTCCGCTAAACGGGACCGCCACAAGTCCAAGAAGAGGGTTCACCTCCAAGAGGATTTATCGGATTCCGATCCCAATCGCTCGTCATCGAGTTCGTCCTCCAAATCTTCGGATAGTGAAGATGGACGCCGTTCATCCCGGGCGACTCGGTCGAAGGCTACTTACACCTCTCAAGGGGCAATCCGTACCCGGAAGAAGGGTAGGAAACACCTTGGATTAAGGGAGCTGAAGCCGACGAATCCTCTCTATCGGAAGCTGCTATCGTACTGCTATTACCGGTTGGATAACCCTTCGGGAGATCGAACATCCCGCGGAACGGGTAAGGTCAAGGACTACATCAAAAGGCTGAGCATCACCCTACAGAAGAGGGAGTTCACAGGAACAGACCAAATTCTGGTGCTCGATTTCCTTGCGAGGTTCGTCCAGAAGGCTGACATCCTCGGTATGAGTGAAGGGCAAGCGTATCTTGCATTACCCTATTTCTTAAAGGGGATGGCTGAAGACCAGTTCAACTCCGTCCGTAGATCATCCCGAGCCTCGGAAGGGGGAGTCACGTGCTGGCCCGAAGCGGTGCAGTACCTCTTGAGGTCATACGCTACTGGAACTGCGATTCAGGAAGCAATCCTTGCAGTAAGGGATACGCGGCAGAAGCCGATGGAAACCGAAACGGTGTATTCAACTCGCTTGAATAAAGCGTTTCACCGATGCGGGAATGTATTCCCCGCCTACGAGAGATGCTCAATGTTTGTGGATGGTTTGGACCCCTCGATAAGGGCATTGGTTGCCCGACATCGGGAAGAGAAGTGCAAGCTGACCTACTTGGAACTGGTTCAGTACGCCCAGGCTGAGGGGGATACTCTCCGTGCCCGGCAGAACCGAAAGAGTCGGCCGACACGTGCACTCCTCGCCGATGGAGGTAACTCGTCTTTGTCATTCGCAGGAGGCCCTGTCCCTGTGGGGCTCAATGATAACATTCACTTCATGGGAAGTAACCCCGAATCTATGGGTACGTCTGAGTTGCCGTCGACATCTGCTCCGACTACGGATGAAGACCCTGCGCTCTATACCCACGGATGGAGGGTGCCAGCCGCATCGCTACCTTTTGCGAATACCGCTGCTCGGTTCTCACGCCCCGGATGGAGGGATACAGCACCACGTCGCGTGGATTCACGTCCACAACCGAACCCGGCAGAGCTGATTTGCTATTTGTGTTACCTCCGTGGTCACAAAGCACCAGACTGTACATTTCCCCTGCGGGAGGGTTCACGAATTATCGCTCAGTACGAGGCTCTGACCCCTGAGGAGAAAGCTCGAGTCCCGAGTAGGTCCTATGAGGAACAAAGGATACTCCGAGCTCACCTTGCTGACAGGGATACAGAACTTGTACCCGCGAACGGGGAACAACCGGTCCCCTTCGAGGCAGCTGCACCGAATTCGGTGGGGTCCGCTTCGAAAAACTAAACTTGGGAGTCTCCCCTGCGAGAGGGGCGTCTTCTAAGCCGGAGTTGAAGACGCCCGAGGCGCTCCAGCTTCGCTCCCCAGCTGTGACAATCCTTTCAAGGAAAACGGCTGACACCGACGTTAACTCGCGATTCTTTAGTGTCCTCCGTCGCCCGGGGATACGGTCCCGCAATCTCCGTATTCCGGATCGAGTTATGGTAATGGCCAAGCGGAATTATAAGGTATTCGCCGACTTCGGCCTGTCCAACCAGTTTATGGTTCGTCAAATATCTGTCCTGGATACAGGAGCCGCTCCTAACTTAATTCAGGTTGAATTATTACCCCCGCTGCTCCGGGTTCAAGTTCGTACCGGTCCACGTTTGGATATCTCCGATGCGAACAACCACCCGCTACGGACACTGGGTACAATTTCCCTCAGGGTGAGGTTAGGCTCCTATCTCATTCAGCTAGAGTTTATTGTATGCAAGTCACTTGCAGCACCAGTCATAGTGGGGTGTGACTTTTGCGACCGCTTCGTGGAATCCATCCGTCCTCGGAATAGAACTGTGGAACTCGAAGACGGGTCTACGATCCCAATCGTTCGTAAACCCTTACAGGGAGCAGCGCGAACACGCGTTCCTCTCTCTGTCGCGCAGGAAACTGTGAAGAAGGACCCGGTGTCTACACGGGTAAAGGTTGCGAAGTCAGTAGCTATCCCGCCAGAAACCCATGTTTGCGTCACAGTTGTTACCAAGAAAATTGGTTTGCATGTGGTACAACCGAACCCGTCTCTGTATACGCGGCGTCAACTCGCCCTTGCGAATGGGGTTGTCTCCGTGGAACCGGATAAACCTTTCAAGGTTTTGGTAGCCAACTTTGGAAAGACAACGCAGCATTTGGTCAAACACCAGATCCTGGGTTCTGTTCTTCCACACCCGCATGCGGTCGTACCTACAAAGATCTCTATCGCAGAGGTCCTTGGTGTGGCGGACCCTAAGGAGGGGGAGGACACTGCCGAAATCGCGAAAGACGGTGAGCATACGACTGCAGCTCCCCACGCTGAACACTTTAAACCTCAGGAGGTTACGGCCCCTATCACAGGAGCAGACCAGACGGATCCTGTTCAGGAATTGGAAAAATGGGATCTCAACCATGTACCCGCATCTCATCGGGAGAAGCTGAGGCACATGCTCCGTGAATTTACCCCCATGTGGGATGGTTCCCTTGGAACTATTGGGATTACAGAACACCGCATCGACTTGTTACCGAACACTCGGCCTATTGCCCAACACCCTTACAGGGCTGGACCGAAAGCTCGGGAAGAGGAGAAATCTCAGGTGGAGAAGATGCTTAAAGCGGGCGTAATGGAACGTGCCCAGTCCGCTGGGGCCTCACCAGTGATGTTAGTTCCGAAACCGGATGGATCGTGGCGTTTCTGCATCGATTACAGACGCCTGAACGAGGTAACCATTAAGGATGTGTACCCGATCCCTCGGATGGACGAATACATCGACTCCCTTGGGAGCGCTACTGTTTTCTCTCCCCTCGACGCCAATTCGGGCTACTGGCAAGTCCCTATTAGGGAGGAAGATCGAGACAAAACGACTTTCGTGTGTCATCAAGGACTTTTCCGATTCTGGAGGATGCCTTTTGGGTTGACAAATGCCCCCGCAACGTTTCAACGGGCGATAGACATTCTGTTGGCTCCCTTCAAGTGGAGGACGTGTCTAGTGTATTTAGACGACATTATTGTCTTCTCCAACAACCCGGATGACCACCTCGAACACGTCAGGGACGTAATGAAGATCCTCCGCGACGCGGGAATCACCTTGAAACTCAAGAAGTGCGAGTTTTTCACCGATTCGGTTAAGTACCTGGGTCATATTATCCGTCCCGGACAGCTTTCAATTGATGAAGTACGAGTGAAATCCTTGAAGGAAGCAAAACACCCGAAAAATCAAACGGAGTTGCGATCCTTCTTAGGTCTGTGTAACGTGTATCGCCGATTCGTCCCGAACTTTGCGGATATTGCCACCCCCCTCAACAGGCTCCTGACGAAGGGACAACCAGTTGAACTGGAACCTTTTGGCGAGGCGGAAGCGTCTGCCTTCACGGCACTGGTGAATGCCGTATCATCACCGCCAATCTTGGCTCTACCCAATCCTGGGCTCCCTTACGAAGTGGACACCGATGCTAGTGCAAACCAAGTAGGGTGTGCACTGTTCCAATCCTCTGAGGATGGTGAACGTCACCCTATTGGGTACTGGTCATGTTCCTTGAATGTCCATGAAATGAAATACTCGGTCTCCGAGAAAGAATGTTTAGCCGTTGTGTGGGCCTTAGCTACACTTCGCCCCTATCTGATGGGTACTCGTTTCAAAGTCCATACGGATCACGCATGCTTGCGTTGGCTCCTGGAGATCTTCGAACCCTCGGGCCGCCTTATGCGCTAGCGTCTCCGACTGTCGGAATTCGACTTTGAGATCCTGTACAAGAAAGGTAAGCTGAACACTCAGGCTGATGCACTATCCCGCTTGGGAACCACAGCGGAAACGAAACCCTACGAGGACGATGACATCCCATGTTTTATGGTATCGGACCTCGAGGGAGGAGCTCAACCGCTGACGGATGATGTTTGTGACGATATACTCGTCAACGAGAGTCTAGATTCGCCGACCGGCTCTTTTATACCTATCTCTTCAGAGGAGATGATACGCAAGCAACAGCTCGACCCATTCTGTACACGGATTCGGGCTCGCCTCAACGGAGGATTTCAGTTACCTTTCGAGGACGACGATCAGGGTTACCTAATGAGGACCGTTGGACCTCGCCCAAGGATAGTGGTGCCGCACACCCTACAACAGAGGGTATTACACCTCACTCACTATGTGAAGGTTGGCGCCCACCCCGGGGGAAGAAAACTGTACCTCACGTTGAGAAGGGACTTTTACTGGCCGGCAATGGCATTCGATTGTTACGCCGTCAGACGGGCCTGCGCCAGTTGCGCCAAGAATGACGTCAAACTTCGGAAGCACTCTAAGAAGTTGACGCTGTTCCCGGCACGGGCGCCACTCGAATTCGTGGCCATAGACATCCTAGGGGAGTTTATCAGGACGCTCCGAGGTCATCGGTATCTGCTTGTCATTTCTGACAGATTCTCTAAGCTAACGAGAACTGTGCCGCTGAAGCGGATCACTGCCGCTACCGTCGCGCAAGAATTCGTGACTCACTGGGTGTTCGTATATGGACCGCCGGTGCAGTTTTTATCCGACAACGGAGGGCAATTCGCATCAAAGTTCTTTCACGATGTATGTCGAATCCTTGATGTAAGGAATTTATTTGTTACTAGGCATCACCCTCAGGGGAATGGCCAGGTGGAGAGGTTTAACCGCACGATACTCAACGCTTTGAGATCGTATGTTGCGGATCACCCCAAAAATTGGGACTTGTACACAGACGTTATCACGTATGCATACAACACCCAGGTACATCGGGTTACATCGTTGTCCCCATTCGAACTGGTACTGTCAAGGACACCGCCGCCGGTCGCCATCGAGGCTCAACCGACGCTGTCGACGTACCCGTCACCGGGATTGTACCGAGAAGCCTGGAAGGAGTGGCTTACGAAGATGGTGCCGATAGCCCGGAAAGCAATGAAAAAAGCTCAACGCGCCTACAAGAAGGACTTTGACAATCGGGTTCGCAAACCTCTACCTCAGGTGGAGCCCGACGACTTCGTCTTCCTTCGAAAGGAATACTACAATCCTGAAAAGGAACGTAGACACAAGCTTTCGCCAATTGTGGACGGACCCTATCGTCTGGTTTCTGTGGAACCGGACACGGTGGTATTGGATATCGCAAACCGCCACGAACGGATCTCCAGGGACCGCATCACACGAGCGCCCAACCCAAATGTGGAAGTGGTGTCGGCACCAACGCCCTCCACAGGGAATGATTCAACGGAAGTTAACCCGTCAGGCGGAGATTCAAACACCCGCCCCGTTATACTTCCGCACCCGGAACGTGGTTTAACCGACCTACCGGAAACTTCGGATACTCCCGAACCTGGGCCCGCTCCCTCAAGGGCCCAATCAACGAACTCTTACAGAGTTACTCCCCCACCGGAGGTAATCAAGCCTCCTGGCTCTCCGCCTAAGGAGGGGGAGGAGGACTTAGTTCCTTCGCAGGACGATGTTTCGGCGTCAGCCAGTCGCCCTAACAGGGAATCTAGTTCTCACAGTGAGACGGCGAGCCCGACCGAGCCGGCGACAGAGAAGTCACAACCCCAGCATATGGGTAGCGACATCACCGCCAACCCAGCCGAGCACGACGTCAGAAAAGATGACGAAAACCAGCCTAGGGAGAGTTGTGTGGAGAACTCCGCACCCGGAACGCCTACAGAGCCGACGATCACCCGCCGCCGCGGACGACACACTGAGGTGTCGCACACTCAAACCCCGCTTTCTCGGGAACGAGCTGTGTCAGCGGACCCGCACGGGGAAGATCTCGACGACGAGGTTGACCAAATTTGGCTCTCCGTTATGGAATGGGAATAGGAACTCCTATGGAGACACTGGAACCCTCAGGAATGGGAAAGAAATGAGTGAGACCCGTCAGGGACTGCTCAGGAGAGTGCTAGCGCGTGTCGAAAGCGCCACCTCACATCCGCATAGGCAGATTTTCCCGCACAAGGAACGGTCACCCCACACAGGGCGCCCGTGCCTTTGTGTGGCACACGTCGAATGGCACCGAGCCAATCAGAAAACTCTGACGACCAACCGTCGCGCAAACCGCCTCCGTCGCACGGCGCGCTGCACGGGAGCAACCTTCGTCCCCGTAGCTCGGGTTGACGTTGAAGTCGTACCCCCCTGAGATTGGAGACGCTACTGCGTCGCGGTTTCTCAACCGTCACGGGATCTAAGAACACCGTTGTTATCGGGAAGATCTCACCTTTAAGAAGAATCCAAAAGTGGGCCGTTTTAACTCCGTAGACGGAAGTTACAACGTAGCCCGCAGGCCACTCGGCGCCGTTTGGACGAAGTGCTGAGACCCGCTCGCAACACGGAGAAGAACCCACCGGGGTGGGTCTAAACTCTACGTTGACACCCTCAAGGGAACTAGAGCGTTCCAAGATGGAAGAGAAGCCCGAACAGGGAAAAGTGTACCCGCAGGAATTCGTTATCGATCGCATCGTGCGTCACATCTACACTCCCGAGGGAGAAGTCCGCTACCAAGTCCGATGGTACGGATTCTCGCCTGATGAGGATACAGTGGAACCCATTGAGCACCTTCCGAGGTCTAAGGTTTTATCCTATCACCGACGCGCTCGGGTAACCTTGCCTCCAAGTCTGGATCGTGCCCAAGTCGGGTAAGCCACCACAGGAACTTGTGTGGATGCGACCTCGAAGTGAGGAAGATGTTGGACCTCTGAAGAGGAATTGAGAAGAGTATCCTGAAGAACACGTATTGAGAGGGTATGTCTACTGGCCCTCGGCCTAGCGCCGTTAACTGGGGAACACAACACCGGTTATCGGGACAGTTTATAATGAAAAAGGAAAAGAAGACCCACGAAGTGGAGAAGAAGATTAAGAAGAAGATTGGACCTTAGGAAGGGAAGAAGATGAAGAAGATCCTAAGAAGGAATAAAGAAAATGAAGTAGAAGTTAAGATCCTAGGAAGGAAGAAGAAAAGAAGTTATGCAAATATCAGAAGTTTACTATTGTCGCCAAGCTATGGACTCCACAATTGCCCGAAGGTTGAACTAAGGAAAGCCCGAGGAGGGACTCGCCCCACCGTTGGGATTCTGACCCTGATGGTACGCCGAGGCGAAAGCCAACATCTGGCTCACATCCGTCATACCCGGGGGAATCGGAATGCCTGCGTTCACGAGGCCTTGTCGCACACTATCCACTTGCGGAGTGGCAACCGGCGTCTGCGCAAGTGTGTTCACACCCCACCCGGGGGGAGCAGATGGACCGCCACCGGATGCATTCGCCGCCGCAGCTGAGGTCGTTCCCACTGGTTGGAAGGGTGCAGATGGCTCCACAGGGAGTACTCCACTAGGAGATGGCACGTCGTTATCCAACGCTCGATCGTCCAGGTCTACTGGAGGCTCGTACTCGTAATCGTCGGTATAAATGAACCCCGTCGGGTGTCCCACCGGCATCGGTCGAGGCCAGTCAATCAGCGCCCGTGCTTGCGCCGCGCTGATGCGAACCCCTTCGAAGGGATTGTAATAGACCCAGTTACCGGAGCCCAGATCGTACCGGCCAGGAGACTTGTCTCGCGCGGATCCTTCCCCTGCGGGCTGATTTGCCACTGGAACTCGATCCCATTGGGTGTTGTCGATCATGTCCGAGATTGGATACAGGTCCTGCACGTTGCTGGCCGAACCCAACGCTGGGACAAGGTCGATCTGACGCATGATAGTCCGTAGCATCGGAGGAATATACCAGATACGGAAATGGTCATGAGCATCCCAGAGGAGGTGCGCCACTACGCGAACTGCCCACTCGGCTGCAACGAGGGCCCAGTATCCCAAGTTCGGGTCGTGCATCAAACGAGACCCGATATAGTAGAGGCATGGGGGCAGTTCAGCAAAGCACCCTCGGGGGACCTCGACCTTACTCCACGAAGCTGGAAGGGGCACGAATCGCCCAACCTTCGCCGTGTTACGGATACGCTCCAGTTCCACGTTAGGATACGGGACAAGGAACCCGAAACGGGAGCGCGAGCAGCGCTCGAAGCGCACGCGTCGATCGAACCCATACTGGGTAAACTGCCGTTGAAGGTACCTGAATTCAGCCCGAAGGATGGGACGACTCCATTGGAGCATATCTTCTCGGAGAGGAAAACCCGGTCCGCGGAACTCGGCTTCGGGAAAGGCTGCCAGGTTATCCCCGTAGGAGACCTCACCGTACGTGCGGTAATAGGCGACATCGAACCCGTACTCCGGGGGAACCAGATGGTCAAACCGTGACCTCTCCAATCGCTGGTAGGCCAGAGCCGCCATCGCTGCGTGCGCCTTGTCCAGGGACTCCCCGCGACCGCGGTATAGATACTGAGGCTCTATGGCTACCCGCGCCCTCCAATCGGGAGAACGTACAACCTCGACAGGTAGGCCACCCGGCAATAAGCCGTCCTCCACGTAGGAGTCGATGAGCTCATCGTCGCGAACCGCTGTCGGATGGAACCACGGGGCGCGGGAATATATCACCGGATCGGTAAGGGGACTCCACCTTCGAAAGGATTCGTTTGAGATCCAACCTCTGGAGTTTGCTACCAATGGCATCGCATGAGCGGGGTTCCACGCCACCGCGTTAATGTCCAAATCCTCCTGAGGATGTCGGTTGACCGCCGAGGCGGAAGGTTCGGTACCTGACGGAGCCGCATCCAAACCGGAGAAATATCCACCCTGCTGGGGAGCTTTGTTGTCCGCCGGCGCGGAGGCCGATGGCCCCGAGAGTGGGTTGATGACGTATGGGTTCATTCCCTTGAGAGGGCTGGTCGAGACCGCTGTTGCGAGAAGTTGCTTATCGCCGAAAGTTGGAGGAGTAGAAGAAAGTTGTACCGATGTGCCGGTTTTGTGGCGATCCTAAGAAGCGGTGAAGGACCCCATTGGGAAAGAAGTATGTATAGTGATCGGAAAGCTAGACACCCGCTGCTCGGAATGTTCTTCCTCGTGTTAAGGAGGGGGAGATGTAGAGCAACGCCCAGTTAGGGGATACTTGAAGATGCAACTCATAGAATGAGGATTGAACCCTCCGAGGGTTATGATTATGATCCCCTCTAAGGTGTGCTGAGGTGGCACTGTTTTCTGGTTATATTTCGCCTATAAGGGAAAATTCGGATGGCCCATGGTTGGATTGGCCCCGTGATACACGTGGCTTAATTTTGGCACCGATTTTCGGATATTTGTTAGAACGTTGGACTTTTGGGCCCTGACAGTTGGATCTCCATGTGTATGGCCCTGAGCAGGTGTGCACTACTGTAGAGTTTAGTTAGTGGGCCCTACTTAGGGAGACGAGATCTGACCGTCCGAAGCTCAGAGTAAATGGTAACCAAGGTTGGTCTTCGGTACCTTTAGAGGTTCTTCGTCGCCATCGTTTCGGCCTTACAACCCGGAACGGGCTCTGGTTAGCAACGCCTGCGTAGGGACACGACTCCACTTGGAGAGTGCCCACTTTTGGGTTCCGTGCAACCACCCCCTTGGGACCGCTCAGACGACCTGCGTGCACGATACCCCGTGGGGGTTCTGCTTACTTGTTGCGTGCTTTTTGTGTTTCCTTTCGAGGACAGGTTTTCGCCCCTGTATTGGGTTTCTTTTGTTGTTTCGCCCCTTTTCTGGTTCTCGGGTCCGGTGCCTGTTAGTGCCCGACCCTCGCCCCGTTTTTCCTCTTCGCTGGATTTTCCCCCATTCTTTGGGATACCCATACCCATTCCCGAACCAACGGTTTCTACCCCTCACCTCCGTCAGTACTGCCGGAATCCCCCGTGGGAGTTACACCCCACACTACGGGTGGAACGGAGGGCTCTGTCTCTGAGTCTGCCTCCCCCAGGGAGCAAGGCTTCAAACACCTTGAAAGCACTTCCCGTCGCCGGGTTTTGCTCCACACGATCATTGCTTTAAAGTGGGTGATGCTCGAAGCAGTATTGTTCAGAACAGTATCCAAGATGAACTCCGTTTTCAACTTATCAGAGATGTTACGGAACATGGTTTTCAGCACAGTGGGATGGGTATAGAAAATATAGTGAACCCGGAGCAAGACGAAAATATTACGGAGGAGGTTTTTATTGAGAATCAAGGCCTCTTAATTGCTGATGTGGAAGCTGGGGACGCAGTTGAAACTTAATGTGAGGAGACGGACAGTGGGTACAGTATTGAAGAGCAGTTAAATGGTCCCACAGTGGCAAAAGCTGTCTTGGATCGCCTTGGTAGGATGAACAACAACTTCAAAAAGTTATTTTTAGTTTATCAGAGGGAGCTGAGACTCGAGAAAAAGGCCCGTATGAAGCAGACGACCATTGCTGACCATTTTCATACACAATTAAAATTTCTCTCGGTAACGTCATAACTTGGCTATGCGCATAAAATGGGGGTCTCCCAAGAGCTATGCTCATAGCGAAGGAACACTGTACATTTATTGAAAATTGCCCCTCATACCATACTGGGGCAGTACAAACATGGGATATATGAAATCTGAACAGTACATATATGAGATATATATATGTACTGTGGGCAGTTTGCACTGTAAAGTGTAGATCTGCCCCCCTTCCTTTTCGGGAGGCACTGCTGCCGTCGCTCGTTTATTTGTACCCGGAAACGGGTCTCTGTGTCGACCCGCTACTGTAAAGTGGCCCTGTGATTGGCACTGATATTTGCACCCAGTGTGAGCGTGTCACATTGTGTCACATCATCCCTCGAAGAGATCGTTGATGTTATGAATTCTCTTTGCATCACCTTCGAGAAAGTACATTGATTAGTCTAGCTCATCACCCGTGCACACAGGAGTTTGTTTTCAGAAACATGAGCAATTCCGACAAGACAGATAGCTAATCTCAATAAACGTAACAGCGGCTTAGGAATAGAGAAATACAAAGACGTTTGCTACCGTTAAAAACCCTAAATATAAGTCAAAACCACGTTGGAGATAGAATTTTACAAAAGGAAAAGGTATAGCCTCACCTACAGTACCAAACCATATGAACTTGTAATATAATAAGATAGAAACTCGAAAAGCGCATATCAGAAACGAAAAATGGAAAACATAGTAAGCATAAGAAAAGATAGTTAACGTCAGCGATCGAAGCACTACATCAAGATTCCAAACAAAAAAAGAAGCTTTTGTAAGTCTGGGTACGACAATTACTTAGTCAACAAGTGAGCGGGTTGCCGAGAGTATTCTACTTGTATGAGTTCAACAACTCTAGAATCAACGAGATCCTTCACATGGTGGAATCGAATAGAAATAGGCTATTTCCTATCCGTGAGCTTTTCTTTCGTTCTTTACCATGGATCCCGTGGCTGATCTATCAGTAGGCATCTTCATCTGATACAGTTCTGGTTTCGAGCTTAAGTTCTCATTATGAACAAGCTCCCAGAACACTCTGCGAGTTCAGACAACGTTCCGTCCACTCTGTGAAAGATCGATTTACTCAGCCTCTCCAGACGAGAGTTCAATGATACTCTGTTTCTTTGAACTCCATATAATCAGAGCCTTGTTCATCTGCACCAAATACCCTGTCGTAGACGTTTTAGTCTCTTTCCACTCAGCCCAGTGGGAATCGCAAAAAGTTTACAGGGGCTCCTTGCTCATCGACGTAAATGCGAGTCGATAATGTTTCGTTCCTAGTAAATACTGAAACATTCGCTTCTGGAGCATCAAGTGTCGTTGGGTGGGCTACTGAACTTGGCTTGATAGATTTGAAGCGGCGTAGGATATGTCAGGGCGGGTGCATACCGCTGTGTACATGATGTATCCGACGTGAGAGCGTTGTAAGTTGTGATCTCTCCGACAAGGTACGGGTTCATCCTTGTACCTTTTCCTAAAGCCATAAGTTGTAGGTAGTGTAGTATGGACTGACTTCTTGTGTTGCAGTCCGTGTTCCGTAGCAATTCTTTCGATGTACTTGGATTCATCCAAAAATATTACGTTCCTTAAACGAGTAATACTCCAACCAATGAAGAGTATTGCAGGTCCATGGCGCTTGACATCGAACGTTGACATCATTTGTTCCTTTAATTCAGCATAAAGAGACTTTGCAGACGAACCAAACATAGGCGAACTCTAACCAGAAAACCGTGCCACCTCAGCACACTTTAGAGAGGATCATAGTTATAACCCTCGGAGGGTTCAACCCTCATTCTATGAGTTGCATCTTCAAGTATCCCCTAACTGGGCGTTGCTCTACATCTCCCCCTCCTTAAGACGAGGAAGAACATTCCGAGCCGCGGGTGTCTCGCTTTCCGGTCACTATATATACTTCTCTCCCAATGGTACGCGGGCATTCCGATTCCCCCGGGTATGACGGATGTGAGCCAGATGTTGGCTTTCGCCTCGGCGTACCATCAGGGTCAGAATCTCAACGGTGGGGCGGGTCCCTCCTTGGGCTTTCCGTAGTTCCGCCTTCGGGCAATTGTGGAGTCCATAGCTTGGCGACAATAGTAAACTTCTGATATTTGCATAACTTCTTTTCTTCTTCCTTCCTAGGATCTTAACTTCTACTTCTTTTCTTCTTCCCTCTTAGGATCTTCATCATCTTCGTCTTCAACTTCTTCCCTTCCTAGGGTCTAATCTTCTTCTTAATCTTATTCTCCACTTCGTGGGTCTTCTTTTCCTTTTTCATTATAAACTGTCCCGATAACCGGTGTTGTGTTCCCCGGTTAACGGCGCTAGGCCGAGGGCCAGTAGGCATTCCCTCTCAATACGTGTTCTTCGGGATACTCTCCTCAATTCCTATTCAGAGGTCCAACATCTTCCTCAATTCGAGGTCGCATCCACACCAGTTCCCGTGGTGGCTCACCCGACTTGGGCACGATCCAAATTTGGAGGCAAGGTTACCCGAGCGCGTCGGTGATAGGATAAAACCTTAGACCTCGGAAGGTGCTCAATGGGTTCCACTGTATCCTCATCAGGCGAGAATCCGTATCATCGGACTTGGTAGCGAACTTCTCCCTCGGGGGTGTAGATGTGACGCACGATGCGATCGATAACGAATTCCTGCGGGTACACTTTTCCCTGTTCGGGCTTCTCTTCCATCTTGGAACGCTCTAGTTCCCTTGAGGGTGTCAACGTAGGATCTAGACACACCCGGTGGGTTCTTTTCCGTGTTGCGAGCGGGTCTCAGCACTTCGTCTAAACGGCACCGAGTGGCCTGTGGGCTACGTTGTAACTTCCGTCTACGGAGTCAAAACGGCTCAGTTTTGAGTTCTTCTTAAAGCTGAGATCTTCCCGATAACAACAGTGTTCTTAGATTCCGTGACGGTTGAGAAGCTGCGACGCGGTAGCGTCTCCAATCTCAGGGGGGTAAGACTTCAACGTCAACCCGAGCTACGGGGACGAAGGTTGCTCTTGTGCAACGCGCCGTGTGATGGAGGCGGTTTGCGCGACGGTTGGTCGTCAGAGCCTTTTGATTGGCTCGGTGAGGCGGTTTGTGCGACGGTTGGTCTTCAGAGCGTTTTGATTGGCTCGGTGCCATTCGACGTGTGCCACATAAATGCGCGGGCGCCGGTTGCCACTCCGCAAGCGGATGTGAGGTGGCTCTTCCGACACGCGCTAGCACTCTCCTGAGCTGTCCCCGACGGGTCTCACTCATTTCTTTCCCACTCCTGAGGGTTCCAGTGTCTCCATAGGAGTTTCTATTCCCATTCCATAACGGAGAGCCCAATTTGGTCAACCTCGTCGTCGAGATCTTCCCCGTGTGGGTCCGCTGACACAGCTCGTTCCCGATAAAGCGGGGTTTGAGTGTGCGACACCTCAGTGTCTCGTCCGCGGCGGCGGGTGATCGTCGGCTCTGTAGGCGTTCCGGGTGCGGAGTTCTCCACAGGACTCTCCCTAGGCGGGGTTTCGTTATCTTTTCTGACGTCGTGCTCGGCTGGGTCGGCGGTAATGTCGCTACCCATACGCTGGGGTTGTGACTTCTCTGTCGCCGGCTCGGTCGGGCTCGCTGTCTCACTGTGAGAACTAGATTCCCTGTTAGGGCGACTGGCTGACGCCGAAACATCGTCCTGCGAAGGAACTAAGTCCTCCTCCCCCTCCTTAGGCGGAGAGCCAGGAGGCTTGATTACCTCCGGTGGGGGAGTAACTCTGTAAGAGTTCGTTGACTGGGCCCTTGAGGGAGCGGGCCCAGGTTCGGGAGTATCCGAAGTTTCCGGTAGGTCGGTTAAACCACGTTCCGGGTGCGGAAGTATAACGGGGCGGGTGTTTGAATCTCCGCCTGACGGGTTAACTTCCGTTGAATCATTCCCTGTGGAGGGCGTTGGTGCCGACACCACTTCCACATTTGGGTTGGGCGCTCGTGTGATGCGGTCCCTGGAGATCCGTTCGTGGCGGTTAGCGATATCCAATACCACCGTGTCCGGGTCAACAGAAACCACACGATAGGGTCCGTCCACAATTGGGGAAAGCTTGTGCCTACGTTCCTTTTCAGGATTGTAGTATTCCTTTCGAAGGAAGACGAAGTCGTCGGGCTCCACCTGAGGTAGAGGTTTGCGAACCCGATTGTCAAAGTCCTTCTTGTAGGCGCGTACAAGTTCTGTATCCCTGTCAGCAAGGTGAGCTCGGAGTATCCTTTGTTCTTCATAGGACCTACTCGGGACTCGAGCTTTCTCCTCAAGGGTCAGAGCCTCGTACTGAGCGATAATTCGTGAGCCCTCCCGCAGGGGAAAAGTGCAGTCTGGTGCTTTGTGACCACGGAGGTAACACAAATAGCAAATCAGCTCTGCCGGGTTCGGTTGTGGACGTGAATCCACGCGACGTGGTGCTGTACCCCTCCATCCGGGGTGAGAGAACCGAGAAGCGGTATTCGCAAAAGGTAGCGATGCGGCTGGCACCCTCCGTGCGTGGGTATAGAGCGCAGGGTCTTCATCCGTAGTCGGAGCGGATGTCGACGGCAACTCAGACGTACCCATAGATTCGGGGTTGCTTCCCATGAATTGAATGTTATCATTGACCCCCACAGGGGCAGGGCCTCCTGCGAGTGACAAAGACGAGTTACCTCCATTGGCGAGGAGTGCACGTGTCGGCCGACTCTTTCGGTTCTGCCGGGCACGGAGAGTATCCCCCTCAGCCTGGGCGTACTAAACCAGTTCCAAGTAGGTCAGCTTGCGCTTCTCTTCCCAATGTCGGGCAACCAATGCCCTTATCGAGGGGTCCAAACCATCCACAAACATGGAACATCTCTCGTAGGCGGGGAATACGTTCCCGCATCGGTGAAACGCTTTATTCAAGCGAGTTGAATACACCGTTTCGGTTTCCATCGGCTTCTGCCGCGTATCCCTTAATGCAAGGATTGCTTCCTGAATCGCATTTCCAGTAGCGTATGACCTCAAGAGGTACTGCACCGCTTCGGGCCAGCACGTGACTCCCCCTTCCGAGGCTCGGGATGATCCACGGACGGAGTTGAACTGGTCTTCAGCCATCCCCTTTAAGAAATAGGGTAATGCAAGATACGCTTGCGCTTCACTCATACCGAGGATGTCAGCCTCCTGGACGAACCTCGCAAGGAAATAGAGCACCAGAATTTGGTCTGTTCCTGTGAACTCTCTCTTCTGTAGGTGAAGAGCAACGTCCTCCAGGGAGGTTTCTCGGGACTTAAGTTTTTTCCGGAGCCTCCGGCGTGCAACCTCGTTATGAGTAGGAGTAATCCGTTTTCACGGCGATGGCCGGAACGCCGGTGATGCACCGGCGGGACCGGGTGCCATACACGTGGCCGCAGCGCCCACGCGACACGTGGCCGCCAGATTGGCCCTTTTGTTAGACGGACATTTAGCTATTTAGGATAGACTTTATTTATTCTATTCTACGGTGACTACAGTACTTAGGCCGCCGGCCTCGCGGCCGCCGGTCCAGTAAAGTCTCCCGAACAAGGGTGATCTTGGTCTTCCAGATGTTGGCTCTGGGTCGAACCGCCTGCGCGGATATACAACTCCTTACGGAGGGATTTCTCGTGGTGCACGGCTTCCCAACCCCCTTGGACGTTCAAGCAGCCTTCGTGTGTTGGGTATCTATTCCCACTTTCGTGGTTCCGCCCGTGTATACGGTTTTCTACACCCGGCAGTGCCGGTTATTCCCGAGTCTCCTCTTGCGACTCGTGGTCATCCTCGCCCTCTTGCCTCCGTTCCCATTTTCCTTCCCTTTTCCTCCCCTTCATTGGGCAATTCCCGCTCTTGCGGCTCGCACTGACACCTGTCGTGCTCGCCACTCTCGTGGGTTTTGCCTCCTCAGAGGATACGCAAGCACCGCTTCGGCGGATATTCTCGGCTTCTTTCAGCCTCCTTGCGCCCGTCGCGACGGTTCGGCTCCGACTTACACCCGGCATTGCGCGCCGATCCCTAGGAGGGCACTACCGCGCCGGTTACCTCGTGAGAGGAAGATCCGGACGTCTTTGTAGGTTTTCCCCCTTGGGGGCATTGTCCTACAGTAGGGTGATGCTCAGCCTTTTGATGTAGTCCTTGACCTTACCCGTTCCGCGGGATGTTCGATCTCCCGAAGGGTTATCCAACCGGTAATAGCGGTACGAGAGCAGCTTCCGATAGAGAGGATTCGTCGGCTTCAGCTCCCTTAATCCAAGGTGTTTCCTACCCTTCTTCCGGGTACGGATTGCCCCTTGAGAGGTGTAAGTAGCCTTCGACCGAGTCGCCCGGGATGACCAGCGTCCATCTTCACTATCCGAAGATTCGGAGGACGAACTCGATGACGAGCGATTGGGATCGGAATCCGATAAATCCTCTTGGAGGTGAACCCTCTTCTTGGACTTGCGGCGGTCTCGTTTAGCGGAGCGGTGTTCTTCGTCTTCCGAAACGTCGGGTTTATCCTTTGAGGCTTCTGTGTCTCCGTCCATACGGATAATGGCCTCGAGGGTGTCCAGCCGAGCTCGGAAGCGTTCCGCTTGCACGCGGTGTTCCTCCACGAGGCTCCGGTACTCCTGGATAAAGACCCCAGGGGTACCAAAGCTTTCCAAAACGGAGTTCACATCCCTCCTCAGGGTACGAAGGTCATCGGCGACTCCCTGCACCTGGGCGTCCTCCACCTTGAGGCGGAGGGTAGTAACCTCCTAAAGGAGCTCGACGTGAGCCGCGTTGGCGATATCGATTCGAGTCTCCAGGCGCTGTAATTCAGGGTCGGCCCGACTTCGGGGTGCTGCTGAGGGGGTCTCCACCACTGGAGCTGGGCCCACAGCCACGACCTCTCGAGGACCTGAAACCACTGAGGGTGCTCTCCGAGTGTCCGGATCGATACCGGAATCGTTCCGATCTTCGGGAATTGAGTTCCTCGACCTAGGCGGGGCCGGGGGCACTGAATCCGCTTGACGGTTCGATCCAGTCCTGGAACCACGGGTAATCGGCGACATGCTGCAGACACGATACCGACGATTTGGGGTAACGATGAAATTCGATCACGAGATTCCCGGAGAACGGATGACGTAACACAAAACAAAAATAAAAACCAATTCCACCCTTTCCAAAGGGGACCACTACAACAAATCTTCACGACGGTGCTTCCTCTTCCAAGAGATATTCCAACACGTGAATGACCAACCCAAAAGTCCGAGAACGGATTCTAAGTCGGGAGACCACTTGTGGAGCAAAACCCGGCGACGGGAAGTGCTCTCAAGGTGTTCGAAGCCTTGCTCCCTGGGGGAGGCAGACTCAGAGACAGAGCCCTCCGTTCCACCCGTAGTGTGGGGTGTAACTCCCACGGGGGATTCCGGCAGTACCGACGGAGGTGAGGGGTAGAAACCGTTGGTTCGGGAATGGGTATGGGTATCCCAAAGAATGGGGGAAAATCCGGCGAAGAGGAAAAACGGGGCGAGGGTCGGGCACAAACAGGCACCGGACCCGAGAACCAGAAAAGGGTCGAAACAACAAAAGAAACCCAATACAGGGGCGAAAACCTGTCCTCGAAAGGAAACACAAAAAGCACGCAACAAGTAAGCAGAACCCCCACGGGGTATCGTGCACGCAGGTCGTCTGAGCGGTCCCAAGGGGGTGGTTGCACGGAACCCAAACGTGGGCACTCTCCAAGTGAAGTCGTGTCCCTACGCAGGCGTTGCTAACCAGAGCCCGTTCCGGGTTGTAATGCCGAAACGATGGCGACGAAGATCCTCTAAAGGTATCGAAGACCAACCTTGGTTACCATTTACTCTGAGCTTCGGACTGTCAGATCTCATCTCTTTAAGTAGGGCCCACTAACTAAACTCTACAGTAGTGCACACCTGCTCAGGGCCATACACGTGGAGATCCAACTGTCAGGGCCCAAAAGTCCAACGTTCTAACAAATATTCGAAAATCGGTGCCAAAATTAAGCCACGTGTATCACGGGGCCAATCCAACCATGGGCCATCCGAATTTTCCCTTATAGGCGAACTCTAACCAGAAAACAGTGCCACCTCAGCACACCTTAGAGGGGATCATAATCATAACCCTCGGAGGGTTCAATCCTCATTCTATGAGTTGCATCTTCAAGTATCCCCTAACTGGGCGTTGCTCTACAGATCGAAGCAGTTCTTTATGGTAGAGGCCGGTAGAACATCCCACTCCTCTCCAATCTAACGCATTGCTGCTAATATGTCGACATTGTAAATTGATTTCGGTCCTGTATCGATATTGTCAAACACTCTGAACAGTAATCGACGGCGGTATTCTGCTTTCAATGAAGCAATAATTCCTGCATCAAGCGGGTTTCCGCGCCTAGTTTTGTTCGGAGGAAGGAACTTCATATTCACGTTCCGCATTTCAGAAAGCACTTCTGCACCCAAATGAGCTTAGCAGTTATCGAGAAACAACAGAATTTTGCGCCCTACAGTCCTTCCGATATACACATAAAGTCCCTTAAGCCAAGCGAAGAACAAAACTTGCGTCATCCAAGCCTTTCTGTTGGCATGGTAGTCAAATCCATGCTCGCGACCTGACTTTTTTCCAAATGCGCAGGGCTTCAACGCGCGACCGAAAACCATAAGAGGGTATTTTTCAGTGCCGTCCACATTACAACAGGCCATAATTTTGAGCCCCATTTTATCCTTCTTGAAGCCTGACGTCGTCTCGCTTGAAAGCGACCATCTACGCGGTTGTCTGTAGAAAAGGCCAAACTCATCCGCATTCCAGACATCGGATGGGCTGTACGTGGAGATTATTTCTCATATAGTCGAAAGGGCAGCAGCCAAGCTGTTGTTTTCTGCATTCTAATATTTTCCGTGTATGGGGCGAGGTCGAAGGTTGCAGCGCTTCTGGAACCGGTTCATCCAACTATGGGAAGGTTTTAAAGACAGAGGTTCATGTGACGGAAGATGTTAGTTCGTCTTACTATGTAGTCTCTCGGCGTTATGCCAAACAATCGGTCCATTGAGTTGTACTCCATGAGCGTTTTTATCAAAGATCTTAGTGTACAACGCTGCTCCAAGACGTAAAGCAGCAGGGACACGATTCTTTTTAAAAGAAACGAACACCGTGTTTATGAATGGTTGGAGTGAGGCAGCGGAGGACAAAATGAATGAAAATTTTGATGTGTTTGGAGTTTATTAAAGGCGGAATTGTTGCTTTTCTCAGGCAGAAAGTGCATTCTGTGAGAATTTCTGAGCTAGATCGACACATTTCTTGTGTTCGGCTATTATTTGTTGTCGTTGTCGAATGGTCAGCACTTGCACCATCTTGGGACCATGCCAGTAGAAAAGGGGCTGGGAATAGCGAAACTAGAAGCAAAGCTTAGTAAGAGCATCTCTACCGCAGTAAATCTATCCAGGATTTTCATGCCGCGGGGCAAAATGCAACTCTACCGCGGGAAATGAAATCTATCCTTTTCATTTCCCTTTTCTTTAGATGCCAAATTTCCTCTATTGGACCCCCCAATAGAGGCTGAAGTGAATCTAATGGAACGAATAGATATGCCAGTATGGCTCTCGTGATTGGACAGCCAAGAAACGTTTTGGCGCCAACCGCCCGTTCCAAAACACAAACACCCTTGCACGTTCTGCTGCGCAACAAAAATCCTTGCTCCTTCCGTTGCCCTCACCTCCTCCGCCATTTCCGAGCTCAGCCATTCCCTCGCTATTATGGGTCGTGGGAAGAGCCGGGACCTGTTAGAGAACCGAACGCTCGCCAAGGCGTGGGTGGCAGCTTCAGAAGACCCCATCGCTGGTGTAGATCAAACACGAAAAGTGTTTATGAATACGGTCAAACGGCGCTTCATCGAACTTGGGCCAGAGCCATCCTGCGTGCCGGAAGGTAGGTGTGGATTTCGAACAACAAACAGCATTGCGCAACACTTCTCCGACATGTCTGCAGATGTTCAGAAATTTCGGGTTGCAATGTGTAGAGTGCAGGCATCCAACCCGACTGGGGTATCAGAAATGAACGTGGCCGCAATGGCGGTGAGTATCCATCTTGGAAAGACGAACACTATGTCCTACGATTTTAAGGACTTTGACGTAAGAAAGTGGCTTTACTTTGATGCTTGGAAGTTGCTTCGCCAACACCCTAAGTAGTGTGCTCCGCCATCCACAGAATCCTCTCAGAGCGGTGACCAAGTACAAGATGAAGGCGATAGCTCTAGAGAGCCGTCACCACGTAGTACACCGAGGAAGCCTCAACGTAAAGCAGATGATCGTTTCGGAATAGGAAGTCGCAGCGCAAAGATTATCAAGCAGGAGGAAATTTCGCACGCAGGCTGTCCGATCCTTGGTATCATCTGCCAAGCGCAAATCAGAAATACCGGAAGAAAAGAACGCCATAGCCATATTCTCGCTCCCTGGATGCCAGGGGAAACCGGAAACGGAAGCATTCTTCGATGCGCTGCGCAAAACATATCTTGCGAACGCCCAGAAACGAGCTCGTCTTGCCCAGAGCGAGGTCAGTAGTGCCACTCAAGGCCCTACACAAGAAACGATGACTGAAACGCGGACTACGAGTACTGAGCAGGAGTCAGCCACACCCCCAGGGGGCCCCGCCGAGAGGTCGTGAGGAGCGTTGGGAGGGCAGAAGTACGGTCTCGTTTGCGAAATTTCCTTCGGGGGCACGAGCCCCCCACCACGCCGGGGGAGAACCCCTGGACCCCCTTTCGTTTGCTGCGCATTGTGGCGTTGTCTTAATGAGTAAATGAATTTTTACTGCAATGAGTGCGTTCTGAATACTTCTCCTTCTATGCTCTGGTCCTCCTGTCTATTCGAACGGGGCCAGATATGTTGGATGAGGTCGTGCTTCAGAGAGAAGTGATCAACGCTACTGACGATTCTGGAGCAACGTGAAGCGACCATGGAAGACCAAGTCTGACGCGCGAATGCGTTGCCTAGTAGTTCTCGAGTAACATCCAAAGACTCCCATTTGAAGCACTGACCGTTACTGAACATCGCGACCGGCTCATCATAGTGCATAATACCGTTCATGAAGCTGTCGTACAAGTCTCTACGAGCCTCAATGACCATATTGTGTAGTATAATGCACCCCTTCATAACGAATGCCATGTCCTTTCGCTTCCACATTCTGCACGGCCTCTGCAGAATGTTGAAGCGAGTTACAAGGACGCCAAATGCGCGCTCAATATCCTTCCTGAACGCTTCTTGAGCCCTTGAGCAAGCACATTCCTGTGGGTTGGTTCCGTCTTTGATTGTTTTTGCAAAGATCGCCCAGTTTGGGTAGATGCCGTCTGCGAGATAGTACAACATTGTACGCGTTGTGCCGTTTATCTTATACGGTAACGAAGGAGGGAACTCTCCCTCGCGTATCTTCTGCGTAGTTGCTGATGTATCCAAGACGTTTAAATCGTTACACGACCCGGAACTACCGAAATGTGCATGCCATATCCTTAGATCGGCATCACAGATAGATTCAAGGACGACTGTAGGCTTTTCTTCTTTTCTCTTGTACTGTCCAGCCCATGCGACTAGACAGTTTTTCCATTCCCAGTGCTGGCAATCTATACTACCAATGCAACCGGGGAACCCGCGTGCAGAATTGATCTTCATGATACGTTTCAGGTCCTGCTCGGTCGGCTCGCGCATATACTCCACACCAAACTGCTCGACAATCAAACGGCAGATCGCCTTTACAGAAAGTAGTACAGAATCTTCTGACATTTGAAGATACTCATCTAGCGCATCTGCAGCGACTCCATATGCAATAATGCTCAGTGCTGCGACGATACGCTGCAGTGGATGAATTCCTCTTTTGCCCAGTCCGTCTTTCCTTCGCAAAAATATTCTTTTTCCATCCGATTGCTTGTAGACGCGGTCGAAGACGTCCCGTGGCATTCTGAACCGCCGCATAAATTTGTCTTCGCCATATTTTGCCGCGTCGTCAAAGTAGTCGCTCAAAAGGCGAGCTACTGCAGTGCCGAAGTCATGAGCGACGTTGGCACTCTTGCCGGCTCGAGACCCAGAGCGGCGGAGTAATTGTATTGTCTCTAGCCCGGGAAGTATACCGGTAGCAGCAAGGTATGACAGGGTGTCGTCCTCGCTGGACTCGTCTGACTCCGCCATGTCGCGCTCGATCCCTTTTCATTACGGGACGCGGTAGGGCTGAAATAATCTGCATGATTAAAAGGGGTTTACATGTCACTCTATCGGATAGAGCGCCCAATCAAAACGCCCGAAAAAGGCGAATAGATTCTATCGATCCATTCGCGGTAGAGATGCTCTAAGTGGGTATAAGTTAGATCCTGGCAGTGACGATTTGAAATCTCAAATTTGAAAACTATAGATTGATGTCGGGGTCAACTAGCGAAAATTTTAATGAAAGTACAGAATTACTTTCAAAAGCGGTATGCATGTATGCATCATGCATAATGGCGGCGATTCCAGCTCGGAATCGACGTCTTTCTCCCCGGAGCCGAGAGCTGTATGCGCATATCCGGGTTATGCGCATAACGGGACATGACCATAACGGGGGAACACTACTGTGAGCATTGAGATAAGAGCTGTAGATATCCACAACCGAGTGATGATATCGGGGCACGAGTCGGCAAAATATAGGCCCGAGCCTACACGAGGATTGTGGATATAACCTTATCGAACGCTGATTGGCCCTTGAATACCATTCTGATATAGCAAAACTCAACGGGAATTAGTAAATTTCGTCATACAGTGAGATGCAGGAAATTGGACAATTAGTATACGTCATCACCCTGAGAGATCGGGTGATAACATGTTTGTCTCCCACTGAGGAAGACGTACATAAAGTTACCAGGTAATAGGAGATGCATTTTTGTTGGCAGTATGAGTGTAGATATCTGATATTCATCGTCACCCTCAAGTGGGAGACAAACTAAAACACAGTATCTTTTCTCGTACAAAATGAGTGGTTTGTATATGCACAAAACTTGTCACCACCCAGGACAGATTATGCAACAAAGGAGTCATTTCACAATAATATGCTCCGTACGCACAATGCACGTTTGTTTAACTGCATCGTCGTAGATACTATTGTAGCACAAAAATGCACTCGTGTTCGTGGTAGTACGCTTCTCCGAGTCAACCATCACTGCCGAGTTTGGGTGTTATTGTGTTTTCAGATGAAGTATGCATTGAATTTGAGCAAATTCAAACGATGTATTCCTAACGATAAGATGCTGCCCCCTGCAGTACTTTAATAAGTTCTCTGTCAATCAGAGAGCGTTCCTGGGATGATATCGCTTGGGTCCCTCACCATGATCTCCAGATACAAGAGGCAGCACCCTTGCTCTTCAGAATACATTTTTGAAACGCTGCTGCATGGTTGCATCTTTGTCACCACATGTCATCTTCCTTCGCTATGTAAAGTAACACCACCATCCCTCTACTCGCCTCCATCAACAGCTTTGCCGCTCACATTGCAATGAAGCCCATCAATTTCCGCTACACTGCCGTTTTAGGCGTATTGCTTCTTGTCCTCTACACACGGAACACATACGCCATATCACTTAATCCCTACAACACTTGCACGGATCTCGTCAGCTACTTCAAAAACAACGCTCTCTCGCGTGTGGGACCCTACGGTTTAGCAGATTCAAGGAACTTTGGATCGCGTGTACCGTCTTTCTGCCTACCTTCCAACGAAGATGGACGTTCGCCGATATTTGTTCAATTTGGGTTTGGTTCGTCTGATACAATTGGGCCCTCCTCTTTCCTCCCCGCAGGTTCCATTGGTGGTAATGGAGGCCTTGGCGGCGTCGCTGCTCCTCAAACAAGCAATTCTGAACCTGTGAGCAACCAGGTTGCAGGCGTGGATTTCTCAGAGACAAATGTGCAAGTGGACGGTGTTGATGAACCAGACATTATAAAAACAGATGGAAGAACGGTGTTTGTGATTCGTGGAACCAAGCTCTTCGTTCTTCAAGTTGAGTTTGGAGGCACAAAAGGAAGAGTGACTGGACAGCTTACTTTGCCGTCACGTCCTAGAGAAATGCTTGTTCAAGGTGATCATCTGCTCGTTATTGCGCAAACGTCCGGTACCATCAACTTGATTTCCGTCTTTGGCTACAATGGTGGAAACTTCAATGGCCAAAGCACTACGACTGTTTACCAGATCAAAGTGATGAGTGGAGTTCCGAAATTGGTCTCCACCCTTCGAATGGAGGGGCGGTACTTGAATTCAAGGGAAGTTGACGGCGTGGCCCGGATTTTGTTGCTTTACAAGCCTTTTCTGCGCTTCAAGTATCCTTCGTGTAATGAGCCTTTTTCTGAAGCGGAAACACACAATCAAGGCATTATTCGAGGGAGCACCGAAAAGGATTGGTATCCCAGCTATTTTTTAAAAGTGGAAGGACAGGACAAAGAAGTCACTGATTTGATTTCATCTTGCTCGAATGTTTATGTCCCAGGGCTCTTCTCAGGATTTGAATTGCTCACAGTTGTCACTCTACCCGTTTCAGGATATCTCAAGCCAACAGGAAGCGTTTCGATCGTATCCGCTGGCGATGAAGTGTATTCGACAGCCTCGTCGTTGTATGTCACGACAACCGAATATCGATGGGACTTCTTCGGCTTGGAGAATAGTCTGGGGTCTGGACGAGAATTCAAGACATCCATACATAAGTTTTCTTTGAACAAGTTTGGAGCAAATTATGTTGCTAGTGGTGAAGTTTCAGGCAGCGTGCTAAACCAATTCTCGATGCACGATCTTAATGGGTATTTCTTCATTGCCACCACTGATGGAGCACCCTGGTGGGGCTCTCGAGATGAGAGCTCAAGCAAGGTGACTTCATTCAAGACTGATGCTCCTTCCAAGAGCTTATCTCAAGTTGGACAAGTTGGTAACTTGGGAAGAGGAGAACGAATTTTTGCTGTTCGATACGTGAAGGGCACGGCATATGTTGTAACGTTTAGGCAAGTTGATCCTTTGTATATCATTGATTTGTCTCAGCCGTGGTTGCTGAGAGTAACAGGCGAATTGAAAATTCCAGGATTCAGTTCTTATCTTCATCCGATCTCACCTGGACTTATTTTGGGCGTTGGACAGGATGCCATCTCTGAGGGTAGAACTACAGGGGCGAAGGTGTCATTGTTCGATGTTTCGGATAAAACAACTCCGAAGGAACTCTCTTCATGGACTTTGCCAGAAAGTAGCACTCCTGCGCAGTGGGATCATCGTGCTTTCCTGTACTGGGCGCCAGAATCTACCGCAGTTCTCCCTGTATCCATCTACTATTATTCGAAGAGGTTCATTGGTTCTGTTGTTCTGGAAATCTCGGATGGTACAATCAAGGAACGTGGTCGGATCGAGCACGAAGCAAAGACTACGACAGCATACACTACTTCTATTAAAAGGAATCTTGTTCTTGGTGGCAGGAGCTTGTGGTCCTTATCGTCTCAACAGATTCAAGTGAATGATATCAAAGATCTATCAAAAATATCAGTTACGACTTTGACCTGACGAGAGGATTGGGTAGAACAATGGTTTTGACCGCATTATGTAGCTCTTCCCGAATCCGAGAAGAGGTTGAGAGAGAACCAAGATTTCTGACGATCGTTTTTTAGATTAGAACTTAATTGAAGGTTTTTAATTAATTCTAAAACCCCTTAATCAGAAGTACAGCAATGCATTGCCCACAGAATGACCCCGCGTAAAAATAATTGAAAACCTTAACTAACAACCTCTCAGAGGGGTTACAGCCCCCTAAATGACCCCTACTCTACGTAGATGCCCCTACTGTAAAAGGGGCCAAACAGCCAAACAATCCTTTATGAATTGCGTGGTCTTCCTCTCCAAGTAGATGCATTGTTATTGATCGCTAAGCATAGGGCGTTACAACTTCATTGTTTGGGTTGATTTGCGATCAGGGCGCAAGGACCCAGAGTGCGATCGTGGCCGATGAAAAAAACGATCTCGACTCTATCGCTATCAAATTATGCAATGAATATGACGTGGATCGAGAGCAACTTGCGCCCAATCGCTTCCAAATAGCCCAAACAAATCCACTTCTACCGTCCCTCGAAAATCTGTTGTAGCAAACTTGGAAATCCCTTTAGCACTTGTCCGAGTCATACATTCGTGTTACGTGTACACATGTGATGCAAATTAGATACACGCGGCTTTCATCATGTCTTGGTGAGCGAAAGGCAAGCTTAGTTTCGCGGTATCTCAAATTGGGAAAAGCAAGTGGACCAATGGGAGGGGAAGGTGGTGCGAGATATTTGTGAAACGAGCACATAGACATGCTTCAAAGACCGCGCCCAACCTACGAGGCAAGTCTTACAGGGACTTGGACAGACGGTTTTCAACATTTATTTATTTCAGAAGCTTTGACCCATGTGCGGAACACAGATTGCGATATAGTATTACACTACAAGAAGAAGTTTCGACTGGTAGACCTCAAAGAAACCACCCTTCCTCGAGAAAAGTCGACACGATCCTCTTACTTAAAACTGGGCATAGAAGAGAACGCAATTGTTCTCCACGCGAGCTTGTCGGGCAGACATTCTTCGCACCTCTCGCACCCTCGGCGGAGAAACGGAAGTATCCACCACTTCATATTCAGTCACGTACATCAGTATACAAGCCCCATTCGGAACATATCTTCTCAGAGCCCATTCATGCGATCTAGACACTCCTGACCCTCTCTCACCCGGTAATTTAGCAGTGCTGAACAACCATCCGGGTATAGTCAAGTATCGACATTTTGTGTTCGAAAATGTGAGATCCTCATTGTCAAATTCTGTTTCACATGTATACACATCTCTCAATGAATCGTCCACCTTGATATATCCCACTTCAGCATCGTAGAAATCGGGGTCTTTGTGAATAATCTTTGGTGTGAATGCGCCGGAATGTGTGCCTTTCAACGAATAGTTTCCTGAACCCCATTGGACGTGATCAAAGACACCCCACAAGTCCTTGAAACCGAATCGACAAAGACCTGCATCGCCTCTCACCTCGCATTTGGAATAGGTTACGCCTTGATTCGCTGTCAATGGCGTGTGACCGCCAAGCCCTCTTTGAAGGGTAAGAAGCACGACGAGACAGAGTAAGAAATTGTTGTTCATCGTTGACGAGATAGCTGTCGTCCTTTGGATGGATACATGAGTGGACGCTAGAAGTTTGGACTGCCAAACGCTTATCTATCATTTATGAGTATTGTTTCATGGCAAAGGAGGCTCCACAATGCTGTTCTGTACTACATGATGATTTATGCAAGCGGGTTAGCGTGATGCTTTGTGCGATTTTCATCAATGCTGAGGAAAGCCTAATTGATATGCTTTCCTGAATCCACCACTAACCGCCCTGGCATGAAACCGCATCGCAGTTGATATCAAAGTGGTAGTCAATACTTGGATCCAAGAGATTTCGGCGTGGAAACAGAAAATGCGTGTCTGAAGCTTGCTATTTGGAGTAATCTGATACGACAACGAACAATGTTACTCTGTTTTCTTTTTCGGGTTGCTGTGCAAAAACCAAGAGTCAAAAACTATGATGGCTTGGAAGAAAACGTGATTTTTTTATTGAAGAACCAAGAAGTTCAATTTAACCAAACCTTGAAAAAGAAGGGTCCATATTCAGATTTTCACTACTGTAGATAGAGTGCAGGCGTCCGCTGTTGGCGGCAGCGCGGCTGGCGCAAAGTATTCCGAAAAAACGCAGCCAATGGGCGTCGCCAGGGCGCAAATGTCGACGGTGCAAAAGCACCGTCGACATTTGGAAAGGGCTGGGAGATGCGGGAAATACATTTAGAGTAATGTCTAACGCGAGTTTAAGAAACATCCGTAATGCTTTTATGTGACCAATGACAAAAAAAACATGACAACGTCTGTACATCTGTCATTGCACGTGTCTTACATGTAAGCACTTTTTCAGCGGCTGAGCTTTTTCATGGTTGCGCTGAAAATACTAATTATGTATCTGACATAGATGGGTTACCTACATCTCTGAATGTCGTAAGAACCTTGTGAACGGTAGTCTAGACTACCAATCTGGGTGTAATCGCATAGCATTGAAGTAGACCTACAACAGTATATTCATAAAGTGTGAGGCTTGAAGAAAAACATCGAATATATGGCACAACAGAATATGATTTTATACCACAACCTGTCAAAAAAAGCCAACTTATGGTGCCATGAATTTTTCACTAGAAAATACCTTCAAAAATCGGCAGCTTTACTTTTGTGTGCAATGCTCTGATGTTTTACATTACGTTGTTTTTTTAACAGTATAGAGCAAAGTATGACCAAGTTCATGGCATATTACTTTATACTTTTGGGGTCATCTGCAGTTGTCACATGATGAGTACAGATGACATACAAAAATTGCCCAAAAACCTTGCCGTAAGGCACATGTAATCGCATGTAACGTGGTACACGTTTCATACTTGTCCCAAATTCCGCATCCCGTCTGAATTGATGCTGCATTACAACAAAACCTACATAAAAGCACCTCCGGTATTTTTCCTGCATGCCCCCGTGCGCCTCGTTTGTCTACCTTCGTAGCTCGCATTCAAGTCGTCCAGATGCAGATTTCTCAACGATCCCACCTCGTTGGTGACGGCTTTGGAATGGTTTCTTCAAAGGGGAATCACCCGCGCCATCGTTGGTGGCAACCAAACGCTAGCAATCCATTCTTTCTGGCGGTGCATCAGCAGTGATTGCGACGCCTTCGTCGCCCTTGCGTGTGTACGTACATACCGAACAAACGCGACGATACTTCGACAGTGCCTTCTGGATAAACCATTTCTCTGCCGTATCTCTCCTTCATGTCGTCATAGCGTCTCTGATGTTACCAATCAATCAATCCGATTCTGGCGGCCCTGTAGCGGCGTTAGCATTCTCACACTTAACGCGTTTCACCGCGCTCAGTGGAAATCGACGCCATGACAGCGACGTAGCCTTCAAGTTTCTTCCTCACCGACAAAGTGTTTCCAGCCTATTAACACCACGTGGCAGCCATCAAAATCAACCACACCCTTCGCAATTCCATCGTTGACGCCCGCGTTTCCAGCGAACAAGAACTCTGCACAGGAGAACCGTTAATAATCAGTTGTTGTACAGAACTGCCGCATATGACGTCGTATGTAGGTGATACTCCACTCCCAAACAACAGTACTCACCATCAATTGTGCGAGGTACACCTGCAACCAACCTACAACCAATCCACAGCGCTAGCTGCACCGCTGGCTGCATGCCATGCTTAGATTCGCCTACGCCGAAGAAGTAACCGAACCTTCGGGCAGGATCGTTCTGTGCACGAGTATATTTCTGACGAGGCGTTGAGACGAAGACTCAACATTACGCGTTTGTGATTTGAGCTCGAGTCTCGGCGCAGTCGAATGTTGGTTTCCTACTGTCTTGCTTTTTCTTACTTAAATCACCGTTCTCTTCAGTTTCTTTCCCTGTTGCGCTCAAATCTACAGCATCATTCAGCCTTTCATTTCTGGGTCGCCATGATTTCTCTCTTCATCCTTGCTCTGTTCAGTGCCGCTGCCGTTCTGGCAGCCCCCCATCACGACCAAGAACTCTTTGTTTCGCAAAGGACTTCGTCTCCATGCTCCGAACAGTGTTTACCAGCCTTCCAATCTCTGTACGATTGCTTGCAAGGAATTTATAGCAACCAGTGTATTCTGAAAAGCTGCGGAAGCCCCAACGATCATCCTTGGACAACATGTTCTCGAAATCCGAACGCGCCGCCTCCATCACCTACGCCATCGAGTTGCGCCGTGAAAGCAAAAGACCATGCTCCGGAAGAGTTTGGCGTTCAATGCAAATGTCCCAACCACGGTCTTACCAGTATTTTCGTTTCCACCCCTCTTGACGTCAATTATTGTGTGAGGGCGTGCTACATGATGAGTGACGAGTACCGCGAAGCCTGTGATAAGTATGACGAAAGCAATAGTGGAACTACATCTCAGATAAACCCAGTGTTTATTCGGGTCGGACGCGCGTGCTGCGAAGAAAAATGTGGAGGTGTCTTCAAACGATATGATCGCCATGGAAAACCGTCATGTAGACGTACTTGAGGACTTTTCCAAGGGTGGCTCTTTAGCCAAACTGCTCTTTTTCCTGATGCCTTAAACTCCTAAAATCCAACTTATATATGTAGTTTCTCATCTGGTGAGTTTGTTGTAAATGGCGTTCCTTGCAACTCACGGTATGCGCGATAAGAAGTCGCTGGGGCAAAACACAAAAAGGAAAAAAAAAACTGAGAGTTGTTTTAAAGTAAACGATTTAATGCTTGCGTCTGGTATAGATCAATTTCAGCCTTTTTTGCACCGGCTACTGGTATCATGCCCCTCATATCTAACACTTAGATGTGAATAGGGCCACGAGGCTAGATCGAAGACAGACTCTAATCTTCAAGCTCCGTTTCCGATCGCAAGACAGCTGTAGCTCCTGCTAGAGGTATCGATCGAAGTAGTATATCTGTAATACGAGAGATAGGAGTTCTCAAAAGGTTCGGTGTTGAGTCTCTGCCTCCCCTCGTCAGGAGAGGGAAGAGTTGTCGGAGTTTTATAGTGTCTCAAAATCTAGCTTCAATGTAGTGGAAAGGGCTTGAAGTAACTTGGATACAACTAGGTATCGCTACGTCTAAGCCTCACACGGCTTGTAGGCTTGTCACGTTATGTCGTAAAACCAGGCTTCCTACAAGCGCAGAGCAGAATTCGGCCAAATCCGGATGCAGCCTTTTCAAAGCTTTTTTCGCAACATGAGCGTCGGAGCAGCGCTCCATACTTGCGTGGTGGCCCGTGCCATCGCCGCCGCCATCGCCGCCGCCATCGCCGCCGCCATTGCCGCCGCCGCCGCCGCCGTCGCCCACCAGCCGTGCAAAGGCACCCACCCTTTGCGTCCAAAGCTGTCGCCCTCACCGCGCAGCCGCTCGCTCCCTTACCACTCTCCCCGTGCGCGGTTTTTCTCAATAGCTGCCACCTTGCGCCGCCAGCGGTGGTTTTCGTCGAAATCGCTAACCAGCCGTCTCCACTTCACGTGTCTCAAGCTGCTGTTTTTGCCCAACACCTGCTCTTCTTTTCGTCACTCTCCCCATACCCGAGTTTGAGAAACGACTGCCGCCGTCGCCGCTGTATCCGATCACCAGTCAAACCCGCCTCTTTTGTCCTGCGTTCCGCTTTCGCGGTGCACGAGCCCACCCTGGCCACTGTCTCTGTCCTGCAGCTTTTCCTTGAGGACGTTCGTCTCCGGTGGCCACCCGCGCCGCCACATACCAGATATCCAAAAAAACCTACCTGCCTGTTTCGCGCCGTGCCGACTTTCTGGTCACGCAATTTCGCACCTGCCCGCGACTCTGTCCTTCGTAGCCAACCTACCAATCGGCCGCCTCCCCATGCCCGTGCGGGGCTTTTGAAGCCGTTGAATCGCGTCCAACTTCCATCCCCATTCCAACCGTGCCCGTGCCTAACCAACCCGCGCGGCTGCGCCTTTGTACTGCCTTTTTCTCTAGCTCCTTTCCCGTTGCCCAACTTGACATCTGCTGCCCACCCCGCTGCTGACGCTCGTTTTCCAACGTGCGAGTCCCCTTGCGGCCCCCTTTCCGAAAAGGCCATCACAGACCCTGGATCAACCTCCACCGTGGCAGCTTGTGTCGCAGCAGCTGTATTCACACACTTTGTCTCAGCTGATATCGCCTAAGACGCTGCCCTCGCCGTATCCACTCTCGCCCTTGTCAGTGTACGGCTTGGCATCGGAGCAAAACAACATAATCCAACGTATTCATTACCGCAATTTTTGACCACTATCTTAAGAAGTGGGATCTTCGTGAGTCAAGGGCAGGGAATGAGCAACATACTATTTTCGTAACATAAAGTCCAACAGAAAATATGATACTACGCTTCTCCCCAGATGATGAAAGTCTTTTGGTGTCTGTGAATGAGAATAAATTTCGTCAGTACTGTGCTTGTGATTGGAAATTGATGACCGAGTTTAACATTCCAGACACGTTCAATGATTTCAACTTTTCTCGATCTTACTACAAGGGTAGGAGAAGCTTCCAATGCATTTCCAACCTGGTTTAATCAAAGTATCTTAAAAAGAAAGAACAATTGTTCTACACACCGATCAAAGTCTCCAGAATGTCGTACTGCTTGGACTGCAACACTCCTTCGAGAGCCAAATCTGTCAGATTCTGACGATTGTCCTCTTTTTTCTATTGTAGAATAGAGAAATCACTTTCCACAGTGTAAGTCCCAAGGAAAACGGTCGCAAGACCGGCGCAAAAATCCATAAGCTTTGCAAAAAGGGGAAGGAAATTCTTCAATGACTCACTGAAAACGTTTCTGCACTTCACAGAATCTTTGACATGCTCCAAGTGTTGCGAAACAGCCTACTCTCGGCGAAGTGTATCCGTGAATACCTCAAAGCAATCCTATCTTTCCACCATTTCCTCTTTAGAGATATAAGAAGAGAGTCGTTCTCTCTGAGTATTGATGATCTGGTAAAAGTCCATGGGGAGTAGGCCGGCAAGTTGTTGGGGGTGTACGAGCGGCGTAGCGAAACGGAACACCAGAATGGAGTCGATCAGGTCGTCTTGATCGCAACTTCACGAGACTGGGCCAGGGTAGTGCTCGGCCGGAGGCGAGTTCAGAGGGTAGGTCGTCCTGCTTGGTTTCCCGCCAAGTGGACGCCGCCCTTATTCTTTGGGTCACAACTAAAAGCAGTCCGTCGCCGGCGGGTCGACCGGCGGTCGTCTTACACGTAGAGTCACTCTACGTTCCAGACGTATCACATGCGTCTCACACGTGTGAACCTGATTACGACCAGGTCGTCCTGACATCCGTCTCAGATGATCAGGACGCATCAACCGCCCTTCTCACACGGTAGAATGGCTCAAGCATACTTGATCTCGCTAGGAGCGCTTGGTGCTATAAAACTCTTCTTGCAACTGTTTCGCTTCTATAGATAATACGGATTGTCTAATTTATTAATCAACGCCCTTTTCCAGGATTTTGTACTTTCATAAATTTAACGGGGCTGGTATACGTTACAAAATTGTAGTTAGAGTAGATTCAAACGATATTGTTGCGGTGAATGGTGGATGTTTTTGAGGAAAGTTTCCCGATCTACAAATATTCCTGGAAAAGCTGAGCTCTAAGCTATTGAATCTAGAAAAAGTCCTCAAACATGACGGGTACAAAAATGAGACATGCGTAAGGAAAGAATATGTGTCAAAATCTGACAGAGAAGTGAATGTCCGGCTTAAAGCAAAAAACGAGAAAATCAATAGAAGGCTGAAACAGTTTATGGTACTAAACCACAGATTTAGGCATAACATTTCTTTACATTTTGTTTGCTTTTTTGCTACCGCTAATGTGACTCAACTTTTAATGTCACGGTAAAAGCTGCAAGACATTAAAATCAAACTCTGGTTTATGTTGCAATGGATGCGTAAAAATCAAACGGTCTACAACATCTAAACTGTTCTGCACAGCATGTAATGCTTATCAGAAGTGAGAAATCTATATTTTTCAAGAAGAAAACAGCTATGAACTATTCTCAATGAGTTCTAAAATCCCAACGTAGCGTGATATGGTCTGTAGAAATGTGCGTAGAGAATTCTGTATCGATTTGTAATCATATAAAGCATTAGTGAAGGAATATTATGTATTTTCCTCGTCTCTCCGCTATCTATGCAGATTTTGGGTTCCGTAATGCGTACATAGTTTCATCATTGCTGGAGCAAACGTGTATGAATTGCCAGCAGGGTCTGCGTGTTTTTAATTCATCGCTGGATTCGAAAACTATAATGGCTGGTTAAGGAAAAGAATCTCGTTATTATAATTCTATTGGTTAGTGTGCTGTTTTACATGCTGCTAGCAGCGATTAGAGTAACCTAGAAGCACATAGTAATAAATCTAGCGTGGTAAGATCTTTCAGCACCATTTTTGTGGTTCTAGATCTCTTTAAGAATGACTATGATGTCTCCGAGTTCTCTTCTGGACGACTGCAATCAACGTTGACAACCAAAAGGCATCACTTTCTTCTGGATTTGAGCCCTTCAACTTTATCAAAAAATAAAACGTCTTCGGCCTGTGTCCAGCGAGGCAACAGTCGATGGAAGAGCAAATCTATACATTATAAAACTATTTTACGCGTTTACCAAAGTAGAAGAGACCAGGGAGGTGTTTGTCGCTAAACGAAGCATCTTTGTCAGAGAACCCGATGCACTCCTTCTAGGCGTCATATTAGAAGCTAGTATATCGACGGAGTTGCAGGAGGTAGATACTGAAAAGTAAGAAACGAACAAATACGCAATATCCCATTTTTTTGGTTGCCGATACTTGGCTGTGGCTGACCTGCAAAGCGTGCAGAACTACAAACGAAACGAAGCGCTTTGATCAGGTCATAAGATGTAGATTTTCATTGGAAGGAAGTAAGTCTAATAATGCGTTGCTCAGTTGGTTTTGGCACGTAGTTATTCTTTTGCATGAAGTCCTCGTTGTAACTACTGCGTACGCTACGTTGCGATGCTACGGTGTGCATGAGAATTTGCGATTGTTGTTCTGCTCTCGAGATGGTGTGACTAACCATTGGTTTTTGGGCGGTGGTGTGGGATAAATAGACTCTCTCGATGAGGAGCTTCTCACGCGAGAGTGGTTGAGCACAAAACTCAAGCGCCGAGAGAAGCCTAGTAAACAATCTCAACAACAAAACGAAAAAAACTCCAAACTCGAGATGAAGGTGATCGCACTATGGATGTGTTTTGCCTCTGTGGCGTTGGGATACTACTACCCGCAGCCGACGCCGTATTACGAAGGAAACTGTGCGTCAAACAACGATTGTCGCCGTCACCATGCGGGCACAGGCGCAATCTGCCACACCTTCCGCTCATACGGCGCGGCGCGCCCACTGAACCTTTGTGTGGTGCCGTCGCAACTAGGAGGAGTCTGCGGGGATCCTCATTTTAAGATCTGCGCACACCCTCTGCAATGCCACCAGCAGACGCGCTGCGTGACGTACGTGGCGGTGGGGGAGGCGTGTGATGCCAATCGCTTCTGCCGAGGGACTTGCCTCAATGGAATGTGCACTATGACGGTGGCTGGAGCTGGCGGCGACTGCGGGGGCTCGTTGAAGAGATGCGGCACCGGGCTGCGTTGCGTGGACCACCAAGGGAAGAAGAGGTGCGTGCGGCCGCAAAGCGTCGGCGGCATATGCAACCACCCGTACTGGGTTTGCAAGACGGGCCTCCGCTGTCTTTGGCACTACTGCCGCGCGTGAGCGGGTGGTGCTGCCTGAAGAAGAAGGTCCTCCGCAGCAGCAGAAAAGGAAACTCAAAGTTTGAAACTCGGTGACGCTTGACGCCACCCAGTGACCCCTGTGCGCCAACAGAGAATTTCCAATGCCAAAAGACGTGGATGCCACTCGGATGGACACGCTTTGACGTGCAGTTCTTTATCACGGTGGAGAGCAACGCGCCTTGGCTTTTGATCGACACTCGCTCTTGCGCTTAGTGCCCATCTTGGGCGTTCCCTTTAGAACCTATATTGATTGTGTTCACTACTTGAGAGTGAGCGACTGATAAACAAAGCACGTTCCTTCTTCTAAACCCTTTGATTCTACGTGTGCTTTCGTGTCATCGTTCTTTGCTCATTCTTTTTGCGTGCCAGCTTTGGCTCTGGAGCGCTGTCTACGCGTGAATTCTATCCTTCTCCGGGTGAGCGTATCAGGGCACGAGACGGCAGATTATAGTCCCCAGCCCGATGTGAGGAACTTAATTTGGCGTACTTTGACATGATAACCCACAAAGACAATGTGATGTATCGTTCAACATAAATAATTTGCGCAATACAGATACGCTCTGACAACAGTGCCGCCGCCCCCTCTGCATTTCTAGGGGATCGGCCGCTTTACCTAATAGTAGCGCGAGCCTTGAATCGCTACAGTGCGACTCAGGCTGAAGCATGTAGCTCCAGCCGATCGCCAAACGGTTCAAAGCTTATGCCTAGCATGCCATGCGACGCCGTGAAGCATCGTGCTTACTATTGCAGCTCTTTGTAAGAAAATGACCCCTAAAAAGTAGGACATATTTAATCTAAAAAGTAGAACGTATATCTATGTAAAGGTCTACGGACTACAAGCTATAATACAATTTGCATAGTATTTTCAGCTTCGAAGTTGCCTTTGTCATCTTCACTTCCGAACGGAACCTCTACATGTCCTTCACAATTGCATTTGCAAAGTTTTCTTTCAAAGTCAATTAGGACAAGGATTCTCATCTGCTGTGACTTGATTTTGGTCTAAAGCTAGTGAGCAATCGCTTTCAAAATGTTTTAAGTCGGATACACCTCTCCAGCCAATCACTGTGATAGCATAGAAACAGCACCACCGGCATTCTTTAAGGGGAACGATTCTATTCGACGTATGTCACACAGACCTCACCAAAAAGTCGCACAAGAGTTTCCTAATCAGCAAGCATTGCAAAGCAGAAAGACGCTTACTGAATCAGTACTGAGCATCAATAATGGATGTCGTACACAACATACGGCACTGGCAAAGGAACATATTTCTGTTTTAGAAAAAGAACTATTTCATGTTTCTCAGGAGAATACATACGAGGAAAGTTTTTGAGAACACCGTGGAAGCGTGCTTTGCCCTGCCAATAGCCGGCTGGGCATTGCTGAATACCAAGATTAAATACTAGATTTAAGTCAGAAGGACAGAAAACATCTCAGCTTCATTTATTAGTCGTGTTTCCAGAGACGTTTGTTGGGCTCTATAAAAGATATGTTCTAGATACAGAAGACCAGCAAAGATGCACCGGATTTGCTCAGTTATTTCTTATAGGCTCACCGATCAATAACAAGATCTTTATTTCAATATTTACAAAAGGGCCCAAGCAGAAATTAGAGCTTCCGTTTGTATCTATGCACAACATCGTTGACGAAAAGAGGTGTGTTGCTCACCGGGCTTAGTATATGCACCAAAGCGACCAAAAACGAGAGAAGCATTGGTAATGATAGGCAGGATGGATGGAAGGCAAAGTATTCATTCGGACCAACAAAATCACAACTTGGCATGAGATGAGAATTTAACACTACTGTATGAATATGGTTGAAACATTGGCCAGGGCTGAGAAATGCAGTTGTAAACTGCTAAAGTACATATAAACCACGAAGACGCCAATAAGGTTGCAGCTCTGATTTCGTTGGAAGTCGCTACTCGCTGTAATTCCAGATGTGGGATCACTACATTACATTGGAACGAATGGCATTCGGGCATACGGAAATACACATAAATGAAGGCCCGTATCGTAGGGAGCAGCAATCCGCATGCTCACAAATCCCCGAAGTCATTTCGGTTTTAGGCACAAACAGGTTACACAATTGTGTAGTCTTCCTATACAAGAGAGAGCATTCTATTGCTCGTCGAAAACTGGCGGGCCCGATGTTCCTCCACACCCTCTCTCCCCATCTTGTTTCAAAAATGATAGACGTAGCCGTTTTGCTCATTTTGTTTGCCCCCATGGTGCTGGCTTCTACTTGCCATGTGGATTCTCCGCTTCCATCCTCAGCGGTCGGCAGATCACTTACAATGAAAAGACCCTGTGACGGGTACCGCTTCTTCGCATACTCTTCGGTTTCAGTCAATGACACAGAACTGCTTTACAAACCATTTCAGGGGGATTACAGCCACGGCTCCGAGAATCCAGGCCATCTCTGCGCTCAAACCTACATCTTCAAGATTCGGAAATCGAGTCCAATGATGATTGAGCTCCCACGTCTCCAAATACCACCAGGTATCAGTCCGTTTGGCGACTATTGCGAAAGGGAACAAACTAGAGTCCAGAAGGTTTCGTGGCCGATGGGATCTTCGCGAACACGATTTATCGCCGGAATGAACACCACTCTCAATGGTATGAAACATTTGCGAGATAATGAATGCCGTCGCGATGAATCTGGAATGCAGTTTCCGCAGTTGCACTCTGAGCAATACCTGAACCCATGGCTGGAAGCGCCCATCACATATTTACAGGGTATTGCATACAAGTTTGACCTGTGTCTGTAGTCGCCCTAGCATAGACATAATGGCACAAACACACATATTAAACATTTCCTCTTCTTTTGTGAAGTCCAGACAACGCCTTCTACCTAAATGATCGATGTGTTTTTTCTTCAACCAATTGTTCGGCGTCTTCAATGCTGCATTTTGACATATTTCATTCTCGCCTCTCCCATTCCTTCACGCCCTTATGGTACCTCCGATATTGTATCCGGGACATACAAATGTTCAAAAGAAGTTTGGAATGAAGTGAAACGTTTCCAAGTTCATCCTCTTTCATTCAAGAGGTAGTTTGCATTCGAACCCGTATTGCTCGTCACTCAACAAAGCATGAGTTCATGGACATCCAATGAAATGGAGGTAAAGGTATGGTTTCGGCCAATCACCCTCGGTGCTCAGAAGTTTACTCGCGAAAACCCCATAGACTAGTGTCTATACGACCGGGGCAATTGTTCGAAATTGATTATTTTTTGAAGGAGAGAGACGAGAAAGTTTCTTTTCTCAGTCGTAAATACTCATCTGTAGCATACCCTGATTGTGAACAAAACTATCTGTTCACAATCCTGTCGTAGGTATTTAAAATTAGAGCCACATAATTACAGTTTTACTCTGGGAATTCTCATATATTGTGTGTCAATCGTGGCTACGGAATTTTTCACTAGAAATGGTTTTTCGTAAATCCTCTAATACTTGACCATCCATTTGTATTCAATATTTTTGTTGTTTTTGAAATGTCGATTCAGAGTTTGAGCTGTTTGTAAAACATTACCGTAGAAATACTGTACTAATGAGCTCACGAAGATGAGATCGATGCACTGAGCTGCCAGATGTCGTCCTTTCACGCGTCCTGGGATAAATTTCGATAATTTAAAAGTTAAGAATGGCAGAGAGATCCTTTCCAAAAAGAATTTCACAGAATTAAGACGCCAGCTAGCATAAAGTCTGTGGACCAACAGTCTCCCAGTACTCTCACTTCGTGTCTTCAATGCCTTTTGTCACTTTTCAATTCTTGGCTGTAGCACGAAGAAGATTTCGCCCTGTCATATTCGGAAGGCCGGTGCTCTCTACCCATTGTCCCAGGTTATTGCGATAGCAGTCGCCTTGCGAGATGGGGAAGAGAGAAGGAACCTCGAAATGACGACGTAGACTCATCTCCTTATGATCGCCCTTCAACTGAAACAAATCTACAGGAAAACGATATCCGAGTTTTCGATTCAGTGTCCATCCCAGCATTCCCCGGAAATGCACAGCCGCGCCTGGAGAACCCTTCAACGTAAGAGTAACATCTTGATGGCGCCATTGCTGATGAAGATGAGCGTGGAAGGTATATACATTTGAACTCGTTGTTACGGTTACGAAGTGCATCTGTTGCTTCATGCTAATCTGAATCGGTCCGTTCTTGTAATTTGAAGTAATACGCTTCCCATTCAGCCGCACGACCTGAGTCCAATTGTTTGCCGACCCCTCCTCCAAGTCCAGAGATACCGACACTTTACTGCCTCTTTGACAATTGTCTTTTCTTCCGAACTGCAATCCAAATGCATCAAAGTAGGTACGTGGAAAGAGATCCTTTTGCTTCTTCGCAGGTGCATTTCGCATCTTGCTGACAAGCAAATCACCAGAACCATCCCCGAACAAGATGTAGTTTTTGCCTGCTTCCCCATGAAAATCAAAACTGGATCCATCGAACCCTTTGAGATGAGGATCGCCTTCCCCGTCTGCATCTCCCCCGCAGTTGGGTGGGCTTGTCATGATGTTTCCATCCCCATTGTCAATGGCATCTTTGACGGCTTGTGCTGTTTCTGCAGGACTAGCGTCGCCATTATCCTCGCCTATTTGTCTACCGGCGCGGTTATTGTTCAAGTCCATTATGCGTTCTTCGATTTGGTTTGGATTGGAAATCTCATATGCATCACTCCAGTCCTTTGCATTTTCCGCGCCCAATTCCTGAGTAAGGCGTGCATTGAAGTAGGTGTGACGAAAAGCGTCCTTCTCGTTATTGCGACCTGGACCCTCTGGATATTGCTCCTCTGTCACTCTAAAAGACTCGTCTCTGATATTGCTCACGGTTCCTATTTCGCCCATGTTGAATACCCCTGTCGTCTTTAGCCCGGGGCCATCGGGATCGAAGTCCAAATCTTCATATTCACTGTTAATCCATTCACGATCCTCGGTAGACTCATTTCCGCAATCACCAGACCCTTCGTATCCATATCGAACCACTTGAGGGAGCTTCGTCACACCATCAAAATCAGTAGTAGGGATGGCCGCTTGGGACAGCTTATTCCTATAATTCACTGGAAGGGCCGTCGCGGTTATATTCAGAACAAAGAAAATGGTACAGATAGTGGAAAAAAAGAATGTTGGAGTCATAATTGCCTGTATGGAACTATCTTGTGGTACAAAAGTCAAAAATACCTTGGGACAATTCGTTCGATGATAATCGCCTCTCACTCTCCAGAACAAGTGCAAAAGAAGCATAAGTAAAACTTTTCTGGCCATTGTTTGGACCCACCAATTCAGAATATATCGACAAGAATTCCCGAGCACGAAGAATCTCCGAGAGAGATTGAAATGAAATTATTAGCTTACTTACATCTCCATCCCAAGACACATTTCAACAAGTGTTTCGTTACTGTTTCACAGCGAGAGGAGGAATCATGGCAAAATGCTTTGAATGAAATTCTTCAAAGACAGGTTCGTGAACAAAGAGGGTAAGTGTTTACAGTTGTAGGTGTGGTGAGAGCTCGTGATCATGCCAATCGTTTAACCTCTGTATGATACAAGAACGACATGCAGAATTCTAGGAATTATGTTAAGGGCTTGTTGGAAAGAGCTCAACAAGAAATCAAAAACGTCTAGGTGATGGCAAGTTCAGGAGGCACTACTTTCGAACAATAAATATTCAAACTACCATCTCTGAGCTGCCGTTCAAGCCTGTAGTGTTGCGGGAAAAGATGGAGGTCTCTAACCTTCAGTGGTAGAGTATCGGCAAGTATCAGGGGTTTGAAACATGCAAGCATTGAGTTGCCGAGAGCGTTGTGATTCTTTTTCCTATTTTTCAGTGGCCGAACGCTTCGTTTTGGAGTGTCCCACGGACGGGGCAGATGCACGACTTTCTCCAGCTGTGATGGGTACGATAATCGGTTGAGACTACCGCAGTGGGAAACGGAAGAGATACTGAAGCGGAGGATTCGAGCTAACAGATACGCTTGGGTGTACGCTCGTTGCCTTGTTGAATTGCTCGCGTCAGCACTGTAGTATTTGTGACAATGCGCAACGTACGGCACGCCTGCCGTCCACTCCTCGACCACTTTTAAATCTGCGCGACATCCCAGACGCTCCTTCCGAGCCTCCTAACCAATTTTGGCGACCGCTTTGCAATCGAGCGCAGCCTACTGCGACTGAACAGACAGGTTCGCGGCGGCAGCTGCTGTAAAAGTAAGGTATGAGTAGGGTCACGAGGCCAGATCGAAGACAGGCCATAATCCACTTCATACACTGTCACCGATCGTAAGACAGCTGTAGCTCCTCCCCGAGGTATAGTGTAACACAGAGTTGCTGGCAAAAGAGTGGCCGGACCTCCTGGATGGTGTAGGGGGGATCGGCCACTTTACTTTTACAGTAGCTCGAGCCCTGAACGGCTATAGTGTGACTCAGGCTGGAGCTTGTGGCTCCTGTCGAGCGCCTAGCTGTTCAGGGCTTGAAATTACAACATCTCAGGACGCCTCGCGGTGCCGTGCGTAATAATTTGGGTTTTCCTAATGAACGACACCTTTTAATGTAGAACGTATATATTCTAGACAGTAGAACGTTTATCAAAGTAAAACTGTCTAGGCTCCAACCTACGTCGCAAATCCATCGTAGGAGGTCAGTGGCGTCTCCTAGAGTTATCTATCGTATTAATAGATCTTACTAAAGAAGGGTGGGTCTGGAATTTATTTCAGGGATCCAGCCAGACCTTCCATTTGTATACCCTCACCAGTATCAGTGTTACAGCTGCGAACCCTGGGAGGGATGCCGAAGAAGAGCTTTGCACCACCCCCTTGTCTCACTTCCCCCTTCTACTACGGAAGGCAAGGCGCACGCGTCGCGCTACCACACACCCGCACGGCGTGAGCTGCATTACACCGCTTCCCTCTCCGCCATCTATTATGACAACCCCTAAACCAATACGGTGGCTTTCTCAATGCTCAGAAATACGTCATCAAAAATGCTGTGCCACATTGCGTAGGCAGAGGTACGCGCTGAAAGAATGGAGATCGAAAGTAGCTTGTCTCCGTAAGGGAGTCCGACGGCGTCCGCCGCCAGTGTAGTGTGGAGATCTGCCCCCTTCCTCCCTTTCCGGGAGGCACCGCCGCCGTCGCTCGTTTATTTGTACCCAGAAACGGATTTCTGTGTCGACCCGCCAATGTAAAGTGGCCCGGTGATCGGCACTGATATTTGCACCTAGTGTGTATTCGACAGAGAAGTCAGGTGAAAACAAGACGATGTCAGTTGAGGACTACTGATTGTAGAGAAACAACCAGTAGTCCTCTCTTTATACTCAAAGAGAAGAACACGTAAGCACAAGGAAGTAGAATAGTATGCTCACGTAAACATGTTCAAATACAAAAGCAAGCTATAGTCGCGAAAACAATAAAAGATATGCATTCAAATACAAATACAAACGTCACTGAGAGTGTGCACGTGTCAGATTGCGTCACACCATCCCTCGAAGAGATCGTTGAGTTTTTCAACTGTTTTCTCATCACCTCCAAGCAAGTAGAATGCTTAGTCTAGCTCATCAACAGTGCGCACAAGAATTTGTTTTCAGCAACATGAGCAGCTTCGACACAACAGATAGATAATCTCAATAAAAGTAACAGCGGCTTAGTGCTAGAAATATCCAAAAACGTTTGCTACTTTTAAAAACCTTCGATAAAAGTTAAAACCATGTCGAAGAAAGAAAAACCTTCGCACGAGGAAAAGGTAAAGCCTTGAGTATATTACTAAATCATATAAATCTTGAAGATAATAAGATAGGAATCCATAAAACACATAGCAGAAACGCAAAGAAAAGCAAAGCATAGTAAGAATAAGAAAATTCTGTTAAGATTAGTGATCGGAGCACTACATCATGATTTCAACAAACGAAAAAGCTTGTTAGCTTTGGTACGAAAATGATTTCGTCAACAGATCTGCAGGTTGCCGAGAGGATTCTATTTCAATGCGTTCAACAACTCCAGAATCAACAAGATCCTTCACATGGTGGAACCGAATAGAGATAGTAAGTATTGAGCAGTATTTGGGTACTAGGTGGTATCTGAGGCAGGCTGAGGTATGGGAGGTAGCTGCCATACATTAGTCAGATGACCTTGAGGTGCAGCACCTTGTGTTTATATGCTTTCTTAGACAGTCAAGATGAATGTACAGTACAAGTAATAAAATTACTAAGCTAAGCGGGTGCAAGTAACACAAGTGCTCTCGTGCATAATGGTTCTCTCGTGCATCTTTTTGTATTCTGTCGACATACGTAATGGTTCTCTCGTGCATCTGTTTGTATTCTGTCGACATTCGTAGATAAGCTTATTCCTATCCGTGAGATTGTCGTTCTTCACCTTGTATCTCGCGACTTGTGAGATGGCGCCGAAAGGCGTGTAAGTTTCCTAGAGGCGCGATCCGTGCGGAGTCTGTAAGCGGGGCGTGCGAGTCACACGAGGCCGGTCGGGGAACGGTGACGCGTGGAGACGAGCGCCAGCACCGGGCAGTCGTAGGGAGACTAGGCGGTTGGGAACGTCAGGCGCGATCAAGGTACGCGCGAAGAGTCCGAACGGCTTGTAAACCTGTAGATATCTCGTGCGGAGTAACGCTTCAGGTCTGCTTTAAAAACGATACTTAGACTAGGACGGTGGTGCTTACCCTTTACTGTTTGGAGGGTGGTGGGGAGCAGAGGTGCATAAGTAGTGTGCGCCTCCGAGCTGCAACCCGCATTACAGTCGGTGGTGGCGCCTGCACCCACGTGGCGGAAATATCACGGGGTGGGGGACGCCAACTACCTACAACTATGCTACGTGTTAATCTACTGTACATGTCCGTCCGGTGTGTTATCTTCGCACACGTGTGCGACCAGGCCACTTGCACTCAGTCCTGACCACGCCCTTCTTACCTGACAACCCGCTCGGATTCACTATACTACAGACCCCCCTCCTAGAGCGCGCGACGTCCTCGGAGCGCCAATATCCTAGGCGGTAGCTGGTTGAGCGCGCACCGAGCGGACACGGCGTTACGTTCGCGGACCGACACGAAACGCGCTAGAAGCGACCGGTCGCGTTATACGGGCCCGTTCGGAGATCCGCATTGGGCCAAAGCTGCCCGGAAAGGCCTGTAATAGCGCAGCCGTCCGGGAGTAGACGTTATATCGCAGCCGTTCGGTAGTGCCCGTCGAATCGCGCCCGCCGGCGAGCGGTCGTCGGTGGTGTATTTAAGCACGTCTTTGTCCCGGGCGGAGTGACGGGTAGACTCCAGAGAGGACCGTTGCGGCAGTTCCGAAGAGTACGGACTCAGAGGCCGCGTGTCCGTTTGGTTCAACCATGGAGGACAACAGCAGCGCTGTCAACCGTGACCGGAAGGAGAACGCGGGGCGTCAGACAACTTCAGCCCTGGCAGATATACCAATACCGCGACGGGTAGCGGTAACCGCGCCCGCTGCAGCGCCCGTAGAGCCTCCGTTCGGTGCCCAAAGCCGGGTCTACGCGGTTTGGGATGCCCGCCAGGCGAGGGCTCCAGCGGTGTCGTCGGGAAACCCTCCCGTGCCTTCGTTTCTCCCGTTCGGTGCCTTACAGCCGCAGACAGCGGGGCGCGTTGGCGCGGGCGTACTGATGCCTCCGTTTGAATACGGAACACCCGGAGCGGGCTTGCCCGGTGTGTTTCGAAACCCGCTACCCGGGCAGAAGCACGACCACCACTGGCGACGACCGCAGGGCCGTAGGGGCGGGCCGACAGGGAAAGAGCCCTCGTTTTCGGTCGAGACGTTGATCTCGGGGGACGAATGGAGCGAATGCTTGGACGCGCGGCGGTTCGGCGCAATACCGACGCAGCGAACGTTTTTCGAACGCACCGGCCGGAATCCGAAGCGGACGCGCCACGAGGCGTGGCGTGCGCGATGGAGGCATCTTCCGCGAATAACCGGTCGGAAGGGGAGCGAAACGGTAGGCAGCTGGGACATGCCGTTCCTCCGTTGCCCAGAGGAGTATGACTACCAGGGTCGTATGCGCGACCTCGTTACGCAGATGCTGTCAGATAAGAGTATTCACGATCCGCGCGGTAATCCGTTGGGGCTTGTGATGATTTCCCCTCCGTACGACGGGCTCTATTTCCTAAACCGACGCCGCTGGGGCGATCATGTCGCGACCGAAGCGCGGATCCGGTCGGGCTTGGGTGGTTTCATGTACGGGTGGCATAACGTGGAGTTCTTTGACGTTCCGGTGTCCGAGCGGGAAAACTTGTACGTGAGGATTCCGGAGAATTGGCCCGACGTGGATGTGCCCCAAGATCTGTCCGTGATGACCCCGCCAGTTCTGGCCTACTATTCCGACGATGTTCTTAGTGGGACGTCGATAACCGAACGGATCATGCGCGTAGCATACGCAGAGTGGGCGGTATGCGCCCTCATGTCATTTCTTCAGGCCGTAACGGAGGGTGTGAGGGTCTTCACCAAAACGGAGGATCCGCGGCTGAACCTGTACAGAGGGGATCCTGGTCCGCGCGAGCCCCCTGGGTTGGGAAGGTTACTACCGTTACCGTACGGTTTAGTCTGCGTCATCATGCAGATGGGGCTGCGAAATGTGCTCCGCGGAACGCCGTATACGCCCGAAGAAGCGAGAAGGTGGCTCTTTTTTTCCGTCATGACGGACTGGAGGTCGACTCCTGGTTTCTTGTGGTTCGAACCCCGGTCGGGCGGTTTTCCCACAATGCCCATCCTCCGCGTCGGTGACAATCCCATCGTCAATCGCCTGATTCCGGAGGCGGAGAGGCCTTCATGGGAGTTCGGAGACGTCACTGATTACTTTCCGCTCGGATTCATGGACCCCCATTCGCGAAGTGGGGACGGTGACGGGCCCATTGCCGATGCGGATCTACCCCTTCCGGCGAACGAACCGTCGACGGTCCAGAGGGCCGTTACCGAAACGGGCATGCAAACGGAAAGTCCCCCGAGAACGGTAGATGCCGGTGTGCAGGTATCCGCATCGGACGGCGGCGAGGAGCGTGACGCTTTGAGAACGCTGCAGGAAGTTTGCCGGGCGAATGACGAAGAGCCCCCTGAGTCGGTCGTCGAAGCTTTAGAAATGGCGGCTGAGGTATGGGTGCCCCGCGCGGATGCGTTCACCAGCCTGTTGAGCGGGGAGATGGTCAGTACTGTCGACTTGATGTCATATGTCAGTGCTGTCTGCGTTGAGCTCCTCCAGCAGCGCATCAATGCCTTTGGAGACATGGTAACCCGACAGGGCGGCGCGACAGTGTCCCAGCTTATTGGGCGTCTGGACCGGTCGATGGGGCGTACGAACGCCGCCGCCCATGAGTGGCTGGAGAGGGTCCGAGCGGCAATACAGTCCGGGTCATTCTCCGCGGCGCCTGGGGCTTCCGGCGTCCCGGCGGCTGAGGTCGCGGCGGGCGCATCGATGCCGGACCGGGCAGGGGATGCTGAGGACTCACCGACAGTGAGGGCGGCGGCTCAGGCCGCTGCATCGCCGCGAGGGGAGGAAGAAACCGAAGGGCCCACTCTTGGCTGGGGTCCGACGGACGAGGCCTCCGTACCGACCGGGCCTCTTTCCTCTCTGAGTCGTACCGTTCGGAGGGTCGCGCATGGTACGGCGGTTAGTGCCCTCTTTCAGCCGTCCGGACGTCGTTTGGGCTCCCCGTCGCCGGTACCAGCTCCCAGAGTTGCTGCCAGGGGTGCTTTGAGAGGCCCGCGAGGAGGCCGCCGCTGTGGGCGTCGTCGCGTTAGGGACTTTGCGTCCCTTCCGGTGAGTTCCCGTATCTCGAAAGCGTCTTCTCCGTCCGGAAAGCGGGGAAAGTGAGTCAGTCCGCCTCGCGGTTGGACATGAGTAAAATGTCCTAGCATCGCCATCATGCTTCACGGCGCCGGCCACGGTGCAGCGACGCGTGTGAGATTGCGGTGCTTGCGCGCGCGTTGCCACACGCGTGCGCCACGCGCGTGCCAGGCGCGTGCGCCACGCGCGTGCCAGGCGCGTGCGCCACGCGCGTGCTTTACCGACCGGTGCGTTTGCAGATTTAGAGTGCACGTGCCGTTACAGCAATGCCCGGCTAGGTCGGTATCCGATTCGGTATACAGTAACGCGCGTAGTGCGCCTTTGCGTCTGCTCAAAAAATCACAAGTCTTTTGGCCGTGCGGAGAGTCCAAATCGGGCATTTTCGGAGCCTGCGGCGGCTTCGTTTCCGAGATATCGGCCAAGACATTTTTCTGCGTTTTTGATACCATACGGGGCGGTAATTTCCGCGTCGGATCTTTTGATTATCCTTGCAGGTAACCGCTCGGTTTGGCGTGGGGTGCAGTGCGTATACGCTTGTTGCGGGTATGCACGCGGGCACCGCCGGCGCGGGCAGGCACCGAGTGCCATGTTGTAATCGGTGTACGCGTGTTGCTTGGCTCCAGGCGGGCTGCGGTGCCGGAGTTACCGAGTATATCACGCTAGTGGCGTCGGGAGGTTGTTGGTCGATGTCCATGTCCGGTCGCAGGGGGGTACGGTGCCGACGGAGTCGCACACAGTCGCCCCCTTCTTCCCTTTGCCGCAGGGTAGTTCAGCAAACGCTAGTGGTTACCGATCGGAGGTGATTCCCAATGTTCGGCCGGAGGCCATGTCCAATTTTGGGATTCCCTCAGTGCTGACGGAGTCGAACGGAGTCACAACACACGCTGGTCAGTGCCGATCGGAGGTGAACACACGCTGGTCAGTGCCGATCGGAGGTGAATCCACGCTGGTGAGTGCCGATCGGAGGTGAGTCCACGCTGGTGAGTGCCGGTCGGAGGTGAACTGCAATGTTCGGCCGGAGGCCATGTCCGATTTTGGAATGCCTCGTATCGCTCGGCTTGTATCCCCCCCCTTCTAGATGCGACGGCTCCGCCCGGCGTACAGTTTCACGCCGTTCGGGATTTGTGCTTCCAATATCGGCTAATAAAGTGTTGCGGAAGATTCTTGGGAGGTTCCCAAGAGTCTTCCGCAGCACTGCAACCGTACCAGCGTACGCGACAAACAAGACCGTGCGGAGGGTCGTCGGCCAGCCCATGGTCGAGGATTCGCTCGACAATGCCAATGCTGTCCGGTTGGGTAGAGTGAGAGTTAGCCGAATCGGGTTGTGAAAGCTCCGCTCGGTGATTATTTCCAGCAGGGGGCGAGGTAGTGTCCGTCACGGGTTCCTCTGCGAACGGACCGTCCGGATCAAAAGTTATCGTACGGGCGCGTTCTGTTGTAACCGGGACGGGTTGTATCCGAGCGGGGGCGCGAGTGACGCGGTCAATGCTGACGGCATCGTGTATCCCGTCAACATTGATCGTGACCGTGCTGTCCGTCGCCGAAATGACCTTGTAGGGCCCCGTGGTCTTTGGCAGAAGTTTCCGTGAGGTACGTTCCTGATCCTCGAGCACGCCACCGGTCGGAGTTGTCGTAGGACGGTCAAGGAAGACCTCCTCGTCAGCCACAAATGTGGGGGTTGCCCGTACGGATTTGTCGAAGTCCGCCTTGTAGCGCTGTTGTGCATTTGTGAGGCGGTTCCGAGCAGACTGGAGTGTAGCCGTGAGAAGCCTGAGTGCGTAGCGCTTCATCTGTCCCGGGGTTGGCTGCGTCGGTGTTGCTGGGTCCGTGGCGGAGCTGGGTTCGTCCAGGACGACGTTCGGGGGTACGCGGGTCAGGGCCAAATCGAAAGGCGTGGTGCTCGTGCTTCGGTGTACCTGAAGGTTGTAACCGTACGTTAGCGGCTGTACGTACGCGTGCCAGTTAGACTGGTGGTCCGCAACGTAGTGCCGTAGGCGCTGGACGAGCGTCTTATTAAACCGTTCGGCTTGTCCGTTCGCCTGAGGGTGGTACGCCGTCGTTGTGACGTGTTTCGTATCTGACGCCCTGCAAATCTCCTAGAAGAACTTCGAGAAAAACTGAGGTCCGTTGTCGGTGAGCAAATAGTTCGGAATTCCGTACGGGTAAGCCCAATTTTCTAAGAACGTCCGGGCCACCACCGGGGCGGTTGTGGACCTTAGCGGAACTGCTCTGCAGAGCTTTGTGAACCGGTCGGTGATGACGAGGATGTACTCATGTCCAGTGACTGACTTCGGAAACGGACCGACGATGTCCATTGCCACGAACTCAAGTGGCCCCGCAGCGGGAAAGAGCTTAAGCCGCTTCTGTGAGCGGTTTTGTGTGCCGCGCATTACGGCGCACGAGCGGCAATCCCGAGCGGTTTGATAAACATCATTAGCCATCTGCGGCCAGTAGAAGTCCCTTCGGAGAGTGTTGTACATTCGAGTCCCGCCCGGGTGTCCTTCCAGGCGCGGATAATGCGAAAGATAGAGGACGCGCGGAACCAGCGAGCGGGGTACCACCTTCTGTAGGGCTCCGTCCAGCGGGGAGCGACGGATGAGAACTCCGTAACGGTTGATGTCGAAGAGGGTAATCCCATTACCAACGTCCTTCCGCACGGATTTGCAGTACTTGTCCTCCGCCTGCTCTCTGATGAGCTCTTCCAAAGTGACCGTTCGGATGTTCGTCTCCTCTTCGACGATGGCCATGACCTCGGGGCAGCCGATCGGGTTCTGTCCGTAGTGCCAGTCAAGGACAGCGTCTGTCTTGACCTCATCGTCGACGGTGATGTCCGCAACGAGGTCGTCGTTCTCTTCCGCGCGGTCCGCAAGGAGTAGGCATGGGACCTCCTCGTCCAGGGGAGTGGTGTCTTCTCCTTCCGTCTGGATTCGCGACAGCGCGTCAGCGGCCTGGTGTTTTATGCCCGGCCGGTGGACTATATCAAAGTCATACTCCATGAGACGGAGCCGCCAACGAGCCAGCCGTCCGGAAGCGTCCGCCAGGTTGAGTATCCACCTCAATGCGTGGTGGTCCGTACGGAGGGTGAAGCGGGCGCCCTCAAGATACGACCGGAGGTGCAGTATTGCCCACACGACAGCGAGGCATTCCCGTTCGGTTGTGGAATATGACCGCTCAGCCTTATTCAGCGAGCGGCTCCAGTATCCGATTGGGAGTAAATGACCGTCCGGTTGCTTCTGTAATAAGACGCAACCGACTTGCTTATCGCAAGCGTCGGTATCCAGGACGTACGGCATATCTTGACGTGGGATAGCCAGAATGGGGGGACGTATTAACCGTTGGCGAAGTTCCTCGAAGGCCTCGCGCTCCGTATCGGTCAGGGTCTCGAAGTTGAACGGTTTGTTCTTTTCGAGCTTGCTGTTCAACGGGGCCGCAATTCGGGCAAAGCTTTTAACAAAACGTCGGAAGACGTTGCACAGTCCCAAGAACGAACGGAGTTCGGTTTGGTTAGTGGGGGATTTAGCCGCTTGGATAGCATCTCGGGTCTTTGTGGAGACCTGCAGCTTGCCCGGGCGTATAACGTGACCCAAATAGTCGACAGTACCGCTGAAGAATTGACACTTATCCAAACGGAGAGTGATACCGGCCGATCGGAGTGATGAAAGAATGGTCCGAACATGGTCGAAATGCTCTGAAACCGTGTGGGAGTAGATTATAACGTCATCCAGATAGACCAACGCGTATTGCCACTTGACGCGGGACAGTATGATGTCCAAGGCCCGTTGAAATGTGGCGGGGGCGTTCTTCAAACCGAACGGCATTCAAACATACCTGTACAGTCCCATATGAGACGTGAACGTTGTTTTATCCCGGTCGGCTTCATCCACCTCGGTCTGCCAATAGCCGCTGTTCGCGTCCAGGTTGGAGAATATTTTTGCTTCGCCAAGAGAATCGATGCATTCGTCCATTCTCGGTAGTGGGTAAGTATCCCAAACGGTGACTGCGTTTAGTCGACGGTAGTCCACACAGAAGCGTAAACTTCCGTCTTTCTTTTGAGCGAACACAACCGGACTGGCCCACTCGGCCGAGGAAGGCTCAATTACACCGAGCTCCAACTGCTTGGTGACCTCCGTGCGTTCGAGTTCGCGACGCGCCGGACCCGCACGGTATGGCATCTGGTATATCGGCTTTGTACCAGGTTCCAGTTGGATCCTGTGCTTCGCTGCCGCGATACGGCCCAGATGGCCGTTCCACATGTCCCGAAACGGTTTGAGGAGCTCAATGACCCTTTCTCGTTCGGATTCGAATTCGGGGGACAACTGGACCTTTGCGATCCAGTCGTCTTCTGCATCAGGCGTTGGCTCTTGTCCGGTGGGCTTCGACACGTCCGAAACGGAAATAGATGCGTCGTAGGGGCCCCCCTCCTTAGTTTCGTCGCTCCGAGACGGAAAGTCGGGTGTTATTAATGCGACGGGGGAGGGTAACGCCAGGCCGATGATTTTGCCTTTGTGAAGGCGAACCGAACGATCGGAAAAGTTAGCTACCTGAACGTAGAATGCCACGTCCGGTCGGATTTCCATTACCCCGTTAGCCAAGAGGGTTAACTCCTCTTTATGAGCAGAGCGGTGATGTCCTTGGATAAACATGAGGCCAGCGGCCCGGGAGGTTACCAATACATGAGATTCCGACATTGGTGGTATAGAAACCGGGCGGGCGACACGAATCTTGTTCGACGGAGGTTCCCGAACGGTAGCTTGGGCTGGTAGCATAGGTTGCCCGGACGGGGTTGAGCTCTGCCCGGACGCGGATTGAATCGCCACGGGGGGCGAGTTGCGTATTACAACAATTGGTTTCGGAGGTAGTATCGCCAAAACGTACTTGTCTATGAAAGACGTGCCGAGTATGCAGCTGGCAGCGAGATTGCTGGCTACCATAAACTGAACCCTGACGGTCAGCGCTCCAAGCTGGACAAGGAGGGGTACGACCCCCAATATGTCCATTCGGTTGCGAGACGCATCCGTAATGTTATCCAACGACCGGGGCTGCAAGTGCCCTCGCCAGTGGGGAGTAAGGTGCCGCTCGTGAATTAAGTTAGGACCCGCGCCAATGTCCAGTACACCTGTAAGTGGAAACATTACCGATCGGGAGAAGCCGACGGAGAAATTCACTTTATAGTGCAAACTGTTTAACAACATTACTGGCGCGGCCGGATCGGTTTCATCCAAAGCGTCTACAGGGCGTCGCTCCGTCAGGTCGGAGGCTGTACCCGTGTAATCCGCTTCGGTGAGGCTTTCCGGCCTAGGAGAGTCGTGCGCCTCTACACGCTCTCCTCGGCTTTTTCCTGTTCCATAACGGGCTGAGCTGGAGGTAGCTCGCCACTCGTAGCTCGCGGGGGCTCTTCCCGTATGAGCATAACCGGCCGGGGTGAGCTAGCGCGGAATGGGGTAGCCCGTGCAGGGTTGCCCGAGCGTACGCCAGTAGAGACCCGAGCGGAGTCATTAGTACCATCACGGTTGTAGTATCCCTCTTCACGACGGAGTTGGTAGTTTCTCTCCCGTGCGGCCAGTAAGTCTTCCCGGACGCCCGGAGGTACCATTTGACAGCAGTTGGGCTTTGGCGAGAGACAGATCCGGCACGGGCGATTCACCAACTGACCGGGCGGTGCCGTACTAACCGAAGGCGTCTGGCCGGTACCTGGGGTCATGGCTTGTGCCGTGCGGTATGTGCCCGAGTTGGAAAAGGTCGACGACGACGGTGTTGTCGGGACCGACAGGGTGGAGCTTCCACGTCCAACGGCGAGAATGGCTTCGCCATCTTCCGAGTCGGTGTCAAAGGACTCCGTTGGGGTCCCCACGCTCAGGACTTTCCGTGCGGAACTCCGGAGAGTGATCAGCTTCGTGCCGGGCGGTGTCTCGGTCCGGACGGACTGGCGTCTAGCCGAGCGGTGGGTATCCCCGTAGGACTCGGCGTATCGGGCGAGTGCGTCGTATCCGATGTGGGGATGAGATGTGAGATGATTTCTCACCTTCGCCCGTATGGCGGGAAGCAACCCCTCTACGAAGATAGACTTCAACCTCCGGTCGGAAAAGACATTGCCGCAGCGGAGGGCCTTCGTCCACAGTTTCTGAGAGTATTCCGTTTCGGACATTCCAGAGGACTGGTGGTACAGAATAACCTCCGAGTAGGCGTCGGCAATGACTTCATCCGTGGCGTACGTAGTCAACAGAAAGTTGACGACTTCCGAGTACGTACGGAGCATTTCGCTGCGCCGCACGTCAACGGCGCCCGTTTCTCCCAAGAGGCGAGACTGGATCAACGCGTGAGCCGGTCCGGTCAGGTAGAATTGGAAGCACCAGAGTGCTGCTCCCTCGGACAGTCCGTTGTGGTTGCAGGCGGTTTTAAACCGCTGCAAGAAGATCAGAACTGAAATAGCGTCAGCTCCGGAGAAGGAATGTCCCTTCATCTGGACATTCAACTTCTTTTGGTAGCGCGCGATTCCCCGCGCTCCCTTCGAGTTGTACTTCCGACTACGGTCGTTGAGCCGGTACGTACGGTAGTCCACCACCTTGGTGAACAGTTCGTTCAGCGGCTTGATGCGCCTGGGTGCAGATTTCTCCGAAAGGGAACGATACCGTTCGGAGCGCCTTCTGCGATCAGAACGATTTGAATCAGAGTCACTGTCAGTCCGGAAAACGGCATCCGAACTATCCGAGCGGTCAGAATCAGTGTCCGAATCGGAGGAGCGTCGTTTCTGTCTACGACGACGGCTCTTCCGCGCGCGACGGTGGCGATCCGAATCGGAGTTGGAATCAGCCCTACCGCCCTTCTTGCGGCGGCCTCTTCCCACGTCATCAGAGGAAGAGTCGTCTGAATCTCCGTACGGATCATCTCGGCGTGAATTAACCGGACGGGCTGGGACCATGGGGGCACTCTGCTGTCCCCCTTCATGTGGTTCCAGGATCCGTTCGGGTTTGTGGTCTGGGGCTACGTCCGGGCGGCCCATTGAAAACTTTGGGAGGGGTGGCAATGTCGCCGTTGCCGTGTAAACTGCCGGTCGGTCTTCCTTATTTCCTTTTCCAAACCCGATCGGTGTCAACTGCTGCAGCACCTCTTCGACGGTCTCGCGCACCATCGGGGAGATGATTTCGGAGAGCAACTCCGGTAGGCGCTCGTGCAGATAACGCTCAACCCGAACGGGAACACGGGACTCGATCTCGGTCTTGACCTTATAGTGCCAATACGGTTCAAGTTCCTTCCACAGTTCTGTAAGCGTCCGCGGAGGGCTATTCGGAGGGTCCTGTCCGATCGGAGCGGGGGACTGCTGGGCAGCCCCTGCAGCGGCCGAACTCACTGGGGGGCTTTCGTACCGTGCGGATGAGGAAGCGGAGGGCCCAGGGGGCCTCGAGGTTTTTCGGACGAGAACCTCGGGGTTCCCAAGGAGGAATTCCAGGGTAGGTGCAGTGCTGCGGGTGCTGCGGCGGCCAACCGAAGCGGTACCCGAAGCTGTCTGCAGGGGTGGCTCGCCGGACGGAGCCAATTCTTTTTCGACATCAACCCGTGCGGTCGAATCCACGTTTGTGTAACGGGACTGCATCGCGTGACTTCTTTTCCAGATCTGATCTAACCCGTTCGGTAAACACGAATCCCACTTCTAAGTCCGGAGACCAATGTGAGATAGCGCCGAAAGGCGTGTAAGTTTCCTAGAGGCGCGATCCGTGCGGAGTCCGTAAGCGGGGCGTGCTTGTCACACGAGGCCGGTCGGGGAACGGTGACGCGTGGAGACGAGCGCCAGCACCGGGCGGTCGTAGGGAGACTAGGCGGTTGGGAACGTCAGGCGCGATCGAGGTACGCGCGAAGAGTCCGAACGGCTTGTAAACCTGTAGATATCCCGTGCGGAGTAACGCTTCAGGTCTGCTTTAGAAACGATACTTAGACTAGGACGGTGGTGCTTACCCTTTACTGTTTGGAGGGTGGCGGGGAGCGGAGGTGCATAAGTAGTGTGCGCCCCCGAGCTGCAACCCGCATTACAGTCGGTGGTGGCGCCTGCACCCACGTGGCGGAAATATCACGGGGTGGGGGACGCCAACTACCTACAACTATGCTACGTGTTAATCTACTGTACATGTCCGTCCGGTGTGCCATCTTCGCACACGTGTGCGACCAGGCCACTTGCACTCAGTCCTGACCACGCCCTTTTTACCTGACAACCCGCTCGGATTCACTATACTACACGACTGATCTATCAGTATGCATCTTCACCGGATATAGTTCTGGTTTCGAGCTTTTGTTCGCATCACAAACAAGCTTTTGGACCGCTATGAAATTCTATACAACATTCCGCGCACTCTGTAAAAGAGTGATATACTCAGCCTCTCCGCACGAGAGTGCAATGATACTCTGCTTCTTTGAACTCCACATAATCGGATCGTTGTTCACCTGTACCAGATACCCTTTTGTTGGCCTTCTATTCCTTTTTCACCCAACCCAATTGGAGTCGCAAAAGTCTTTCAGGGGCCTCTCGCTCATCGACGGAAATGAAAGTCGATTATACTTCGTCCAAAATAAATACTGAACCATTTGCTTCAAAAGCATCAAGTGACGTTTTTTGGGCTCTTGAATTTGCCTTAATAGATGTTATTCGGCGTAAGATATGTCAGGACGGGTGCATACCGCTGTGTATTTGATGTATCCGACGATAGAGTGATATAAGTTATGCTCCCTCCGATAAAGTACGGGTTCATCCTTGTACCTATTCTTCAAGTTACAAGTTGTAGATAGTGGAGTACAGACCAAATTCGTGTGTCACAGTTCGATTTTTGTAACAATTCCTTCGATGCACATGGATTGATCCAGAAACATTTCATTCCTTGAACGAGTAATACTGGAACCAATGAAGAGATTTTCAGATCTCAGGCACTTCACTTTGAACGTTGACATCATTCGTTCCTTGAATTCAGCCCTAAGAGACTTTGGAGACGAACCAAACATGAGGTCGTCAACCACAACGACCAAGTTTAGGAATGAGCCATCTTCTGACTTGGAGAGGTAAAGTTTATGATCGCTCTTCGAATTTTTGAAATCTATCTGGAGAAGAACCTCATGAAAAAGAAATCCCCAGATTCTACTTGCTTGTACCGACCCGTACATTCACTTGAGAAGGAAGCAGACCTTTCCGGGTTCATACGATATTTCATTGGAGTTAGTAGGTTGTGCGATAATCAATAGCTTGACCCTATCACCATAAAGTTATGTGTTGCTAATGTCCAATATTTCCAGGTGAAAGTCCTTTGCAGCAGCCTTTGAAATTGGTAGGCGAATAGTTTTATGACGGGCTACTGGGGCGTAGATGTCACCGGAATTTTTGTCGAGGAAAGGGAGTTGCTTATCTCCTCGAACAGACAGCGATATTTGGGGAGCATCTGTGGCATATCAGTTGTATCCTTACGAATGAATTTCCACAAGTGTGGTATGGGCTTCATATCCGGGGTTCGGTCTACATATTTCGATGTGCCACGATCAATTAAGGCATCAAATTCTCGAGCGATGGCTTCTGCCCATTCCTTGACCTTGCCGGGTTCCTCAAACGATTTAGGGATGCTCGTACTGGTAGTATACCTTTCCATCGCGGCCATGCAATGTACGAGAGAATTTTCCATGTGATCTTCACACTAATCGCCTCCTTCGAGTTCAGCTTCTTAGCGGCTACGGGAAGTGAAATCCATTAAGTCAGGTTGGGAAGGTAATCGATCTGGTGTGGATGTCTGAAAATCTGCCAAACGCGTATTGATGATTTTATCCCACTGTGGCACATAATGCGCAATAGGATTCTCGGACTCTCCATTCTTACGAAGTGTCCAGACACAGCGCGTGGTACAAACTTTTTGTGCGGAGCAGTGACGGACCGATATGTGTAGGCGCGACCTTGCTGTCCAAAAGGATAAGAGATGCTCCAAGTTCGGTTGGTTACCAGACCAAAAAGAGTGTGCAGTGTACATGTTCACTCTTGCACAGGGGAGACGGTTCCATAACTAGTTTGCGTGGATAATCGCTGTAGAGCAACTCGTACGCCTATAATCGGTCGGGAACCATTCATATGGCATCCGATCTATCGGGGACCATGTCAACGATTTTATGAGTGTTATTAGTTTTTAGTATTTTAGACACCTTAGAAGATATGTTAGCCAAGTCTCTACAGTAGTACCGTAGTGGACGGATGGACGTGCAAGGCTGGGTTTACACATATGACACGTGTATGGACCAGAATTGGTTTGCACTATTATAGTCTACACGTGTAGTTCACTGTCTAGAATAAACTTAAGCGATGGCTTCACCGCCATTGCTACCACCAAGTAAATGGCAACCAAGTGCTTGGCTCTAGATTATGTCGCCTACGCAAGTCTCCGTCTCTTAATGGGAGGAAACGCGACCGGTTTGGCTAATCTATCCCCTCGGCAAGCTCAGGTATCAATGTACCCTTGTTTTTGGTGTGTTTCTTTCTTTTGTTGGTTTTCGTGTGTTTAGGACAGTACACCGCCCCTGTAAAGGATTGTTTTTACCCGTTTTCATTTCGCTTATCCAGTGTGGATACCTCTTTCATAGGTCTGTACGCTTTGTCGTGCGTCCTATTTCGCCCTACATTTTCGCCCTACACTTTGGCGTTGTCCACGTAATATCCTTGTCCTTGGATCCCCCTTAGATTCTTTCCCTTTTCCTGGGTTCATCACCTTCGTAGGTATTGCCTGACCCACCGTGGTCTTACACCCACACATCGGTGGCACGAAGGCACGTTCGCTGAGTTACCCCTCTTCGCGAGAGCGGGACTCGAACACCCGAGCGGTATTTCCCCATTTGGGAATGCTCTACATCTGGTCTCCCGACTTCGAACGGAAGAACCTGACAGGTATTTAAGGTTTGAAGATCGAATCCCGTTTGCTACGGATATTCATTGCTACTTTGCTATCTCTTTTCGAGGCTATCGATTTGGTTTAATTAGTATTCCGAAGTGGTCGGTTCACTTTTTACATTATGTCACAGCCTGCCCCCACGTCGAGAAAGGGATCCGTACGAGCGGCAAGGGGTACAGCACGTGCTGAACCCCGCTTGCGAATGTCCGCCCCGGAGGAATTAATTGTTTATCAAACTGATATTAAAGCTCGTGGAGCGCCCTCAGCTGCTTCTAAACCTCAATTGGTCGCCCCTGCGGTACCACAACCAATTGTTGAAACACCGTCAGCGGTAAACCGAATCATTGAGTCGACTGAGTACCAAAACTTGGACTTGCGTTTGCACATTGCAAGTATCGCTCATATTTCTCTGTTACAAAAGGTTACCGAACTCCGTCTTATGGTGGATGACACCCATGATCGGGATGTTTCAGGAGAAATTCGAGTCCTTCGAAGAGATGTTGACTCCATTTTTGAATGTCTGCGTGTTCCAGGAACTTTCAAAAAGGAATACGCAGACCACGTTGATGACGTCTGCGCCAACACAGAACGACTCCAAGGTCATTTGGACACGCTTGAAGCGACAATCCGATTAGATCAAGAAGTTGCCGCCAAGGCGGATGAAATTGCCATGTCAGTTCATTCGATTGGATTCGAGAAAAAAGGAAGTCGTCGTCATTCCAAAAAAGAAGTACATTACAGTTCACGTTCATTTAGTTCAGGTTCTAACCGCCACTCTGTGGAATCATCCTCTGACTGTTCAGAAGAAAATGATCACCACTGTAGTACTATACAACCACCAATGGCTGAGTGGGGAAGTAGTATGTACCGAGGGTAGCGGCGGTAGAGTCCAGCCACTGGGGGTGATAATCCACTGGGGTCTACTTGAGTCGTGGGCACCTTTTGACCAGCGGGCGCAATAGGCGGGCGTTACCCGAGGACCCTACAGGTCGGGTGGCACTCGTAACGATGGCTTGGAAGCCCGTGTCCTCTGGAACTTTGGGGTAGGTTGAAGACGGAGGTGGTGCTTGCCTTTACTTCCTCAGTGGCCGGCTGCACTCACGCCACTAATATAGTAGGCGAGGCGCTCAGGTCCACTGGTAAACAACCCTAAAAAATAAAATAAAATATCCTACTCCCTCTGGGCGCACTGCCTTTCAATGCCAGGTCCACCGGAGGTCACTGGTCTGATCTCCTGCTCCCGTGTGCATATCTCCACGTGGCCACTGGGTGGGGTTGCCAACCGCTGCTCCTGCCGTGCGCGTACTTTAGTGCTCGACCGCCGCACCACTTTGGGACTACTCATCCGACACTCAACATCGCTACCGTCCTTAGGCCCATTGTACTACAGACTCCCCTCCTTAGATTCGGCCGTCTCGGCCGACCAACGTCCATGCGGTTGATGCCAGTGGACTTACTTCCCCAAGGAACGCCCCTGGTAGGTCGTGTCAGCGACTTACGGCCGCGTATAGCGTCGCCCAGACTGTACCATGCTGCAGAGAGCGTCCCATGGCATTCCCATTGGTCACCGGCCTTTTTAGCGCGCACGCGGAGGTTTCTCTGCCACGGGGCTACGTGCCGTGCGTGCGGATCCAATGGGCAGTTGCATCTATCCGTCCGATCGGGCGCGTGGTGCCCATGACCAATTGGTACCTTCTTCCTGGGGCCGCGTACCGCCTGATCCCGTCGGTCGCTTTCATTCGTCCAGCCGCGTTCCCTCACAATTGGTCTTCCTTTCAGCGCGTCCTTTGGGCCGTGATGACGGCAAGACCTATGGCGCGAAGCCTCTGTTGGCTACTCCCGTGGACGTTCCCTGCCGCGACATCGCGGATTGCTATCCTCCGGCCATCGGGTTCGACGTCGCTTGCCTCAGGCCTCAGATCTTCGGGGCCCCTGTGGTGCCTGAACCAGCGTCCTCATGGACGCCCAACATGGAACCTCCGACGGTCGGGCTTCACGAGTCGTTCAACAGTCCACCGGCCGCTGGTACTGATCCCGGAACGTCCTTTGCGGTCACCGTTGCTGCTACTCCCTCGGTCGCTCCTGTGATTCCTCGCGCGCATGTTTTCCCTATGGCCGTAACGCAAGCATACGACGATCTCGTCGCCGCTTGCCGTGCCGTCGGGGCCACCGAGGCCATTGGAGTTGTCGAGGTCTTGAAGGCCGCGCAATCGTAGGTGCGTTGGGCGTCGCGGTAGATTCCCTCGTGGGTAAGAACCAGGAGGTCAAAAAGGCATTGGCGTCCATCCTGGAGGAGAACGCAAAGGTTCTCTCGAACTCCGTAGCGGCCCATATGGATAACCGTTTCGGACTGAGCCTTACGGACACCGAGAACTTCTCGGACAACTCGACCGCCTCGGGTCACAGCCCCCTCCACAAACGCTCCCGCATGGGTCCTTCCAGTGGTCCGTCGTCCTTTTGGGCTAGCACGAATGTCCAATAAAGGGTTTCCAAGGGGTCTAGCTCCTTCTTTTCAATGTCCTGGTAGGTCAATTGCTGTTTGACGTGGCCATGTTCGACCTTCTGGCCTTGGCGCTGCGCTGCCGTCCGGCGGTTCTCCCTCTGCAGGGTCCATCCCGGAGGTCTGTGAGGTCACCTGCCCTATTGAGCGTGGTCAGGGCGCGTTTCCTTGGGCCATCGGTGGGGACTGGGTGAGTTCCCGCGGAGAAGTCCGTCCGTTGGGCCCTAGCACTACAATCGATTCCCGTGGTCCCTCCTTCGGGAGCTCTAACCGTAGGTCCAAGAGGTTGGTTTGCGCTCGTCAGACCCGTGGAGGCTTCGTCCTACCACCCTCATCCGTTGGTCGGGAACCGCCGTCTTCTTCGCGACGCACCACACCGGCCAAGCGGGGAAGGAACAGCGAGCGGTGCCCGTGGCGGCGGTTTGCTCGGTGCGCCGTGGCACGCGCAGATGCCTATTGGTGGGAGGCGGATCGCGTGTCGCGCGTCCAAAACCTGTGGTCCGGGACGCTCCCCTTCTTCGGACAGATGAACAGCGCTGCAGAATAAAGTCCGAAGGGCGTGTTCCAGAGGCAGAGGCATTGCCGCAATCGGGAACCAGCCGGCGGGTGATCAAATAAAGTAATTGACCAATTTTTTGAGAAAATCGAATGCCCGCTGGAGTCCAAATCCGGTGTCCGTGGTCTCTGCGCGGCTTGGTTTCGGGGATGCGGCCGTTTTTTGTTTTGGGCCGAAATCCGGGGTTGCACGGCATCTAAAAAAATTGACGCAATTCCGACGTCTGATGTTTTGAGTGCCGCGCGCCCCGGGAAGCCTCACGCGCGATCATCCTGAAGGTGTTGTCCAAAGGCGGCTACACCAATTCCATTGGTCTTACACATATGAGGGCGGCGGTTCGCTCGGCGGGCCGTGCAGCTCCCTATTGGCGGGAGGCGGAACGCGGGGTGCGTGTGACGAACCTATGGCTAGGAATCCTCCCCTCCTTAAGGTCACGCTCCGTGTGGCCCATTTTTGACCAATAACGGGCAATAAAATTACGTGGGATATTTTCCGCGGGTAGCCATTGGTCGTCCTTGGGGCTGTAGCCATACCAGCGTACTTTGTAGAGCACCTCGCCATCCTCGTCCAGACCAGCGGAGACCACGCGGTCAACGACGTATTCCCGCGTTGTGTCGGGTTGGTGCGGGGCGGGAGGCGTACCGGGGGGCGTGATGCTGGGAGAGTGCGCGTGGGACGCGGGGCCATCTGGATCGGCGGAGACCACCGGCGTGGCGCGTGGAGTGCTGCCCGCAGGACGTGTTGGGCATGCGGGAGGCTCGGAGGACGATGAGGCAGCGGGGGCCACTGGAAAGCTAGGCGCCCGGGAGACGCGGTCAACGGAGACGGTATCCTGAAGGCCATCGTGGTCAATGGTGACCGTGTTCCCTGTGGTCTTGATAACCCGATACGGGCCAGTGGAGTGCGGAAGTAGCTTGCGCGCGATGTCCTCGGTTTCGTGTTTTTCCCTCGGCGGTCGGTCCAAGTGGACATAATTTCCAGGGGCGAACTTCGGCGTAAACCATATGGCCTTGTCAAAGTTAGCTTTGTAGCGATTTTGCGCTTTGTCCAGATTGGTCTGGGCGGCCTTGAGGATAGCGTCGATGCGCTTTCGCGAGTACCTTTTGACCTGTGCCGGGGTCATGTCGCCCGTGATGTCCTGAGGGGTAGAGAGCTCTTGAAGCTCGACCATGTAGGGCGTCGGGGCGCGAACCAGAGTAAGGTCGAATGGCGTGGTACCGGTGGACCGATGGACTTGGTTATTGTACGCGTAGACCAACGGTTGGACATAGTCGTCCCAGTCCAATTGGTGCTCCGCCACATAGTGGCTTAACCTTGCGGCCAAGGTGCGATTAAAGCGTTCCGCTTGTCCATTGGTCTGCGGGTGGTAGGCGGTGGTCAGGAGGTGTTTCAGACCTAAGGCCAAGCAGACATGCTCAAAGAACTTTGAGGTGAACTGCGGCCCATTGTCCGTCAGGAGAAAGAGGGGGAGACCGTAGGGATATATCCAATGGACCAGGAAAGCCATTGCAACGTCAGTTGCAGTGGTCGACCGTAGGGGGATGGCTCTTGTCATCTTGGAGAACCTATCGGTTATGACCAAGATGAAGGGATTCCCATGAGTCGATTTAGGAAACGGCCCCAGGATATCCATAGCGACGAATTCCGAAGGCCCGGCCGCAGGGAATAGTTTAAGTTTCCCCTGGTGGATGGCCCGTGTCCCGCGGATTTTCGCGCAAGCGGCGCAATTCCGTGCGGTCTCCAGGAGGTCGTTGGCCATGAGGGGCCAGTAAAAGAATCTCCTTAAGGTCTGATACATTCTTGTCCCGCCAGGGTGGTTGGCCATACGGGGGTAGTGGGCGAGATATAAAAGTCTCGCCTGCAGAACCTTTGGTACGACGCGTTGCAATGCTCCGTCCAATGGTGAGCGTCGGCAGAGAATACCGTGTCGGTCATATTCAAACAATGACCCTGGGGTCCCCATGGCTTTAGCCCACTGGGCGCATTGCTCATCCTTACCTTGGGCCACAAGGAATTCCTTGAAGGTAATCGGAGTGAGGTCTTCCACCTCCGAGTCGGCCACATGGACTTCCAATGGCGGGTCCTCCCAGTCTATCGTGCAGGTCATGACCGTTGGGGCTTCAACACTAGTGGTTCTAGTGGACACTTCGCCTATGAGGTCTCCGGCGGACTCGTCCTCGTCCCGGTCCCGTGGTCCATCCCATATGGTGGAAATATCATCGTCCAGAGGAGTTTGATCAGACCCATCGGTCAAAATGCGTGACAGGGCGTCGGCGGCCTGATGCTTCAACCCAGGCCTATAGGTCACCTCGTAGTCAAATTCGGCCAAGCGGAGTCTCCAACGGGCCAAACGGGACGACGCGTCGGTCATATTGAGAAGCCATCGGAGGGACGTATAGTCTGTCCTGATGGTAAAACGCACGCCTTCCAGGTAGGGCCTTAGGTGTAGAACTGACCAAACGATAGCAAGACATTCCCGTTCGGACGTACTGTAGTTCCATTCGGCCTTCGTGAGGGAGCGGCTCCAGTAGCCAATGGGTCGATAGTCCTTTGGAGAGTCCTGTTCTTGCAGGAGCGTACATCCCACTTGGGTCGCCGACGCATCCGTGTCAAGGATGTACGGTTTATTGGCCTTTGGTAACGCCAATATTGGTGGGTTCACCAAGTGGTCCTTGAAGCCTTGGTAGGCTTCAAATTGTTCGTCCGTAAGGTTATCGAACTCCGAAGGGGTCCCTTTTTTAAGCATCTCGTTGAGGGGGGATGCAATCTTGGCAAACCCAGGGACGAACCGACGGTAAACATTGCAGAGACCTAAAAAGGAACGCAATTCCGTATGGGTCCGCGGGGGTTTAGCACTCCGTATGGCCTTAGTTGTAGCTTTAGCCACCTGGAGTTTGCCCGGTAGGACCACATGGCCAAGATAGTCCACCGAAGGCTGAAAGAAGTAACACTTCTTCAGCTTCAGTGTGACACCGGCCTGTTGGAGCAACCTAAGGACAGCCTTCACATGAGTGAAGTGTTCACCAATGGACCTCGAAAAGATGATAACATCATCTAAGTAGACCAGGGCAAATTTCCATTTGACCCTGGAAAGGACGATGTCCATTGCCCGTTGGAAAGTCACCGGCGCATTCATAAGACCAAAGGGCATTCGCGTGAACCGGAACAGTCCCTCGTGGGTCGTAAAGGTGGTCAACGCCTTGGCCTTGTCGTCCATTGGTACCTGCCAGTAGCCGCAGTTAGCGTCCAACGTGGTAAAAACTTGGGCCTCACCCAATGAATCCAGACAGTCGTCCATCCTGGGGATAGGGTAACTGTCCCGTTTGGTCACTGCGTTTAGCTTACGGTAATCAATGCAAAACCGAACCGTCCCATCCTTCTTGGCCACGAGGACAAAAGGGCTTGCCCATTCGGCCTCGTTGGGTGGTGCTCGCTCGATAACTCCAGCGGTCTTCATCTTCGCGATTTCTTGCGCCACTGTTTCTCGTCCTTTAAGGCCTGTCCTATAGGGGTGCTGGTACTGCGGGGCGGCGCCTTCCTTGAGGTCAACGCGATGTTTCGTCGCATCGATCTCGCCTAATTTTCCGCTCCACATGTCAGCAAAGTCCTTCAAGAGCTCGATAACTTTCGTCCTGTAGGGCTCAAATTCCTCCCCGAGGTTGACTTCGCGTTCCCAATTGGCCACTGGTTCTGCGCCCGACGGCAGGATTCCCGGCTGGATTCCCGGCTGGATTTCCACTATGGCCACTGGGGCAGGTAGTGTGATTCCAACTACCGTACCTTTGGGCAGCCTCGTGGGTCTATCGTGGAAATTGCTTAGCGTCACCGCAAAGGGCCTACTGGGTACCTCGTTCATCACTCCATTGGCCATTAGAGCTAAATGCTTGGTGACCAGCTTGGGGTGGTTCTGCAATGACACAAGACCTGAGGATTCGCAAACCGCTGGGGCTACCACTTGGGTCATCGGCGGTATTACTATCGCCGTAGCCAAACGGACCTTGTTGGACACAGTCTGTTTGGGCAGATTCGGCCTCGTGGGGTTGGCTTCGGGTCCAGGGCGTGATCCAACAATGGCCAATGGGGATGCTCGGTGAAAAGACACCTTCCTTTGGCCAGGATAGATAGCTTTTACATATCTATCGATAAAACTCGCCCCTAGGATACCCTCTGCCCCCAGGTTCGGACATACAAGAAACCAAGTCCTGACCTTCAGGTGATCCAATTGGATATAAAGCGGGATGATTCCGCGAATGTTCATAGGCCGCCTCGAAGCGTCTGTCACCTTCGGTGACTTCCTCTCCTGTACCATCCGTTCCCAGCCCAATGGTAAGACCTTCGGATGTACGAGGTTTGGACCTGCGCCCGTGTCCAACACGGCCGTGAAAGTCCGCGTCGTGTTCGCAGGCAGTGCAAGGGTCCTGTGCACTTTATAATTGTCCTTCCTCAGGACGCATACAGCGTCCTCGAGGTCTTCCCACTGGTCAACGGCGTACACCTGACTCGGGTCCCGATACACTCCGTCCATTGGTTTTGACTTTAACTTCTCCTCTCGGGTCTCCGTGTCTGGGGTACTGAGGCAGTTGGTGTTAGAGGGACGGCACGCCTCTATGCGTCCCTCTGGTAGTTTTCCTGTGGCTCCTCAGCCACTCCATCGGCCTCTCGGGTAGGGTGATCGACTTCGTCCATAGGGTCCTCTACCAACTTGACCTGACGTCGCTGCACGGGAGTAGCCAACGGAGTTACATAGTTCGAACTCTCTGCGGTCCCTGCGGTCCTCGGGGTGATGGGCCTACGGTAGTACCCCTCTGCGCGGCGCACCTGATAGTTTTCCTCCCTACGGGCCACTGGGGAATACTTTGGGGTAGCCGGCGCCGATGGAGTTGTCGTCCCTAGGGTCAGAACCGATGGTGCACCAGATGGGGCCGAATGGAAGCTAACCGCGAACGCATCGGCGGCTTCTGAGTGACCGATGGTAGAGTCCGTATCGGTGTGCGACTCGACCAAATGGGCACTGCTGTCTTTCGGCAGGGGTCTGGCGCGTCCCCTGGTGTCTACATCTCCCATGCGGCGGGAGGTCCTATAGGTCTTCCCGTATCCTTCGGCATACGTCACGAGCTGACGTAGTGATAAGTCCGAATGGGCAGTGTAGTGGTTACGGACGTGAGTCCGTATAGCGGGCAACAGACCAGCGATAAAGTATCGCTTGAGTCGACCTTCGGAAAAAACGTTCCCGCAGCGGCGGGCACGTGTCTACAATTGGTCGGCATAGTCCGTCTCGGACACATTGGAACCTTGACGGTATCCAATAACGTCCTGATAGGCGTCCATTATGTAGTCGTCGGAGGCGTACGTCTCCAACAAATAATGGACAACCTCCGGATAGGTCCTCAGGAGTTCCCGATCTCATGCGTCCACTTGATTAGCGGAGCCTGAAATCTTCGCAACAACATGGTCCTTCGCCTGACCCGTGAGGAAAAACTGGAATAAGTACATAGCAGCTCCCTCATGGATTCCATTCTGGTCACAGGCCACTTGGAAAGAACTCAAGAACCTAAGGACTGTAATGGGGTCCTTCCCCGAAAACTTGTCCTGGATGGTCACTTGCACCCTCTTGGCCCACCTGGCAATGTTCTTGGCGACCGAAGAGGTGTACCGCTCGGACCGATCCAACAGGCGGTACGTGCTCACGTCTAAGACCTTCTGGAACAGCTCATTAGTCGTGACCAATGGTCTGAGGCGCCGAACGTCTGCCTCGTCTCCACTGGGGTCAGAGGTGCTGGAGGAGTCCGAATGGTCAACATCGCTTGAGTCCGAGTGGTCTCTCTTCCGACGGCTCGACCTCTTGGCCTTACGGTTTCTCCTCTTCCTCCTCTGGTCGTCGACACTTCCTTGGGACCTCGCGAAAGGCTCTTCACTAACCCGATGGTCCTCGACGGCGTACCGACTGCCGTATTGTCCAATGGTCTCATCACCCGCGCGGCCTCTCTGCCTCTGAGGTCTGCTTGCCTCAGGCGGTTGATAGTCCAATGGGTCTTCCTGTGGGCGCACCAGGCGAGGGGCTATTACAGAGCCTGCTCCCGGGTGTCCGGCTGGATGCGACCGATGGTTAACCAATGGTATACTTTGAGAGACAGCCCGATGGCTGTCCGTTGGGCCTACCTGGCGGGTGATTTCCCCCTGGATGGTCGTAGCTATCGACTCCACGAGGACGTCTGATTGTACCACCTGAGGAATGAGATCGCTGGCCAACGAGGAGAGGCGTTTGCGTAGTGCCCGGTCCAAACGGTCCTCTAGGAATGACTCCACCTGGGTCTCGCACCAGGTGCGGAGTTGCGGCCACAGGAGAGCGGCGACGTCGTCCACCATATGGGCAGGGGGGGCGACTGCAGCTAAGTCCTGGGGATTCAGTGCGGTGTTCCTAGGGGGGTTCCGTTGGTCTAACTGATGAATCCTCTCACGGAGGCGAGCGACCAATGGCGATTCTCCAGTGATCCTTTCAGGGTCGTCCACAGGGTCAAGTGTGCGTCCACCAGTGCGGCTGCGCGTGCTCCTCCGGTCACTTACACTGTCCCCTGGTACAGGGAGTGATGCGGGTGTGGCCGAGGGGGCCGCGGCGGCTGCCGGGGATCCTTGTGGGTCTTCGTTTCGGGGGTTTGTGGGTTGGTTATCCATAAGGTCGGGGTTGTTTTGCGGTCAAAAACGGCGACAAGTAGTCCAATGATAGAAGTCCTATTCCAATTCCTTCGGTCTCGAGATTCCAAAACGGCTGTCCTGTAGACTTCTAAGTCGGGAGACCAGATGTAGTACTATACTACCACCAATGGCTGAGTGGGGAAGTAGTATGTACCGAGGGTAGCGGCGGTAGAGTCCAGCCACTGGGGGTGATAATCCACTGGGGTCTGCTTGAGTCGTGGGCACCTTTTGACCAGCGGGCGCAATGGGCGGGCGTTACCTGAGGACCCTACAGGTCGGGTGACACTCGTAACGATGGCTTAAAAGCCCGTGTCCTCTGGAACTTTGGGGTAAGTTGAAGACGGAGGTGGTGCTTGCCATTACTTCCTCAGTGGCCGGCTGCACTCAAGCCACTAATATAGTAGGCGAGGCGCTCAGGTCCACTGGTAAACTACCCTAAAAAATTAAATAAAATATCCCACTCCCTCTGGGCGCACTGCCTTACAATGCCAGGTCCACCGGAGGTCACTGGTCTGATCTCCTGCTCCCGTGTGCATATCTCCACGTGGCCACTGGGTGGGGTTGCCAACTGCTGCTCCTGCCGTGCGCGTACTTTGGTGCTCGACCGCCGCACCACTTTGGGACTCCTCGTCCGACACTCCACATCGCTACCGTTCTTAGGCCCATTGTACTACAACCACCGAAGTTGTCGGATGACAAGTTCGAAGTCTACTCGCACTACTCAAGGAGTTATTCGCTCCGGCGAGAAGGATCGCCGTCGCCTTGGATTGGAGGAGCTGAACTCAACGAATCCGTTATACCGGAAGCTACTTTCGTACCGTTACTACCAGCTGGACGATTCCTCGTCGAGTCGCACACCCAAGGGCACTGGAAAAGTCAAGGACTGTATCAAAAGAATGGGTCATACACTGCGTTCGCAGGAATTCAATGGTGAAGATTCTATTCTAATATTTGACTTTCTTGGAAGATTCGTTGAGGAAGCCGACATCCTCCAAATGAATTAGGCGCAAGCTCAAACTAGAGCCTTGGAAGGAGGAGTTACCTGTTGGTCCAAAGCCGTTCAATACTTTTTGAGGTCATACGCCACTGGTACTGCGATTCAGGATGCAATCCTTGCTCTCCGCGATACGAAACAGAAGCCTGGTGAAACTGCAACGGTCTATTCAACTCGTTTAGATAAGGAGTTTCACCGATGGGTAGTATCCGCTCTAACGGAGAGAGCAGACACCTGCGACAGCGTTCGGACTGCCGATGGGTCGCTTGCAGCGAAGGAAAAGGGGTGGTGGAGCTAAAATACCAGCGAGCTGGAAGTGGGGTGTGAGGCCATTACTCGCCAGCGAGGGTGAACAGTGCAACTGTAAAACGTTGATGGAACGTAGATACGAGACGGCTCGTGAAGTGGTTGGGGGCTGACTATCTATTATAGCTCGTGCAGATCTCCGGTTAAGGAATCCTAAGCGAGGAACAGAATAGTCATGATTCCCATGTTGTCTCCTTCACTTGGAGTCGGCGCTCACCTCTGGTACACTATATACTGTGTACCAGGGTGAGTGCTCAAATAAATATATAAATAATACCCAGTGGTCAGCCACTTAGCCAAACCACTGTATGGGTATGGTCTCTAATGGACATCTAGCTACAAAGGGTAGTAAAGCCCTCCACGTGGATCGCCACTACATGCGCCGTTGGCAATATGGCATTCCCGTAGGAAGCGTCGCAACTATGCGCGCGCCGTGGTAAGCCACTCGACCCATGACGCCACGTGTTTCACTAAGACATTCTGCCTCTAGGCATCCTATGCGGGATGCCGCTTCATATCACAATGCTAATGATAACACTCACTCATGAGTTCCAACCGCGACTTCGCGAAAAACCAACCTATCGGATTCCCCGACATAGTAGAATACTATATATCCCCCTCGTCAAGCGCGAACTATGGGGGACGCAAGAAGCGTTTATACGCAGTTGGATCGGTGTTCCGGGTACTCATCGTCATCACGAATTCCTCGCCGCCCGACCAATTTTACAGTTCTCAACAGTATTCTGTTCCTCACCGCTCTTCAGCTCGATCTCTCGCGATGGATCCGAACGCCGGGTTTAACCCGTTCCAGCCCTCCTCTGACGATGTGCCTTCTAGGGCTCCATCAAAAACTGCTGGTTATGCATCGCAGCCTACTGCTCAACTCGGTCCATACCGTTCGTTCCCCACACCGTACACCGGATTCCAGTCGGTACCGTTACCTCAGCCAACCGTGCCTCCGATGCCGAACGCGGCTTACGTCGCCTCTGCGGGTGTGATTCGAGCTCCTTCTCGTCGTGCTCAGCGGAGCTACCCGCACCCTGCGGATCTCTATGGACGAGATCCTCTCGACAACGTTGAACTTTTTGCGCAAGTGCCCTGGTTTGATCCAGTTGCTATCCGCGATGACGCGTTGATACAGCAGTATGTACACGGTGGGTACTTCCTTGACGGTATTCCGGAACACGCGATTTGTAGCGACGACTGGGCGAGCCATATTGCTTTGCCAGACAACGCGATTGCGCGACATTCAACGAAAACCTTGTCCGAAGCCCGTACGCGGTTCACCAAGCTGATTTACCAGCGTCTTCACCGATTTATCAGTACGGTTCTCCTCCCGCAGGACTGGGAACTAGATACCTGGAAAGCCCGTACCGACGGTGAAGGTTACTCGTATGTCGAGACAGTCGTTGAAGCCGATGTTAGTGGTTGGCGCGGTCTGCGCGGTGTGCGTGTTGCAGCTTTCTGCTTTCAGCAACCTCTTCTCTGTGCGGAGTTCCGCTTCCTTCGAAAGCGTGACATTCCCTATTGGGATCACTCCCGTTGGGAACGTCGTACTCGATCACGTTTGGGCTATTTGGAGCCGTATCAAATGATCGAGATTGACCGCATCCGGCGGAATGCGCGCTTCGGGCGCTACATCGGTGTTCCGGAGCATTGGGCGGCGATCGAGAGTCCTCGTGGGTGCCCTGTGGAGCTCCCACTGCCGATCTCTCACATCGGGGCCGCGTTGGTTAACGACCCGTTTTCGGGATATTGGACAATGGTTTATACCGATTTTATCGCCAAGATGGCCGTCTTCCTCCTGGGGGATGCTAATGATACCTTTAGAGCTTGGTACATGTCGCCTAGAGTGCGAAAGTATGCGAGAGAACTCGATCTTTCCCTTGTCCTGGGATCCCGTGCGAACCATGCCGACTTCCTTCATCTTGTGGATTTGATCTACAGTGTCGACTGGTGTGGAGTTCCAGCTGATCAATCCGCTCGCGGAACCAGTGCAAGACACCACGACCATTCTCCTCGACGAACATCAAGTGCTGGAGATTTCGTTTGGTACGACCCCTGGACGCGCCAGTTGATCACCTCCGAGCAGGCTCGCTTTCTTCCGGAGAATCCGCGTGACATGCCACCGAACCAGCTTACTGGATACGTGTACGATGCTACTCCATCCGAGAGTGGAGAGGAACCGTATGAGGAAGCGCCGGGAGCTGAGACTGAACTCGGTTACGAGGACAAGCCAGAGCTGCCAGGCATAGCGACTTCCGTCGATCATTCCGCAGCGGCGGAAGTTGCTCAAGAGTACTTTCATGGGTTTACCCAACAACTGAGTGCAGTGCAGGTCGAAGATCCAGGCTTGGATCCGCTGAGGCAGTTCTTCTTAGATGCGGGCTTTCCGATGGACCAAGTTGAGGATGATCGCGCACAGCTTCTGGCGAACCTGCGTACTCGCACGTCTCTTTTATGATCCTAGAAAACACTCCTAGTCAACACCCTTGCGGTGGTATCTTGATACCAATAAAACTCCGGGGACTTCGTGTCTTCACGTTCCCTTCTTATCTTCTAGTCTTCATCTCTTCTCGCTTCTCGAGTTCTTAAATCCTTCTTCTCGCTTCTCGATTTCTTCAATCCTTCCTCTAGATTCTCGAGTTCTTCATAAAGGATAATCAGTAAATGTCCTGTGCTTGCATGTTTTCACGTTTCTTCTTCATGTCTTCTTGTTTTCTTCTCGTTTTTCGAGTTTTTACTACCTATGTAGCCCATACTTGGAAATGGGATGTGCCCATGAGCCCGACTATCGAGCAGTCGATCTCCCTGGGGAGTGGTATTCGCATGCGTCGATGATATCGCACGAGTTGCGAACGGGGGATATGAGCTATAGATTCCCACGTATCCGCTTCCGGACGAAAACCGTACCAACGGACTCGAAACAGTAATTCTCTAGTATCTTCATGCTCGCCATGTTCACATATGCGATCCATAACATATTCCTGGGCGTTTCCCAATGCTTTCGCTGTTGGCGCGAGACTCCTGTTAACAGGTTTGAAATGCCTTAGGGTTGACCCAAGCGTCTCTGTGTTAGCAGTCTCAGCGTCGCTAAGCGTTCGCTCGTCAACTAACTGTCGTTTTGCCCGCAGGGGCAGTGTACTCATTCCTTGAAAACCTTTCCCAGATAAAGAGCTATCCTGTTTTTCAGGTTCCATAGAAGCGTACTTCTTGCTACTTCTCAATTCCATTCGTGGATGATATTCCTTCGGTTTGTCCGATTCTGACCGCTGTTGGGTGGACGATGGTGCTTTCACCACGACAGGAGGCGATAACTCTTCTTCTTCCTGCCAACGAGGAATGGGACCCGATATCGGCGGAACAGCGAGTGGCGCTTCACCTGACGGTTCAGCCTGAAGCGGCAGCGGCGCGTCTTCGCGTGCACTCGTTTCCAAGTCTTTGAGGCCAAAGTCCAAAACATCTTTCCTGCTTTCAGGTTCCATTTCTGTGCTTACGGGTGAGTGCGTGCCACGGGGCATATCCCGATACTTCGGAAGCTGTCCGTGATTGGCGTACGCAACCGCCGGCGGTGGGAGATCAGGAGCTTTCTCCTCCGCTCGAGCCATTGGTGGCGGTTCAATCTCCCCAGAGTAACTTGGGCTTTTGCCCTGACGTTCCGTCGCACTTCCCTCGTTAGTTCTACCAGATATCTGGACTTCCACTTGCGGGTCAGGCGCGACTTCAACGCGATCGCGCGATACACGTTCAACGACCTCACCTGTCTTGATGACCACTGTGTCTTCATTAAGTTCCACCACTTTGAAGGGTCCAGCCGCTATCGGCAACAACTTATGACGAGATTCTTCCTGTTTGTCAGGTCTTTCAACTCGCACGAAGACGTGACGTCCTACTCGGATTGCCGGATTTCCTCTTCGCCTTCTGGCATCATAGTTTCGCTTATAGCGAGCTTGCGTCTTTGATAACTCCTTAGCGGCTTCTTCCACTCTGGCTTTCAGGTCATTCCTCCATTTCAGATGGTACGTAGCCGGGGTCGGCGCGTCCAATTCCGTCTCGTCGTCGAGCGCAACCGGTAAGGCCGGAGGGTTAAGTGAGAGCACGAGGTTGAACGGTGCCGTCTTTGTAGAGGTATGCACTTTCGTATTGTACGCGTAGCACAGAGTATCTGTAAACATATCCCATTCTTTCCGTTGGTACGCGATGTAGTGTCGTAATGCTGCTATCAGCGTGCGGTTGAAACGCTCCACCTGACCGTTGCATTGCGGATGATAGGTCGTGGTAAACACGTTTCGAATGCCCATAATGCGGCAAACATTCTGAAAGAACTTTGCAACGATTTGCTTCCCATTATCTGATAACAGAACTTCTGGTGGTCCGTATATAAATACCCAGTGTTTGATAAACGCCTGTGCGATTAAGGCTGCGGTTATCCGCTTCAGCGACACAGTCCGCACTAGCTTCGAGAAGCGATCGGTGATTACCAATAGTTAGCGATAACCTCGCCTTGAGCGAACCAATTCCCCTAGGATGTCGATACTGACGTATTGTAAAGGCGCTTTCGCCTGGAATAACCTCATCGGTTTCCGCTTCCTGTAAAGCTTCACGCGATTCTTTGCACATGTTGTACACAACCTCACTGTAGCATGGCAGTCCATTGCCAAAGTAGGCCAGTAAAAATCTCTTCTTAGAGTCATGAACAACTTCGTTTCTCCTGGATGACCAGACAGCCCGCTGTAGTGTGACAGATGGAGTACTCGACTCTTCAAAACGTGTGGAATCACGATTTGATCATACTTTCTGACATGTCTTAACATTATTCCTCGTGAATCGAGTGAAAAGGGGAGCTACTCCCCCCCGTTAAGACGAGAGCGTATCGACGCACAAAACGTATCGGCGTGTTGCTCATTGAGAAGCTCAGTGCACGAAATTCGCTCGAGTTGAATTGACGGGTCAGTGTCTGCTAATGCAAGGAACGGGTCTGCATCCGAATAATCATCAAGGGTCTCTTGTTCCTCTTCTTCAAAAGATGGTTAATGGGGCTCCATGTAGAAGCAAGGTATCTCTTCATCGATTTCGCCTTGAGTTTCGCCTAGTGTTTTGAGTCGCGATAGCGCGTCAGCTTGGACATTGACCAGTCCCTTCTTATACTTCACTTCGAAATCGAATTCAGAAAGGCGTAAGCTCCATCGTGTGAGACGACCAGACGGGTCTGTAATGGACAGTAACCATCGTAGAGACGAATGATCCCTGTTGACGGTAAAACGTTCTCCTTGGAGATACGGTCGCAATGTGGTTAGAGCCGAAACGACTGCAAGACATTCCTTTTCTGAAACTGAATACTTCTTCTCAGCTGCGTTCAGAGATCTTGACCAGTAACCAATGGGTTTGCGTTCACCATCAGGGTGTGTTTGAAAAGGGGCACACCCTACTTGGTACTCGTTAGAGTTGATATGCACTGAGTATGGCAGATTGGGGATGGACAGCGCCAAGACTGGGGCTGTAATAATCTTTGTCTTCAGCGTGTCGAACGCTTCCGCTTCAGCTTGACTGAATTGTTCAATCTGTACTGGTTGTCCTTTACGCAGCTTTGCATTGAGCGGTGCCGCTATATGCGAGTATCGCGGCACGAATCGTCGGTAGACGTTGCAGAAGCCGAGGAAAGAACGCAATTGCTTCTGTGTCGACGGAGGTTGTACTTCGCGGAGAGCCGCTGTTTGTGCATCTTGAATGGCAAGCTATCCCGATTTGATCACATGTCCTACGCACCGGACGGTGCCGGCGAACCATTCGCATTTCTTGAACTACAAGGTGATACCTGCGCTCTGTAGTGCTTTGAGGATCTCCTCGATATGTCGTAAATGGCTTTCCACATCCTGGGAAAAGATAATCACATTGTCCAAATAGACTAAACAAGTCTTCCACTTGTATCTGGAGAGCAAGATGTCCAGAGTACGCTGGACAGTAGCCGGTGCATTCGTTAAGCCAAAGGGCATCCTTTTGAAGCGGTAGAGAACGGCGTGACACGCAAATGCGGTTTTATCTTGGTCTTCTTCCGCTACAGGTACCTGTGAATAGCCAGAGTTGGCGTCCAACGTGGTGAACACGTTCTCTTCTCCTAAGCTGTCAATGAATTCGTCCATTCGAGGCAACGGGTATGTATCTCGAACTGTAACTGCGTTCAGTTTTCGATAATCGATACAGAATCGTAAAGAACCATCAGGTTTTGGAACCAGCACCACTGGTGAGGCCCAAGCAGATTGAGCTGCTTCGATTACTCCTTCTTCCAGCATTTTGCTGATATTCTCCTCCTCGATTTGGCGAGTTCGCGGTCTCGCTCTGTTGGGTGGTTGGGAGATGGGTCGTGACCCTGGGATTAAATCAATGTGGTGTTCCCTAGCAGAGATCTCTCCTAGTTTTCCACCCCACATGGATGTATACTTCTTAAGCATAGACCTGATCTGCGTTCTGTAGTGTTCCGACAAATGTGCTATGTCTAGCTCATCGACCAGGCTCTCTGGATCCTTTGCCCTTTGCAACTGATCTCCAGACGGAGTTTGCAGTTCTTCGTCTGTGTCACCGAAACGGGCTAATCCCAATACTTCTGCAGTAGAAATATGAGTAGGGAACACCACTGTGAGATGAGGCAAAGCTGTTGCAACAACCTGATTCTTCGGTATCTGATAATCGTTATCGGTGAAGTTACTCACTAGTATCCAAAAAGGGGCTACCAGGGTCAACCTGAACAATGCCGTTAGCGACTAGCAATCCACGGGATTCGTACATCCGAGTATTCGGTTGAATTACTACGAGTCCGTGTCGTTCTGTTCTTACTTGAACCCAAGTCTGGGTTTGCGCCTTCAGCATGGCACTCTTCGCTACTCGAATCCTCGGCGAGACACGTCCTCGGGATTTCCCGTATTCCATAGATGGTGGCAGTGGAGGTGCTTCAGAGCAACGACGCATTGGCTTGCGAACAATTGGTACCATTGATCTATCATCTAGTTCCACTAGTTTTCTTCGCGGGCGAATGGCTTCGACAAACTTATCGCAATAATCACATCCCAGTACCACTGGTGCTGCTAACTTCTTACAGACGATGAAGTCGATTAAGACTACAAAGCGTCCCAAACGCACCACGAGTCGAACTGTTCCCAGTGTCTTCACAGCATTTTTGTTGGCATCCCGGATGTCCGGTACAGGACCATATCGAATACGTTCTAAGTCAGCAGGAGCGAGCTCCGACTCCCGTATAAAGTTCGGACCAGCACCTGTGTCCAGGATAGTCAATCGACGATATAACAGATTCCTGTCAGAGCCGATGTCGGCATAGAGCTTATAGTTTCTTTTAGACACTACCATGAGGTAACTTTCCCGTTTTTACGGACAAGTATAACGTCTCCAAGGACGATGTAACTCACAGACAAAATGTGCTCGCATTCCGTCCGGCGGATTGATTCCGTACGGCAGAAATGTGGGAGGCCTCAAGAGAATCTTGGGCTTCCAAGCGCGGGAGCCGGGAGGCGACCTCTCCCTGGTCATCACTATGGGATCGACTAGTGACGACCCCCTAGGGGCTCCCTCACTTAGTTTTCCGGTTGCACCGGCTTATTCGCCTCAAAGGTGCCTCTTTCTACCGGGGTTCCGGGTTGTAACACTTCAGCATTCTGAGCAACCGGCTTGTCCGTCCGGCGCATTGGTGTCTGAGAAAACCAACTTTTGGCTTTTCAATACATGCCCGCCGGTACGCGGCTCCTTTCCTCTTCTGAGAGTGCTTCATAATTCGTCATGATACGGCTCAGATCCTTTGCAGGAAGCGTGCATTCTGCACTAGAATGGTGTTTTCCATAACATGAATAACATATCAAACCGTCACAACGGTTGGTCAACATAGGTTGTGAACGGTATGCCGTGCGAGTATCCACCCATCCGGGTTTCCCGTTCTTAAAACCTCCTTGTGGAGGCACCGTGTAGGGACTGTACATAGGGCGACGGCCCCTCATAGCCATTAGGGCTTTCTCGTCCTGAGACTCCGAGTGTGGGAGATCCACTGTAGGTACAGAAGAGTCCGTATATTTCATTAAATGGACCGCCTCCTCACGCGAGTCACTCCCTTTGGGTGCCAACGACGAATCTCGTGAGTGCACTGGAGATTCCAGATGTAGCAATTTGCTGCGCTGATTAACTCTGGCGGAGATATTCTCCTTACCCATTGAGGTTCCAAAAGCCACTGAACGACGGGGGCTACTACGCGCTCTGGCCGCGTCTCCTTCAGCTTTCGCAAACTAAACTAACTCCAAAAAGGAGACTCTTCCATGCTTCTGTCGATATCGAGCTACCAACGACTTGATGCTCGGTTCCAGCCCGTCGATGTACAAGGTAATCTTGTCCTCCGTCGAGTGAGCGTTTCCACAGTGGACTGAAGCTTTGTAAAGCCTTGAGCTGTACTCAGCTTCGCCCTCCTCAGGCTTTTGGGTCACATCCCTTAGGTACAGGATCGCCTGACGTATCGCGTTTGATGTCGCGTAACTGCGCAGCAATTACTGCACCGCCTCTGGCCATGAGGTAACGCCGCCTTCATTGGCTGTCAATGATCCGCATACGGAACGATATTGCTCTGAAGCAAACCCCTTCAGGAAGTGTGGTAAAGACACAAATGCCTGTGGTTCACTCATCTCTAGAATGTCTGCTTCGGCAACGAATCGAGTGAGAAACTCGATAACGAGAATGGGGGTTTTCCCATCAAATGCTCAATCATTTAGGCCGATCTTCAATCGTTTGATGTGATCCTTCACCTTCGCGGTTTCGCGTCCTGAGCGCTTCTTGCTCTTCACCTTCAGACGGTAGTACCTGTAATTCAGGACCTTCCCATAAAGCGGATTCGTGCACGGGAGCACCTTCAATCCTCTGATAGGTGAGCCTTTTTTTCTCACTAACCACGAAGACGTGTTCTTCTTCCGAGATCGGGACCTTCGATGACCATCATCACTATCGTCGTCATCTGACGTATATGAATCATCAGAATCATCAGTACTGGAACTAAAACCCTCCGTACTTGACGATTCATCACTCGAATCACGTGCGGGCTTCCGCTTTTTACGTCGTGACTTCGACTTCTTCGAACGAGCTTCCTTCAAAGGAGCTCCTTTCTCTTCCAGCAGGACTGGTTTAGCAGCAGTCTGCGCATAAACCGCTGCCTCCAGGTTTTCTAAACGAGGGTTCACTCGAGTGAGGGCTTCCTCTACATCCACGGTTAAGCCGGGTAGCGCATCGGGCGTATTCCCGTACCTCTCCAGAAGATGGTTCAAATCCCCACGTAGTGTTTTCACTGATGCAGAGACCTGCTTCCCATCGTCTTGAAGAACGAGTGCTTGATGGGCACTGCGTAATTGTTCGACATTAGCGATAAGAGCAGCAATCTGCGATTCCAACGCCACCATGCGCACACGCGAAGCGCTTGACTCAGACTTGATACGACGCACTTCCCTGCGCAAATCATCCTCTTCTTGAGGTCCGACGACCTGAGGGTCAACTACGGCTTCTGTGGTGGGCGTGACTGCCGCTGCCACAGGGGCCGGTACATCCGAGAGATCTCGTTCATCATTCACCGAGCGTGAGCGCGACATCGCTTGACGATACAGCCGCTCTCCGGCTTCAACAGATGGGGCGAGCCTCGGTTTCGGGGGTGGTTCCGCAGGACGGGGGCGACCAGTACTCGACTGGCTTTGGGTCTTCGGCATCCTAGACCAGACCTGAGTCCAGGTGGGAACCAAATGGTGTCTTCGACTTCTCGACCACGTGTTCAACCACGATGTATTCCGCAATTGCGGAGGTGGTTCGATAAACAATAACTGTAGTGATTCCACTTCTTCCAAGTATCGATATCGATTCCGCGTTCCAGGAACGAATTGTTCAGTGCAGCTGGCCACAGTGGTTCTAAGTCGGGAGACCACTTGTAGTATCCGCTCTAACGGAGAGAGCAGACACCTGCGACAGCGTTCGGACTGCCGATGGGTCGCTTGCAGCGAAGGAAAAGGGGTGGTAGAGCTAAAACACCAGCGAGCTGGAAGTGGGGTGTAAGGCCACTACTCGCCAGCGAGGGTGAACAGTGCAACTGTAAAACGTTGATGGAACGTAGATACGAGACGGCTCGTGAAGTGGTTGGGGGCTGACTATCTATTATAGCTCGTGCAGATCTCCGGGTAAGTAATCCTAAGCAAGGAACAGAATAGTCATGATGCCCATGTTGTCTCCTTTACTTGGAGTCGGCGCTCACCTCTGGTACACTATATACTGTGAACCAGGGTGAGTGCTCAAATAAATATATAAATAATACCCATTGGTCAGCCACTTAGCCAAACCACTGTATGGGTATGGTCCCTAATGGACGTCTAGCTACAAAGGATAGTAAAGCCCTCCACGTGGATCGGCACTACATGCGCCGTTGCCAATATGACATTCCCCTAGGAAGCGTCGCAACTATGCTCGCGCCGTGGTAAGCTACTTGACCCATGACGCCACGTGTTCCACTAAGACATTCTGCCTCTAGGCATCCTATGCGGGATGCCGCTTCATATCACAATGCTAATGATAAGACTCACTCATGATTTCCAACCGCAACTTCTCGAAAAAACAACCTATTGGATTCCCCGACATAATAGAATAATACCGGATGTGGTAACTTGTATTACACCTCCTAGCGGTGTACAATGTTTGTTGATGGACTTGATTTTGCCATAAGAGCGCTTGTTGCGCGACGCCGTGAAGAAAAAGGAAGGTTTTCTTACTTGGAACTCGTACAGAATGCCCGAGTTGAGGGAGATTCACTCCGTGCCCGACAACCCCCTGGACGTCTTCTGTCAAAGTTATTTCACGCCGAAGTGTCTTCACCGTCTTTTTCAATATTAAACAGAGGACCCGTTGGATCGGACAACGACAACTTCGACTTCATTGCGAATGATAATTATTCATTTGCAACTACAAACTTGCCGTTTACTTCTGTTGAAACCTCTGTGAAGGCAAACCAGCTTTCACTGGTGGCACAATTGTCACCGCCGCTCAACTCGCTCATGCAACAAACGCAATGCGTACAACCCGTCTCGGATGTAGGGACACACTACCACACCCACGGGTGGGCATGAATTTTCGCCCGCCGGTTAATGCGTTGAGTGCACCTATTTGTCATCTCTGTTACCGACTCGGTCATATCGCGCCAAGTTCCACGTTGGTCTTGAAGGAGATGCCGTCTGTCGTCACTCAGTACGAGTCTCTATCGCCTGCCGATAAATCCGGGTTTCCGAACTGGTCGTATCTTCGGGCTGAAGCTAATTGTGGTCCGTCGACAACGGTCATACCGCATCCGGTAATCTAAATGTCGAACGCTGGTCAGCAGATCCAGAAAATCGTACTCAACAATGGGAATCTGTCAGGTTCACCGGATGGAGGTCGACCGCTTGTTGCGGAAGCTTCGAACCCGAAAAAATAGACATTGGAGTCTCTCCTGATGGAGGGGCGTCTTCCAAGTTGAGGTTAAAGACGCCCGAGGTGTCATCGTCTCACTCCCCAGTCACAATCCTTACAAGGAATATGGCTAAAACCAACGTTGACTCGGAACACCTAGCTGTTTTACGTCGTCCGTGGTCCTTCTCCAACCTCTCTCGATTCTCTCTTTTGCGGTCTTTTTACATGGCTTTGCACATCAGCGTGGAGTACAACCTGGCGAAGTCAAGTTAATGCGCCCTCGCGTTCGTCACGCGTGTCTACTTGTACGAGCACACAGCATTTTTCAGCCATCGTCGTTGATCTTGGTCTGTTTGCCTTTCCCTTGGCACCAGGATAACGTGCTTATCGATAGCGTCGCGGACTCCCTTTAGCTCTTCCACTAGAGAACCGTTCTCCTTGACGAATGCGTACATCGACAATGAGTTAAGGTATTCAAGCGTAGCCTCCTGTGCCTCCAGGCCGTGAAAAGTGCTCATCATGAAAATAATAACCTCCTCACAGGTCCGGAAGAACTGCGGATTGGACTGAACCTTGCGCTTGAAGTATGTCCAAGCTTGACCAGCGAGGATGTTTTCGATATTCCTCAAAGCGGCATACTCTGGCATTCCCCACTGCAGCACACAGCTCATGTAAGTTCCGTAGATGTCCTCTCAGTTCTCTCCATCATCACCGACGAACTTGTCGCTACGATCTTTGAATCTTGTCGCGAGTTTGCTCAGCACTGTAATCGCATGCGACGACCCCCCTTGCTGTCGAGGGATCTGACTTCGGTGTGATCCAGGGATCTGATTTTGATGAATTGGCTGGTGCATCTACGCATTCTTGCGGTAAAGTGGGGCGAATGGTCGGTTTCGTCCGCCTTGGTTACTCGTTCCGGCTTGTTCTTGAATATATGGTGCAAATCTTTGAGGTCTTTGGCACCGGATGGGTGCGGTATCGCCAACGGATTGGTCGCCCTGAGGTGTTCCGGATGAGTTACCATCCCCAAAGATTCGGCGCTGATGCTGCAGTTCGTGAGTTAGGCTATGGCTGACATTGCCATGTTATACACTATCTGCCATTTCCCTTCCCCGCTCGCTCACCAGTGGACTGTTTCTCGAGAAGACCAGTCTACGAGATGAAAGTGTCTTGATACCTTGTTCGACTACTTCACGAGCAAAGTCTGCTGCGTCCTGTACTGATTGCTCGTCCCAGTAGAAAGAGGCAAATGCCTTTTTGATCTGAAGGCCTCGGCGCTTTTCGATGCCCCCCCCCCACGTGCATGGTTCAAGTCTCTGAGTTTCTTGTACATGCGGGGTGCTGCACTGCCGTAAATTACGTCTTGCGAGAAGAGGGTTTCAGGCGGCAGTAAGTCTGTGAACGACTCCCGTACTTCGGTCCCGGTGTGTCCTTTCTCGATGACCATTTTCATCCATCCGAAAATGTACGTCTGCTTGGTGCTGTCGTCGTCCGCATGCCGTTTTAGATGCTCAATACGATCATAAACCATACGAGAAGGATTCCCAGAGTCGGGGGCGTTGTGTCCCGCCGTATCTGGTTCTGGTTTGGGGGGGTTCGGTATTGGCACCCGCAGTATATTCTGGCCATTGCCAGGCCCTTGCAGAGGCTAGCTTTGACTTCCAGACATCGCTCTGCTTGACGTACTCCAAAAAGAGTCACCTCACAATTCCGGAATGTTGTCGGACTAAAGCTGATTGACTAGCAGAAACCGTAGAGCGCAGAAGTTGAGACTACTGAATGGGTTGAAGGGAAATGTAGGGGTAGAATGATTAGAGTAAGATGGAGTTAAATGGTTAAGAAGCGCATCTCAAGAACCAGGAAATCAGGACGACAAAAATATTTAGAAAAAACTGAAAACGTCCCAAAAAGATCCACAAGAGTCCAAAAGACTACAGCGTGGCTGATGTACGAGCATGCTGAAGAAGATGAAAACACTACTACATAACCAGTTATAATGTTAGCAAATGAAATGGAACCTAAATCTTTTAAAAAAGCAGTCACAGTATCTGATAGAAATTATTGAGCCACGGCAATGGAAAAATAAATGAATTCTCTCATGAAAAACAATACATTGACTGTGTACCAACGGAAGCTGGAAAGCAGATTCTTACGCCAGAATGAGTTTATAAAACTAAACCAAAAACAGGAAAACAAGATAAAAAATTTTAATGTCCGACTGGTGTCCAGGAGATTTCAACACAATTATGGAATTGATTGTTCTGAAACATATGCACCAGTTGTAAGAATGGCTTGTTAACGAATGGTGCTTGCACTTTCCATGCAGCTTAAAACGCATATTCGTCAAATGGATGGCAAAACCGCATTTCTAAATAGTGTCCTAGAAGATGAACTATACATGAAGCAACCAGAATGATTTAAAAGCAAAAAGTATCTGATGCATATTTGCAAATTGCGGAATTCTATTTATGGTTTAAAACAGCCACCAAGAGCTTCGTGCGAAATAGTTTTCTCGGTACTTGGAGAGATGGAATTCGCAAATTGAAACGCAGATAATGTAATCTTTGTTGGATATATAAAGAGACATCTAATATTTACTGCTTTGTAGGTAAAGGACCTCATCATCTCTACTGTAGACATTGAAATAATGTTATTCGACAAATCAAACTACGCTCACATTTTTGTATGAAAGACCTGAAAAAAAGCCATTTTCTTGGATTCGAAGTGAAGTACAACATGAAAGAAGGAAAAATTAAATCATCACAGAGACAGTATTTGGAAACTGGTTAAAAAAATTTGTATGAAAAGCAGCGAACCCATTCATACCCGTCTAGAACCTAACAACGTATTGTTTTAAACCCGAAAGAAATGGTGACAGGAATGGAATCAATTCCGTATCGAGAACTAATTGGATCTATCATGTAATTTATGCTTGGAACGAGACCAGACTTGGCTGAAGCCATTACTACTCTAAGCCAATATTCTGATAATTTTTCTAATGAACATTGGTCTGATTGCATAAGAGTATTACGCTACATACAGAAAACAAAAGATCTGTGATTTTTTAATATGTGGACAGAAAGAAACACTGTAGAAATATTTAATGATGCAAGTTGGGGAAACACAGAAGAGCGAAAATCAATTTCAGGATATGCCAGCTACTATGGAAATTGTTTAAGATCGTCGAGCAGCCGTTAGCAAACTGTGTTTCTTTATCAACTGCAGAAGCCGCATTGATTGCATTATGTGAACCAGTTAAAGAAGAAAAATGGCTCTCCAAATTAGTTGATGAAATTAAAAATGCCACATTAACACTAGTATCTATGTGCGTGGACAATCAGTCAGCAATATCTATTTCTAAAAATGTAGGAAGTCATTGAAAATCGAAACAAGTTGCTATCAAGCACTATTATGTTCAAGAATGTGGGCAAATTTTTTTATTAAAATCAAATACTGTCCTACGGAAAACATGGTAGCCGATATTTTTGCTAAGCCTCTTCAGAAAACCAAGCACGGACGATTTTCGCAAATAATTGGATTGAAGCAGTTTAAAAGTTGAGAGGAGGTGTTGTAGTAAGCTCTAAAGCGGTCCAAAATGCAACTAGAAGCCGATATATGTAATAGAATGATATAGAAGATTCTAGAAGCTTCTATAGAACTTTATGTAGAAAAAACAAGAATTATCTTAAAACAAAACGATATGCGTCTAGAGGAATTTAGAAAGTGCTTTAAAGCAATTTAAAAAGACAGAAGAACAGAGGCTGAGTCGAGAAAAACGAAGTCAAGTCAACACTCCACAGAATTTTCCGCGTTCGAGTGTATTTTATTTCATCAGTATTCACAGGAGTTTACATTTGATCATATCGTGAAGCATTACGTATCCTCCCAAAGGGAAGTTAATGTTTCTCGTCCGATGTTTTGGATACATCCCCGAAAAAGACAGACGAGATCCAATGGAACACCGTCCAAAGGTATCTTCTATCACCGAAGGACACGGTCAGTCTTTCCTTCGACGCTGGACGACGCCCAGAGGGGATAAACCAAAGCCGCTATAGAACATAGTGCGCGTGACCATGTCTCGATCGACTTTCGGAGACTCAGAAAAGTGAAAGTACGGAGGATGACTCTGCATAAAAAAGAGAGATACTGGCAAACTGTATGGTCAGTTTTTGAGACAATACTGTGGAATGAAATCAGAAATATGAACGACATCCACATGCGAATATCCATGAACGTAAAAATGATGAGCCAAAGCTCGAAGTCGAAAAAAACCATAGGAAAAGAACGAAAGACAAGTGGAGCAAAAAGAAAGAAGTACCTCAAATCGGTTTAGAGAGAAAGCTTAACCTATATACTACAAGAAAAGGTGAAAAACAGAAGACATCGGTTCGAATACTTATCACGTTGAGATGGAGGCAGCCCCGAAGGTGGGGTTCTAATTGAAGTATTGGTTTTATAACGACAGGAGTTCACCAATCTCTGTTAAACCCGATGGAATCGAAACGCCCAATCCATCGACGTTGTCCCGCCGCGCCGCAGCATTGCCAAAAACGTTGCCGGTGTTCTGTGTCCCAAGCATACAACCCTTCGGGGCTTGTGAAACTACATTCGGGACCCACGCCGTGGCACCCTTCTTGTTTGGAAGGCCAAACAAAGCTTGCTGTTGATCTTTCTCCACCACAGCTTCGTGTGTGATGGTTGGATTATCCCAATAAATCGATAGAGCGTATAATTCAGCAGAAACGAACCTCTCAAAGTGATCATGCCGAGCTAAGCGCTGTTGTCAGGACAAAACCCATTCATCTGCACCTGATATCAAGGTCCATTCGCAAAGGTCGTAGTACACCAAGAATCCAGCGTGAGCGGAAGCGCATCCCGGAGATTTGTCAATCGGACCCGTGCCCCCGTCGGATTAATTCGCCGCTAGAACTCAATCGCCATGCACTGTATCGATCCTATCGATGAGAAATGGAGATCTTTTCAATTTTCTAAAGAAATTAATGAGTTGTACAAATCTAACCGACGGATGACAGACCAAAAAAAGGTGGGATGTACGACATGTAATGATAGTCGTACACTTCCCAAAGAAGATGATCCGCAACACGGGCTCTTCATTCCACCACAACTACTGACCAGAAATCGAATTGAGGGTCGTTCAGTAGTCGTGATCCGATTTAATAGAGACTGAGTGAAAGCTCCGCAAAACAACCACAAGGGCTTTGACATGACTCCAACAGATAAGAAATCCGACATGTCGGAGACAAATCAAGTCGTGGAAATCGTTCTATATCCACGTGAGAGCATGGAACAAGATATGCACTACGAGAGCGGGTTTCCCTTTTGAACTAAATTCGGCGATCGAATCGGTGCTGTGTCCTAAAGTTTAGAAGGTATCGAAACTCAACCTTTTCCAAGGTTTGGCTCTCGAGAAGCATGTAGCCGTTGATCTGCAGATGACCTTGCGGAAAAAAGCTTCCGGAAACTCGGCTAGAGCGTCTGCATATACCATTTCTCCGTAATTTGGGTGGAGTGAGATTTTGAAATGATCACTCGGTTAGACGTCATATTCATGGCGATTCCGTTAAACTTATTCATACGCGAGAAGTGCCAGTTTGCTACGAGCCCTGTCTGGGGACTCACAGCCTCTCCGGTATAACAAATAAGGTTCAACCGCAATGCAGAACACCAATAACGTGAGCCAACCATCTCGCGAAGAACACTTGTGGGGTGCACACCCTCAAGTAAATAAGAGTCAATGATGGACTCAACTGTAACCACAGTCGAATGGAACCATGGAGCGCGTAAGTTTATTAACTAGCCAATCTTAGGATTTCCCAAAGCAAATGAAAATCGAGAGATCCGTCTTTTAGAATGATCTGTCCGCGGTAGTGCTTTTCCGGAATCACAGGAATCAACGTTAATATCAAGAAAAATTGAGGGTGCAACCAGTTTGAAACTCTGGATCAACAGACCATTGGAGTTGTGACTATGAAAGCGGAAGTTGATATAATAGGATACCCTACAAAGCTGATTCTAGTTAAGAAGAAGGTTGGAAGAAATTCCTCCGATGTACCTGGAGTCACCATGTGAAGGTTCGTCAAAGAAACCATTCCACGGAGCTGTAGGAGAAGAAAAAAGAGAGTTAGCTAGTTTGGGAATGATTAATTGCCGCAGCGAGAACCTAATTAGAATACCAAGCTAGAAATTGGACGAGAATTCTATCGATGATGCCGGAATATTCGAGCGTTTCTTTGGTGCAGGAACCAGAAAGTAGAAGGACGCCATGTTAAGATCATGCCTTAAGGCACCAATCTCCTGCGCCTCCTCGCTTTGAAAAACGCCTTAATTCTGACCTAAGGAGGAAGGGATATAGATCAACTCCACCCGATAAAAGAGGCGTAAGCTTAAATCGCATTGCGTTAAGCCCTGTGAAGATGACGTGGTAAATTTTATAATTCCAATTCTAATTTTGAGTTACTTTTTGAAAAGTATTTTTGGAAATCTGTATAAGCGGCGTTTAAACTTGTCCTGTCCTCAGGTGGTACGCGATGAATTCCTGGACATTTTTAGTGAAATTTGGATGGTTGCACCTGTTGGATCCTTTTCTGGCACCATACCATTACCTGCCGTGCGAACCCTCGCTTTTGGGTATTGCCACCCCCGTAAAATATAGTAAAATTACTGGCGTGACTGAAAGTTCGTCTGAGAACCCGCCGTGACAACCACCAAAATGCGCCCCTTACCTTACAATATTAGCGCAAGTAACCTCATGGAGACAGTACACGTCTCCAAAATTTTGAGAGACATCCAACTCAGTAAACTGTTCTTCTTTGTGCACTTAAGTATCTTGTACGTTGTTTGTTCGTTTTGGGCCATTTCTATTATGTCTTCTTCTGCACCCGTTTCGCGCATCAACCATCCAAAAGAATGTCCGATCTGCGTCGAAATTCTTGAAGGAAATGTAGAAAAACATTTCTGTCAAAATGAATAATTGAGAAAACGGTTGACAGTGGTAGCGGTATCAGATAACGATCAGAGGTAGTTTATCAAAAATGGGGAGAACCTCTGTGAAGGTCCACTTCTCAAGAACAAGTGCAGTGTTCTGTCTTATATATCAGATGGTCTATTGCATGTCAGTACTCACACAGATTCATTGTTGCATGGACAGTTTCTCACAGCCGGTTACTTGACCAGTACTTCACGTCCATTGAAAGTGAGTCTCTGTAACTCAACATTCACATTGATTCTCTTTTCTTTTTGAACCTCAACCTGTAGAGTATTTGCTTTCTTTTGTCTCTGACTCAGTAAATCCGAGTGCTAGCTTTCCAGAGTGCAATGTCAGGTTCAGCGTCTCGCAAAGAGGGCTGTTTGGTTTTGTCAGCGGATCAGCAATGTTCAGCTTTCCTGGTATCCACGATATTTTGTTGACGTTGTGTGTTTCAAATTCATACCTGATAACACTCACATCTCCTCTTATAGATTTGTCAATCGAGTTTCGGCATGTGGACAATGATGTAAATAGATCTTTGGAATCAAGCACCAATATCACTTCTATTTCCATTGTTAGCAGCTGTCTGTAGGCATCAGCGATTCGTTTGGCGTCATCAATTGCTTCTCCAGCAGCCAATATTTCTGCAGCGCCGATTGATTTCACTGGTCGCTTAGATTTGTGACTACACCAAGAGATGGTGTGAAAAATAGCCCCTTCTTGACATTGCCCAAATAGCAGGCCAATACAAAAACCAAGCTGGCCATGATCAACCAGTCGACTAGCATCAGAAAACGCGAGGACTGACATTTGGTATGAGCTCTTGTCTCGGGGTCTTGTGTATTGTATAGTTGTCCCCAGTTTTTTCAGTAGTCGTAAAATGTTAATCTGTGAGATTAGCGTATGGACTGTTCCTTGCGGTATCTTTTGCTGTAAATAGCTCGCATAAAAGGCACACAGCGGCGAAGCTGCTATACCAAGCCATCCAAGTGATCTGCTGACAGATCGGAAGCTTTTTTCTTCAACGGCAGTCATTTTCTCATTGATTTCTCTTCGTCTCTGTCTGCTTATAGGGAATGACTCCAACAACTGCAGTTTAGCATCTGCATTGACATGAATAGTGAAATCATCTTCCTGAGAAATTTGTAGTCCATAAAACAGAAATGTGCCAGGACCATAACATATCGTACCGAGTTCATACGAGGCTTGAATTTTCTGGATTGTTTCCTCAACTAAATCCCTCGGACCTCCAAGAAGGACATCGTCAACGATTTTGACAGCGACTAAAATTAGTTTTCCAGTCATATCAGTCTTAAGGAACATTTGCGGGATAAAAAGTATTTGAACGAATCCGAAAGACTTCAAAAGATTGTCACTGAGCTCTTGCCACTTGGCGTTGGCATTTACCAAGCCATAGGCCGCAGTTAGCAATAGCCATAGGTGATTCTTGTCCAAACTTTCTCTGGAAGGAATAACATAAACATCTCTTTCAGCTTTTCCAGTCTGGAGGAACGCGCTCTTAAAATCGATTTTAGCTATACACCACTTGAAGATAGTTGCCAGTGACAAAAGTATTCGTATCCCAGCAGGTGAACACGTCGCTGAATCTGTTTTCAGGTCATTTTTCTCGCGATCCATGTTTCCGTGTGGGGCTATGCGTGCTTTCATCTGAAGGGTGTTGTCATCATTATTCTTAATCTTGTATATGACATGGCTAGAGATTATGTTGGCATTCCGTGGGATATCTGATTTGTGTACCACGTTAACTGTCTCTTTGAACTTCTTCTCTTCTTTCTCATAAGCATTAATCAGTGGGAATGACGTGAAACCTTGAGCTTGAAAAAATTGAAAATCTTTCAATCCGAAATGATTCTTGTAGTGTTGGAGAACTTCTTGCTCAGAGCTTGTAATCTTCAGTGGAATCACAGAGTTTGCTTCTAGGATGTCGGTGTTATTGTATCTCCAGGTCTCTTGTTCAAGATCTAGTGTCTCAGTCTCACCGTCATCATAATTAACAGTGACCTTGTTATCATCTGCAGCTCCAATTGTTCCAGGGTAATACACATTGTTTAGAGGCCAAAATACCTCGATGTTGTCCCCACTCGAGGGAAGGGCATTATAACTATCACCTGTTCCATTCTGAAACGTTTGATCAACATAGGGTTCAATATTTTCTTCTTTGCATGCCTTGGAGTGACCATATTTTGGAGAAGTAACTGCAGGGGGGGTGGATAAAACCGTTTAAATACACTCATCAACGTTCCATTCCAATATGTCAATTGCTTCTTGTATCATTGATGCAATGCTGTCTTCTTTGAGGGCAGGGCAAACATCTTCGATAGCAGCTGTTAAATTTTTTCCGCGCTTCCCGGGTACTGATATTATTCCGGTAGCTTTGTCAAACGAAAGAATCACTTTCGGAGCAGACCATTTACCTCGTTTGGCATTTTGCTCTTTGATAAATATCTGCACCTGATCACCAACTGCCAAGGGAATGTCAGTGATTGTTTTGGACCTTAAAATCAATGTAAGCTTCCTTTTTGCAATGAGATCTTCATGAGCTTCTAGTATCTCGTCCGGGATGGGAAGAGGGAATGCCCCATTCAGGACTGGTCTTGTGTATCCTTTTGCCATCTCTTGTGCAGAGCATATATCATTCACGTATAAATCATTGGAAATCCTTAGAGCTTGTTGAACAATTTGTTTTTCTGTGTCTGACGAACAATCAGTAGCTGAGTGCTTAAGACGAAGGTATATATCTCGTATTATTCTATGCTTTGATTTGATTACATTCTTGTTGTGCCGTCTCGGAGGAATTGGTCTCGCTTCAATACCGTAGTTGTGTAGGTAAGAGGTAAATTCTGTCGCTTTGAAAGCCGGGTCAAACAAAACACTTTGAGGGACCCAAAACGGTGTTACCCATAGTAGCTCAAAAATACGAATGGCCTCAGCCATAGACGTGTTAGGAACTACGTCACCAGTGGAGTATCTAGATTTGGAGTCCATGATATGAAAGACGCAGTTCGCTTCCAAAAAGAAGTGATCAATACACACAAAGTCATTGAACTCTCTGTTCACGGTGCTCAAGGACACCTTACGTGTGGCTCTTGGCTCAGAGGTACATAAACAGTGCTCGCATTTTTCCAGTATCAGTGACAAATACTTCTGCACATCGGGGCTCCATAGTTTGTTTCTTTCCAATAATATCTTGATATCCGAATAAGAAGAATGACCACAAACATGCTGATGCACTTTGTCAACCAATTTCTTGAGCTCTTTCCAAGGCCTGCTGGAGTTCTCTCCATCAAACTGAGCAGCCGCACAGAATAGCTCTGTTGAATTATTTTGTTTCGGAGTATAAAATTTTGGTACAAATACATTGAACGGTATGTAGCTGTGGTACGAGCTATCCTCAAGAGCAATCGAATCTTGCAAACCAGGAAGAACTAACCTGTTTGCATCAACGTGTAAGATGTTACATTTCCGTGTAACATTTCTTCCTATGACCCACTGCGAGGATCCCTGAATCACAAGGTGCGTAACAGATGCAGTGTTTCCCATATCCGTCCTTACATTAAATTTGACAGATCCAAGTATGCGTCGCTGTTCACTGGCATGCTGGCCGGAGCCATACTGCCACACGCTTCCTTGTTGTATGCCCTCGGGTAGTGGTTCGAATGTCCCGTTCCACCCAGGCAAAACGGTAGGCTGTAGCATTTTGAATTCAGTGATACCAATTCCGCTATACGGTGCACCATCATCTAACAACGGGCCAATAATAGGTTCTGGAGCTTCATAGGCTGGAGCGAGATAATGCAGGTTTGCCATGTTGAACGTTATCGTTTTCTTTTGGTTCTCAGACGGAGTTGACTGCTTCTCTTGCGTCTCACTAGACATGGTCCCAGGTTTCAAGGACCCATCGGCATTGTGATCAACAGCCCAATGTCCGTACTTGTGACATTTCCGACACTTACTTTTGCTTTTCAGATCCAGAAGCGCATCAGGGGACAGTTTTCGGCGTGGATGCCTATTGAATCCATTGATTGAATTGGTTGATAAGGTTTCCATCGGCTCTGTAGTTGTGTGATCACACTGACGAAGCACAGATGCAACTTTTTCGTAGGATACGGCTTGTAGAAATGCTTCCGTGTCAGCATTAGTAGCAATCGAATCATTGGTAGCAACAGCAGCAAGCACCGATACTCTTTGCCCATTTTCAACACCAGAGTTTGCAAGTAACATGAATGCATTCATTGCCTCCGGCAATTTGCAACTACCAGATGTAGCAGTCAGTTTGGATACTTGAGCTGCAAAGCGTGCCTCGAAGTTTAGATAGCTCTCATTACCGCGGCGACGAGTGTTTAGCATTGTCATGAACGCTTGATAAACCTCACTAACCACAGAGAGAGAATCACGTTTGTAAATTGCATTCACGATAACCTTATGTCCATCAACGGCTCGAATATCTTCAGCGGATATCGCTTTGCAAAGATCCTTGGCTCTACCGTAGAGCTGTGACTGTAGCATAATTCCCCTTAGCGCACTTGGAATCTTATTAGAATTTGAATCTGGTAGCATATCATGGAACGAATTCCATAAATCAACGGAAGAGGCATATTCTTCCTGGTTTCCAAGACCATCAGTCCAAGGGACACTTTTGAGGTCCCAAGAAAATCTTGGCCGCGTTGGTAGCCCCTTCGGTAACGTAGAATCTGGGTCTGGGCCCATAACAATGAATAATTGAGAATACGGTTGACAGTGGTAGCGGTATCAGATAACGATCAGAGGTAGTTTATCAAAAATGGGGAGAACCTCTGTGAAGGTCCACTTCTCAAGAACAAGTGCAGTGTTCTGTCTTATATATCAGATGGTCTATTGCATGTCAGTACTCACACAGATTCATTGTTGCATGGACAGTTTCTCACAGCCGGTTACTTGACCAGTACTTCACGTCCATTGAAAGTGAGTCTCTGTAACTCAACATTCACAGTCAACATGTGTTTTGTAACGATTGCCTTTCGAGGCATATTAACACAAATGATGGATGGAAATGCCAAATTTGCCGTCGCTTTATTCACAGCGGACATGTTCTCACTTATATTGAATACACCCCTCAGGTTTCGATTCAGGAAAAACTATAATGTAACCCACTCACGGACAATGAGCTTCAACGTTTAAAAAAAGATTGGTGGCAAACCGTAAGCGCCGCGAGCGCAGTGAGAAGAAGAAAGGGCTACGTTCATCTTCTTCTCATAATCAAAATGGGGATAATGGGAATAATGGAGCACCATTGCAGTCACCCAAAATGTGTATCTGAAGTTTGAACAAAATACCCAGGAGATAAAGAAGAGAACTGAGAGTCTTGTGAGGTTGCTCTGCTGTACCTCCTCTGAATTGTCTACTGCACGGATCTTTGTAGCCTCTTCAAAGTCTACTACACTGTCTCGTTAATCATCGTAAAGCTCTTCTTAAAGATATCGGTATTCATTGGAACCAAGATATTCATTGACATTTGAGCCTCGATTCAATCCTATCCTCGAAGCTCCTCGCCCTCCATTCCCCTTTGTTCATCTCGTCCACCTCGTCCACCTCTTCCACCGAGTCCGCCGCATCCACCTCTGCCACCTCGTCCGCGGTTCTCTCGGCGATGACTTGCGCTGTCGCGGGTTAGAGCCGACCGCCAACACGGACCAGAGAGCAAAACATTCCCCATCCGATTCCAGAAATGTCCCGATCGATCGTTAAGATGTTTAATATGTTTTCCCGCTAGCTGGGCTCTTCCAACGGTGGCTGAACTACCAGCACGAGCTCGAACCAGCTGGCAAACAACAATTCCACGCGAAGAGGTTGTACCAAAGACATGGGCGACTTAACTGTATCCTCCTTCTACCGATTTTGACAGACCTCTCGTGGCGCCAGACCTTCGCAAACAGCGGCACCTTCGAGAAGCCGCGCCAGAGGTGCAAGGTACCGCTGTGATTCGTCCAGAGAACGGCCTATGGCGCTGAATTGAATTTCGAAAGCCCAGTCATTATTCCATCGCGTCTTCGGCGCACGGCCTCTTTTCCATTCGCAGCATATGTCCAGTTGCCTCCGCCATGCTGCGTTTCAATCAGTGCCAGCACCTAACAAGTGAATAATTTAAAGCGTCTTCCGTTCCGTGTTTGGGAGTTCAGAAGCAGCTTGCGAAGCATGCGCAAACCACCACAAATTACTTCTTTCTCATTAAGCGCTTTAGAGCATCCGGCAAAGGAGAAGTCGCCCAAAGCCGCCCAGCATTAATTCCAGCTTTTACATCGGCCAAGTCCTTCTTCCGAATCTTATCAATCAAGTCTTTTGTCTTCTGTCGTTTCTCGCGCATGTGCCCCTCCTCAAGCTTTCTAGCTTGCACAACAGTTTCTTGCACTTTCTTTAGACGCTTCGAATTCTTGTTTCGTCCTTTCTGTTTCTTCTTCGCACCGCGCTTGTCGATTTTCTCCAGGTTCGCGCGGCGCTGCTGGTACCGAATTTCGCGCACACGCTCGTGAGGGTTACGGTCAACGGAGCCCACGGGCGATGGATCCAACACAATGGACGCTGGTGGCAATTTGTCGATGAGAGATCGCACTTCGTTTTGAGAACGTTGTTTTCTGGTTTCGTACGGATTGGGCGCGTTGGTATCGAACGTAGGCTCCCCGGCGCCGGGAACAATCATGTTGCGAACACCTGTCTCATGACATACAGCAAGAACGTCTTCGAATGGACAAAAATCTAGACCAGTAATGACTGAACCGGAATAGGTCTGTCTCATGTACGGTTCGGCGCGCTTCTCTAAAAGCAGCAGGCCAGGGCGAGTGAGGAAGGGGGCCCAGACATGAACGGATGCACAAAACGATAGTGCAACCATTTGACGTTGTGACACACAAAGCGAAGTGGTATGAGGTGGAACGGACCACTGGAAGACCTTTCGGTACGTGCTCATGTCCCAGCAGGCAACGACTGAATCTGCTCCTGTAGAGTACATGTAGCGGCCTTTAAGGTCGACTGCAACGTGATGCACAGCGGAGCGATGGGTGAGCATGCGCACTAGAGGGCGTCTTATTACAGGGGACCAAAGGAAAACAACTCCGGAGGTGTGCGCGAGGTGAATGATACCATTTGACAAATTGGCGCAAGTGTCTGTGGCGGCATTGAGTCGCAGGTGACGAGCTGCGTAATCATGTTCGTTGATGACCTTACCCGTGGAGGTATCGGTGTATACGAGACGGCCATGAGGTGCAGCTTGAGCAGAAGTAGACGCCAACAACATATGATGGGGCAAAAAGACAAGATTATCTGGATCTCTGTGATTCCTCAACACATGCAGCTGAAATCCGCGGGAATCGTACAGGTAGACAAATTGCTTTTGGGCAGTAGCTAAAAAGGAATCATTGTGCAAAAACGAAGCAGATCGGACAGTTTCATCAAGCGTGAGCTCGGTTCGTAGCTTGAAAGAACGTCAATCGAGCATTGAAACAGGACCAAGTCTACTGGCAATCCACAAAGAGCGAGAATAGCGCGAAAAACATGCGGTGTGATAGGGGGCCAAACCGGAGTCGTCCAGTCTGAGTTGGAAGTCGGCGTTGGCCGCAGTAGCAATGTTAACGTGTGGTCGCAGCGCTTGCTGCATGAAATGGTAGGTGTGCTCGAGGTCGTTTTGCGGCTGAAGCACACCGGGTGCGTCGGTTTGCAAGATGGTGGCATCAATGACTTCCCTGAGCACGACGTACGACAAATGGGCGGCCTGGTTGGCGCGGGAGACGCGCTTGCGCGCGGTTGGCTTCACATCGGCGAGGGGGATCTGTTGGCGCGGGCGCGGGCGACGGCCCATTTGCGCGAAGCTCACGGGGGCGCGGGGCACTGATCTCACCAGAATTGGGCGGATATGGGGAGGCGATGGCGACGGCGACGGCGACGGCGACGGCAAAGGCGAAGGCGAAGGCGAAGGCGAAGGCGAAGGCGAAGGCGAAGGCGAAGGCGAAGGCGAAGGCGAAGGCGAAGGCGAAGGCGACGGTGATGGCGCCGGTGACGGTGACTGCGACGGCGGGCAAGTGGGACGAGGCTCGTCGAAATGGTGTGCTTTTCGTTGAAAGAAGCGCCCATTTCGCCGTCGCTAGCGGACGGGCGTGATATCGGGAAGACGTGGACAAACCCTACGCACGCGCACGTGCGCCCGCCATTTGGCGCTGTGATTGGCCGCAGTGCGTCGCAGTGCGTCGCCGTGCGACTGCCTGAGCTCCATCGTTGCATTGCATTACATCGCAACCAAACTTCACCTCGCCCGCTGCCCCGCGCCCTCGCCCATCACCATGGCCGCCTTCGTCACATTGCTCCCGCCGCGCTACGCTGCGCTGCGCCACGCCGCGCGCCCCGTCTCGCCGATACGCAGCACTCCGCCAATACGGCACGTCCCGCGCCGCGCGCCTAGGAGTATTCACGCCGTGCTCTAGTCCCTGCTGTCTTCAACCGCCACACCTGCCGCGATGGGGAGACGACGAAGACGGCGGGCGATATGTGGGCGGGAGGAGGAGAAGGATGCACAGACGAAGACGCGCGACGTGAGCGAGAAGAGCGGTGGAAGAGGGGGGGGTGCGGGGGGTAAATAGGGGGCGACGCAGGAAGGTTGCAGCGTTTCTTGGAAAAGTGCGGGGTGCCCAGAGAGCTGGCAGCCGCACAAGCCAAAAAATCCGCGGCGCATGCGCGTCGTCACTGCGGCGGCGTAGTGGCTGCTCCCCACGCCACCGGCGCCCCGCCGCTGCCGCTGTTCGGCAGCACGCTCAGCGCTGTGCCCATCATGGTGGCGGCGGTGGCGCCATCGTACGCCCCCGCGGGAGCCATCACACTGCCTGGCGCGCTGCCGCTGCCGTCAACGCCCGTAGGCGCCATCGCGTTCACCGCTGCGCCGCCGCCTCCGTCGCCAACCACACTTACCGACGCGCCGCCTCCGCCGTCCGCGCCCACAAGCGCCATCGTGCTCACCGCCGCGCCGCCGCCGCCGTCAGCGCCCACAGGCGCCACCGCGCTCACCGTCGCGCCGCCGCCGCCGCCGTCGGCGCCCGCAGGCGCCATTATACTGTCCATCTTCAAACGGCGCTGTTCCGGAGGTAGTCGCTCTTCTGGAAGCCACCCAGCCAGAATACGGAAAATAACTTGAGCGGCGAATGGTAGGCATATAAGCTAAATGTAACGCGGATTATAATGGTAGGCCATAGGCCCTGCTATGAGTGACCCGAAGAAATTGTTGGCAGTAGTGACTTCCATGGAGGAAGCCGTTCACTTGGTCTTGTTCTTTACTTATAGTGGTGCTCCTGTGCACGGTTTGTCTACTGATATCGGAGGGAAACTAATCGATAACGCCCGAGGGTGACGATGCTTACTTGGCCTACCGATAACATTCTCCCTTAGGTCAAGGCGTGCAAGAAATGGATGAAATTGAATGGAGCCCCATCATAGCTCTCAGCGTTGCGAGTTTAGATCCATAAACCGGCTTTGTCAGTGGGTCTGACACGTTGTGCTCGCTAGGGACGAAGTGAAATTCCACCAGTCCTTTCTTCGTGTAATCGCGTACGGCCATTGTCTAAACGTCGATGTGCTTATTCTTGTCTGTCAGCTGGTCTTCTCTAGTCATGGTTAATGCGCGTGTGTTGTCCCCAAGGATCTCTATGGTGTCTTGGGGTGCGCCCATGTCGTTCATGGCTTTCTTCAACCACAGAGCTTCACGTGCTGCGTTGCATTCCGCAATGACTTCAGCTTCGGCGGTGCTCAAAGCTACGACGCTCTGTTTCTGTGAGCGCCAAGACACCGCTCCACTCCCGAGCAAGAAGAGGTAGGCACCAGTTGACTTTCGGTCCGAATGCTTCGGAGTCCAATCGCTGTCACAGTATCCCATCGCACTGTGTGTACCACACGTTCCACTTGAGCAATACTGAATACCGTAGTCCGTGGTTCCCTTCAGGTATCTCAGCACACACGTTGCCAACTCCCAGTGTGCCTCGGAGTAGGCGTGCATGAAACGCGACAAGAAAGAAACCGAGAACTGGATGTCGGGGCGTGTGCCATTGGCCAAGTATGACAGAGCTCCCACGAGCTCACGGAAGGAAACTTTCGGATTGTTCTCTGGTGGAAGGGTTAGATTGGCGCATGATAAAATGGGAGCACCGGATGATTTGCATTCGTTCATCGAGAACTTTTTCAGAATGTCCTTGACGTACTGTCGCTGAGTACTTGTGGCCATGCGGTTCCGGGTGTCCAAAAGCACTTCAATGCCGAGAAAATGTCTAACTTGGCCGAGATCCCGAACTTCAAACCTCGGAGAAAGTTTGGAGACCAACCACGAGTGTCCTTCGTTTCCCTTGCAGGCGGTTAGTAGATCATCCACATATACAAGAACGTAGAGTTTTCCAAACTCGGCTTTCTCGGTCACAAAAAGGCTGGGGTCCGATTCCCCCTTCGTAAAGCCGATGTCTTCAAGAACCTTCGAGAATACCATATAGAATGCTCTTGCCGCCTGTTTTAAACCATACAGGGATTTGAGCAGCTTCCAGACTGTTCCCGGGGCATTATCAAATTCTTTCTTGAGTTCATCAGGTAGCTGCGGCGGTTTCACGTAAATCTCCTCTTCTAGGTCTCCGTAGAGAAACGCAGTCTTAATATCGATGTGCCTTAACTCGAGATTGGCATTGACAGCGTGTGCGACAAGAATCCGGAAGGTTGATAGTCGGGAAACTGGTGCGAAGACCTCCGAGAAGTTTATGCCGTACTTCTGTTTGAATCCTTTAGCTACGAACCTTGCCTTATATCTCATGATCTCGCCCTTTTCGTTGCGCTTTATATCGAATGTCCATTTAGACGGAATGGATTCAGCATGTTCTGGTAACCGTTCCTCGGTAAATACGTTTCGCTCCGTTAGGGACTGCAGTTCTGATTTCATTGCGTCAATTTACTTGGCCCGGTCTTTGCCTTCCATGGCCTCGTGAGCGGTGGCTGGTGCAGCACGTGATGTTTTTGCGATGTGATCTATAGTCAGGAATGAAAGAGCGCTATAACTCGACATCCAAGGCAGCGCGTTTCGTGCCTTCTCTGTTGGCTTTCTTTTACGTCCACTCCGTCGTGTTGTCTCTGCCGGGGTTTCGATTTCACTGACTGTGTGAGGTGCTGACTCCGGTAACTCTTCAGCGATTTCACCGTTTCCTATGTCACTGGCGGTGTTAAAGTCGGCTTCAATAATGTCTACCAACTCATTGCTGTGCACCTCCTCTTCTGCCTCTCTTGGGTGTTGTTTCTCGCTTTCGTCGAAGCGTACGTCATGGGATGTGTATATTCTGTTTCTTTCCGGCACATACACACGGTAGCCTGAGGGTCCGTATCCGACTAGTACCCCATTCCAAACCTTCCCGTCGAATTTCGTTCGGCGTTGATTCGGTGGGCGCATGATGTACGCCTTACAGCCGAAGACTTTCAAGTTGGAAAGATTTGGTCGAGTTCCCGTGAGAGCCTCGTGTGGTGTTCGGTTCTTGTACTTGGGGTGAGTGGACTTTGTGAGACACCGGTTTCGAACGTAATTGGCGGTGCGCAATGCTTCTTCCCAGAGTTTTTTCGAGTTCTTTAAGTTGGGGTTCCTCTTTTCTAGATCATGCACGGCTGCTCTTGCCATTTGAACGATTGTTCGGTTTAGCCGCTCGGCCCTTCCATTAGACTCTGGTGAATATGGGGCAGTGACCTCATGCTTTATTTGGCGTCTGGCCAGCTTTGCTTCCACTTCTTTGCTGATGAACGCTCCACCTCTATCCGTGCGGATTTTTTGTATCTTTTGCACCTTTTTACCTGTGGTGGCTTCAATGTCAGTGAGGAATTCATCGATGCGGGTTGCGACATGGTTCTTTTTCTTTAACGGAAGAATCCAAGATGCCCCGGTGGCGTCGTCGAGCGCAGCCAGGTTTTATATGTTTCCTTTCAGCGATGGGGGCGATATTTCCCCGATGAGGTCCATATGCACAAGTTCGAGTGGTGAGTTATGTCGGAATTCGACATGTTTATGGCTCTTCTTTGTGGCCTTTCCGTGCTCGCACGACTCACAGGCCTGTTCCTCTGGTTTCTTATTTAGGTCTTCAAGGCCAAGTGCGGCCTCTTCGCGGATCATCTTCTCGATGATTGGTGAGCTGATGTGGCACATTCGAAAGTGCATTAGGTTCATATTCATTGTCATCAATGCGTTCGGAGCGTCTCTGTGTCGCAAGCTCTCAATAAATGCAACATTCACTCCCACAGATGATCGGCGCATCACATTGGTGTTGTCCTTAGCAACAATTATCTCGTTTGTGTATGGGGGTAGAGAGATAAAGTATCCCTTTCTGGTCAGCACGGTTTTTGACATAAGATTTGTACGTAGGTTTGGGACAAAGGACACGTTCTGTAACACGATGTCGTGTTGGGCATTGTCTATGATAAATGTTAGCCTGACGTCTCCTTTGCCCTTCACAGCCAAAGATGTCTTTTTGTCTGCCGTTCCTACTGACGTTTCACAAGTTGCCGGTTTGAAGTTCTCTAGGATGCTCTTCATCGGCGTCATGTGCTCGCTAGCGCAGCTGTCTAAAAACCATGTACTTCCGTTCGTGGGACCGCCGAGAAAGTCACTTTTCGTCAACATTGCGAATGTTCCAGTGTTGTTTCCACCCTGCCCTTCGTGTTCGCCGCCTTTTTGTTGCGTGGGTTATGCCAACAGTCTCTTCTCATGTGCCCACGTTTACCACATTGGTGACATATGATTTCCTGTAATCTTCTCTTTCTTCCGGTGCCTGTGCCGTCGTTGTTCCGGCGTGTGAAAAAGGATGTCTTTGTGCTGCTGCTGTCCTCAGACTTTCTTGCCTTGAGTTCTTGTTCCTTCTGCTGGAGTCTTGCGACAACCTCTAGAAAATCTGGCATTTCATCTCTGGTTATATAAGAGTCTCTCATCGCCGAATACTCTTCTGGTAGTCCAGCCATTAGTGCCTCACATTTTTCGTCGTTTGTTAACACCTTCCCAGCCCGCGCCATATTGGTTTCAATTAGCGCGATACGATCAGCATACGCCTGGATTGATTCGTCTTCTTCCAGTCGCATTTGGTTCATTTTGATTCGCATCGTGTACAGCGCTGCTCTATTTCGCGCCTCGTACTTCTGTTTCAAGGTGTTCCACATTTCTTGAGCAGTGTTCATTCCCATGATGACCGGCTTTGCCTTAGATTCAATCGTGCACAGGATCCTGGCCATTGCTTGGTTGTTCTTTTTGTTCCACACTTTGAAAGCCTTTTCGCTCTCCGGTGGTACCTCTTCACCGCTGACATACTGCCACAGATCTTCCCCGATAAGAAGAGGCTTCATCTGACTTTCCCACTCCACATAGTTGCTATCTTTCAGGAGGATGAGTGGGTACTTGTAGCTACTCATTTTCTTTTGTCGTTACTGGGATATGTTGGCGTTCTCAAGGCTGGGCCCATAACCAATGTTGGCAGTAGTGACTTCCATGGAGGAAGCCGTTCACTCGGTCTTGTCCTTTACTTATAGTGGTGCTCCTGTGCACGGTTTGTCTACTGATATCGGAGGGAAACTAATCGATAACGCCCGAGGGTGACGATGCTTACTTGGCCTACCGATCTTACTTGGCCTACCGATAACAGAAATTACCCGCCATGTACAGTCCCCATACAAATGATACCAGGTCACTTCCACTTTCAGGCTTTGCGACCATCATCTCCGCATATTTGCCTTCGCATAACAAATCTACGGGTGCAAGCTGTAGATTTCCCAGCATATGAAGGAAAGCAGCAATGGGTGCGAGAGCATGACTTAACTGCAGGCTGCCCAACACAGCCAACTCAATTGTGCCAGCAATGGAAACCAGTACAATATAGGAACGCTTATGGAAGCCCAAAAGGGGAACTGTATCAGACAAGAGTCCGAAAGCGGCCTTAAGCGCCCAAGGGGTCTGCGCTACGGTGCCGCACGACTGGTACTTATCATCAGTGACTACAGGCGACTTGAGGAACGGCAGCTGGGTGTTGCGTGCAAGCTGACTGCATGGCAGGACTCAAAGAGGGACAGGTAGCGCACTCGTTTTGGAGACGTGTGAGATTAGAAAGTTGGTGCATTGCTACTCACAATATAAACCCTTCAAGCCAATATACATGGATGTGAGCATCAAGGCAAAATTCCATCCAAAGTTGTGGACGATGGAGTGGACCCGCACGCCCGCACGCGTGCTGCCTCTGACGATTACGACTACGATGATGACTTTATCGATGGTGGTGATGTCAACCAACTCGATGATGATAAAAGACTATGTCGGCTTCGGCAGCGTCTGGGTGGGTGCAGACGACGCTGCAAACAGGCATCCAGTGGTAGATCGCAATTGGCCGAGAAACATGGTGCTTGAAGGATTTCCTGCGCAACACATCAGTGGTGCTTCTCAGCCAGGTACCCATTCTCTACCGGGTGCCCCCACTGCCAACGGCCGCACAGCTGCTCTAGAACAAGCCCCCGTTAGCCCCAACTCTACAAACGCTAAAAGCGCTCAGCCGCACCCTTTACCCTCTGGAGCCACAGCAGCACCATCGGCTGTGGCTCCCAGTATATCACCGAATGCGCACAACACACATAATTTAGCTGCTGGCTCCACTGCGGGCACCCTCGAAAAAACCGCGTCACATGCAGTTCACCCCACTCCAGTTGCGCCCCAAACGGCGCCAAAGCCGAGCAAGGAGCGGGAAATAGAGCATAATGCCGACCAAAAGCAGGGCATTGCATTGAGGGTGGTGGAATGAAGTAGGACGCCCAACTCATGGTTTGCAAAGCCCAATATTCTCCTCTAAACTTGCACTTCTCCTTCCACCAGGTCCATTTCTTTCAACCACTCCCTAAAGAAAATATCATTTTCAACTCTGTTTCCCTCCTTCACAAGTGTCCTCGCATGTGATAAGTACCCTTCCCACGCCGCAAACCGAAACAGCTCCTTTGGAGTGCAGTCATTGTAAGCCTCGCAGTAGTTTGCATACGCGTTATATCCACTCATTTGAGTCAATTCCATTGCCATCTCATCCTCCAATCCAAGTGATCTGTACAATTGTACGCTACCATGCTTTAATTAATGGCCCGTAAACATCTCAAGATCACCTCTACCTACTCCAATTTGCGAAAGACGCTTCTGAAAAACACATCTGAAGCTCTTGCACGTCCAATTCCTTGATACATGTAACGCTTCTCCTCCTTTTGTGCACTTGATTTCACAGAATAGACCCAAGTGATGCCTGCCTTTATCAGATAAGGATGGGGGAGGTGCAGTTCCCTATATGCAATGAACTGCACTCTCCAGATCATTGCCAGCAAGGCAAGGTCTCTGACCTAGTGTCAGAGACCTGGCCACCACTGGCTACAGTGCCAGGTGGCCACTCAACCACTGTACTAAAATACACATAATTACAATTACAATCACTAACAATTACTCAAATAGAAGGTACATGTCAACACTACACGTGGCTGACAACACCTAGATGGTAGCTCGCCCGCAGCTGCATGACCGATGGTTCCTCGCATCCATCACCTACAAGGTCAGTGTAGGATATTGACAACCTCAAGGGTCAAGCCTTCTGCCACTATACGACACATCCCCTTCCTACCCGTGAGGCACACCCCGTGTCTTCTTCCATCACACCATACAGTGGTAGCAAGCGACAGCGGCGCAGGCATCAGAGTGGTGTCTGTGCACGACATGCGATCCCTTGAGGTTCAGAACTCGGCGGCAGTATCGGTTGGGGAGGGCGCGCGACGACGTCTGCGCCAGATTTGAGCGACAACCATTCAGGTAGGTACTGTTATGAGGGCGATGCAGGGCAACAAACGCGCTCGCAGACACCTTTTCGGTAGTGGCCGTGCTTGCTTGCGATTCTGCTTCCGCATCGCCCACTGTCTAACCAAGTTGCTATCGCATCCTTCCCGGTTACTCCAACTTCATTCCCCTCCTAGGTCCCTGCGTAGCGCCGTCCCGCCTGGTCGTTCCCACGGCTCGACAACCCTTCAGGTAGTACTGCCCTTTATTGGCGGCGTCCCGACCGTAACCGAACTGTCCGGCTTTTCCCTGAAGGTTTCCTGGCTTCTCAACCTTTCAGGTTTCGTCTACCTTGTAAGGATTGACTCCTGGCGCCGGTAGGGCCTGAGCCTGCGTCGATACAACCATTTAGGTGTTGGCCTGGGTCCGTGGTGGAAGTTTCCAGTTGTGAGACCTTATTGGTGTTGAGCAGCCCCGTCGGTAATTACGCGACCTTTTCCCAGTTTTGCATTCTGGTTTACCCTCAAGGTACTGACAGGATCGCGCCACCTCCGCACAATCGTTCGAACCCATTCCGTACCACGTCGGTGCACCTCGCGCCGCATCGTGGTTTCGTCACCAATACCTCGAAGGGGTGGGTCGTCCCCATAAGCAGCACCAGCGCTTGAGAGACGTGAGATGCCGGTTACCATTGAGTGTGAAGAAGTTGGCGATTCTGAGGGGATTGATACCTCTGTCGTTATGCCTTTAAGGTCGGATTGGTCCCGTTCCACGATACCTCAAAGGTCTGGACCCGCTCGCAACCGAACGCCGGCTACTGTTGTACCCGAAAGGTTGGATCCGTTGGCCGTCTTCTCAGAACGGACCGAGGAGGCTCCACTTCAGAAGGATGAATACCCGCTGGTGTTCACCGCGGCGGTGGAGGTCGAGTCATCATCTCGTTCCTCGGGTCGAGCTACTGCCTTCCCAACCATGTCAGGGAGCGGCCCATTTCATGGCCGTGGACGCGGTGGTATTACCGAGAGGGTAACTCGCTCGACTTGGCGAACGCCTACCAACATTGGGTTTCGCAGTATGCCTGTCCCTGCGACTGAGTTCTCCCCTGGGACTCCGACTGACCCGTTCCAACGCAGTGGTGGACTTCCTTCGACGATCCAAAACAATTGGGCTCACAATCTCGCGTTCGGTGCGGCGAACCGGACGACGAGTCAGTATAGACCTTTTGGTATTACTTTCGACCAGGTGACGAACAATGACCTGTTGAAGCACGATTGGCCTGTGGCCGTAGGGAGTTCGTCGTTGCCGGCAGCTCTTACCAGACCACAATTGGATACCTACTTGGGTTCGTGCCGTTGCGACTGCGAGCGCTTTCGCTTCGTTCCCTTGCTCTTGAAGAAAAAAGACCAAGAGTCTCAACCTCGTCAGCGTCGACTGGATTTTTTCCAGAGTCGGCAGCGTCATATACCTTTGAGGTATTACATCCAGCCGATATATCCGAGCGACTTGCAGTATGTGCGCAACGAGCCGGAGCTGGATTATTACAGTCGATTGGTGGCGCAAGTGTGCCAGTACCCATCTATTCCGGAGACTTACCTTCCGGTTTCACCTGACTTGGTTTCCCTGAATCGGCCTTTCACCACTATCAATTGGGCTGACCGTAGTAGTTGGGGCGAGGATGCAGCGACGGAGAGTTGTGTTCGCACTCGCAACTCCTACTCTCGCGTTACGCATATGTTTCATAACGTCGAGTACTTCTCACAACCTACGAAGGATAGACTCGATTGGTACGTGCTTCGACCAGAGTGGTGGGAGTCCTATGAGGTTCGGTTATCACTGAGCGTGCCCACTCCGCCAGTCTTGGCGTACTTCAGGAGTCAAATTTCCCAGAACCTAGAGCGGTATTTCCTCATTTGGTCGATTGCCCTCTCGGAGTGGACCGTATTGGTTGCCATCCTGGCTCTGGAGGCCGCCCGTTACGGTATCGATTGGGATTGTCGCAATCCCGACTCTGACATATACCGAGATGGTCTTCAACCAGTAGGTCGCATCTTCTTCATACCTCCGAGGGTTGCCCAGGATATTTCCCGATTTGGTTACGAGAACATCGTGGAGGGGACCGATTATACCGTGAAGGATTTGGACTTGTATCTTGAGCAGAACAAGAATTACCATTGGGATTCCCATCAAGGTTGAGAGGCTTTCGATCCCGCAACTTGGGAGATTGTGCCTCGCCACGCCCAATATTATCCCAGGAGCCTCCTTTTTGTGGAGCTCCCGCCAGCCCCAAGCCTTAACCACGGTACTGTGGAGACACCAGTTGGTCGTTATGCTGGTCCCTTCCCGTCCGAGCCGTTACCTCAAGTACGTAAGTCGCCTATCCCTACGGGTGTGACTCCTACTGAACCGAGCTCCTCGCGGATTGCTGGTACGGTTCGACCTCTGTTGGCGGGTATTGATCGTCCTCCGCCTCAACCTATGATGGATTCTCCGGCCGTGGTCGGTTTGCTGGCTCCAATTCGCCAGTCTTGCGTCACCAACTTTCAGAGGGCTCAGCCTACCTCCGGGAATGCTGCATTAACGCTCCTCGAAGGTTTGCTGACGCACCATGCGCATGCAACCTGCTCCGGCGGTTCCTTTCGTTCATCTTCTTTTGGTTTCGACTTCTCTCCCCAGCGGCAGGGCTACCGCTCCTTTGCTACCTCTTAGGTCGATGGTTCCTAGCATTTCTGCAGGTTTTCCTCCGTGAGTAGTCAATAACACGGGTCCTCCTGATTCCATTGTTCTTAAACCGACATGTTCATCTTAAAGTAAACTGTTGTCTCTTCTTATCTCCTCTATTGTTCCATTCGGTTGTTCTTTCGTGTCCTCCCTTGTAGGTAATCTGACGTATATGCGTCCACCTTCTGCGAAAATCGACGTATCTTCTCCCCCTTCCTTAGGCCTGATTACCACGAAGGTCTAAGGTTAGCCGTCTGCAGGCATCGGCTCCTTGCGACGGCGCCAGTAACTGATACGGAAGTGTGGGGGTATTGCGGCTGGGGGTTCGAGGGTGTCCCATTCTGGGCCCGAGCCGTACCACCTGACGGTGTACTTCAGACCATTATAAGTTCGCGTGTGGTTCACAAGACGGTCAACGGGAAATTCTTCTGAGGTTTGGTACTGATCTTTCCGGGGAACGCCACCTCGAGGGTTCATATGCTCCGAGTGTGGAGCTTCGTGTGTGGGAGCCGGGTCGGGAGCTCCCGCTGTTACAGTGTGAGGTTCCATTTCCGTCCCTGATAGAGGGTGGTAATCCGGATCATCCCGTTGTAGGTCATCGTTCACTTCAACTGGGGTGGGGTCCTCCGAGGGTCGAGTACGCAGGGCTACAGCTCTGGGCTCTCGGGCTGGAGTCCCTGCTTCAATGCGATGTTGAACCGTTTCAGGTGCTACTGTAATACGGTCAATTGATATCGTATTCGGTATTCCATCTTGGTCAACCGTGACGGTGTGGTCTGATGCGTTCAATACCTTAGAAGGTCCCACTGATTTGGGTAGATGCTTCGAATTGATATCTCTATCAATCGCTTCATCGTCCGCTTCATCACCCGGTCGTGGTCTTTTCCCTGAAGGTGGGTTGTCTATGTAGACATATTGTCCCGAATAAACGGAGACCACTTTGGTTACCCTACGGTCGTAGTCGCCCTTATACCACTTCTGGGCTACAGTGAGGCGGTTCTCTGCATGTTTGAGACCCCTCCTCAAACTCACAAGGATATTCCGCTTGACCTGGGCAGGGGCCAGTGCGCCCGCTGCAGTGCTGGTGGTATGATCTCCCTGCACTACAATACCTGGGGGGTGTCGTGAAAGAACCAAATCAAAGGGAGTGTTTTGCGTTGACCGGTGTACCTGAAGGTTATAGGAGTAGGTGAGCGGTTGCACCAGCTCATCCCACCCAGTTTGGTGCTCTTCCGTATAGTGTCGTAGCCTTGATACCAATGTGTGGTTAAAGCGCTCGACCTGTCCGTTCGTCTGCGGGTGGTAGGGAGTAGTGAAATAGGGCTTGATACCCAAGAGGTTACAGACTGCTTCGAAGAACTTCGATGCCAAGTTTGAACCATTATCGGTAAGTAGGTACAGTGGTGTGCCATACTGGTAGACCTAATTGTTGAGGAACGCGATCGCCAGCGTGGTTGACTTCGTCTCCTTTAAAGGTATCGCTCTCGTGAGCTTCGAGAACCTGTCGGTGATCACTAGAATGTGCTGATACACATTCTTGGTTTTGGGAAGTGGTCCTAGAACGTCTATCGCAACAAATTCCAGTGGAACCGCTGCTGGAAACAGCTTGAGGTACTTTCGATGCTTTCGAATACCACCGCGGGTACGAACCCAAGATTCGCATTGACCTACAAAGGTACAGACATCATGGGCCATATGAGGCCAATAGAACTGTTGCCTCAAGGTGTAATACATCCTGGTGGCACCGGGGTGTCCCGATAGTTGCGGGTAGTGCGCAAGATACAAGACTCTCGGGTGCAGTGCTTTCGGAACCACCTTTTGAAGGCTACCATCCAAGGTTGACCGTCTCACGGTGTGCTCATTGTGGTCCACATCGAACGGTGATCCTTTGAAACCAATTTGGTCAGCCAGGGTTCTGCAGTACGCATCCTGGGCCTATTCTCGTAGAAATTCCTCTCCGGTTACGCACATGACGTTCGTTTCCTCTAGGGTCAGTATCTGCGTTGCCATGTCGGTGTTCCGCAAAGCACCTTCTTCAGGTAAGTCCCAACATCCTTCTAGGTGTTCGCCGGTATCATTTTGGTTTGATGACACCAAAAAGCAAGGGATATGATCGTCCACAGGTTATGTCTCTATCCCTGAGGTGTTTAAGCGTGACATAGCATCAGCTATGTTGTGCTTGATACCTGGACGGTACTGTACGTTGTATTCAAACTCCGAAAGTCTCAAACTCCAACGGGCAAGTCTACCAGGCGCATCTGCGAGTCCGAGGATCTACTTTAAGGCGTCGTGGTCCGTGCGCAACGTAAAGCGCTCACCATAAAGGTATGGACGGAGCATCAACATGCTCCACACTATTGCTAGACATTCCTTTTCGGATACCGTGTAGTTCTGCTCCGCCTCATTCATAGCGCGGCTCCAGTACCATATAGATAATTTGTCTCCGGTGTGCTGCTACTGCATGAGACAACAACCAATTCCGGCATGGGATGCATCTGTATCCAACGTGTACGGTAGACCTGTTTTCGGTAACGCTAAGATTGGCGGCGAGTACAGCGCTCGTTTCAATTCCTCAAAGGTATCCATTTCTTCGTTCGATAGATTATCAAACCGTTCAGGTTCACCTTCCTGGAGCTTCTTGTGGAGGGGAGCCGCTATTTTCGCGAATCCCTTCACGAATCGACGATAGACGTTACATAAACCTATAAAGGATCGTACGTCTGTCTGGGATCGTGGCAACTTGACCTCCTGTACGGCTCTAATGTTGCTCGGCGCAACCTCTAGGGTACCAGGGCCTATGATGTGGCCCAGGTATTCAACCGTTCTGGTAAAGAAGGCGCATTTGCGTAGCTTCAGCGTCACCCCCGCCTCAGCTAGGAGGGTAAGTACGGTGCGTACTTGAGCAAAATGCTCTTCTACCGATCTGGAATAGATGATTACATCATCGATGTATACCAAGGCGATTGTCCATTTAACCTTCGAAAGGATGATGTCCAGCGCCCTTTTAAAGGTGGCTGGAGCATTGCACAACCCGAAAGGCATCCTCGTGAAGCGAAACAAACCTGCATGGCACGTGAAGGTCGTTTTGTCTCGATCTTCCCCATCTACAGGTACCTGCCAATAACCACAATTGGCATCCAACGTGGTAAATATCTGCGCATCTCCCAAGGAGTCGATGCACTCATCCATTCTAGGTATCGGGTACGAATCCCTGATGGTCACGCTGTTGAGCCTCCTGTATTCCACACAAAACCCCATACGGCCATCTCCTTTCTTCTGAACCAGAACTACGGGACTAGCCCATTCTGAGTTGACTGCTTCAATTGCACCTTCTTGGAGCATTCGCTCCACTTCTTTGAGTTCTACTTCTCTCGCCTTCGGACCGGCACGGTATCGTTGCTGATAAATCGGCTTCAAGTCAGGGAGGAGCTCGATGCGATTCTGTGTGGCATTAATTTGGCCCAGACGGCCTGACCCCATGGTTTTAAACTCCTCTAGAAGGTCGAAAATACGGCCTCACAGTTCGCCGTTATCTTCGCCGATCTGGACTGTATCTTGACATTGTCTCTCAGCGTCCGGTTTCTTTTCTTTGTCTACCGATGCCTTATCGGTTAGCTTTGCTTCCAACTTGGTATTTATCGATACCTTTGTGGTTGTGGACGCATTTGCGTAGCCCCCTTCCTTATCGAAGGCGACCTCGCCGAGATCAGTGTGAGCTACGGTGAAGACTCCTTAGGGTGCCGGTAGTGCGATGCTAACATTGGTATTTTTCGGCAACTTCACGTCGTGCCTGCCGAAGTTACTGAGACACACCTTAAAGGGTTGATTTGGGATGTTTTCGACAATCCCGTTGGCCATCAAGGTGACGTGTCAATGTGCTAACCTCGGATGGTTTTGTCGTTTGACCAGCCCGGGGGTCGCACACGACACCGGTACCAATATTTGGTGCATTGGCGGGATAACAACCTGTTTGGTAATGCGCACTTTGTTGGAAACCGTTTCGGTGGATATCGGTTTTTTCGGTTTGACGAACCATCCCCGTTTGTTTTACGTATTACCTAAAATGGCAATTCGTCCCCCCTGACGTAGGGCGACGGTACGGGAACCAGGAAGGATTGCTTTGACATGTCTGTCAATGAATTTCGTACCTAGTAGGAAGTCTGTCGGTAAACGGTCGACAACAAAGAATTGAAGTCTTACCTTGAGGTGTCCGAGCTGCACCACAGTAGTGAGCATAAATCGATGGTTTAGTGGGCGCTCATTTGCATCCACAAGCGGGTTGTTGTCGGGAGGTCGGCTCAAGTTCCGAAGTACCGCCTCAGGTATGACGCGGGAGTTCAGGACGTTTTAGTCGGCCCCCGTATCCAACACGCAGGTGACCGGAACCGCAAGGCGATCGGATAAACACATTGAAGCACATACTTCATAGTTTTTGTACTCCATATGACAAACCAGAACTGGTTGTGACGTGTTCTCTTCCACCTTCAAGGTTCTGGGTATCGATTGGCCTTCCGATTGCACGTTGGGTTCGGCCATTACGCCAACCGCTCGGTGTTTTCCTCCTGTACGGGAGGGGTTGAGTCCAAGTTTGGTGTTTCCTCGATTGTACTGACCTGTACCGGTGTACGGGGTTGGAACCTATTTGGTGCTTGCGTTGAAGACCCATAGAGGCGTTGGTGATTCTGCATGCGAGCCTGAATCAACTGGTCTCTCATCCCTGGAGGTAAGTTAGCGCAATTGTTTGCCAAATGGTCTGTCGCGAGACAGAACCAGCAAACGAGGCCTCCAGTTTGGGTGTCTCGCGTTACCATTGATGGGGGCTTCGAAACCTGGTTGGTAGGAGCAGTGGCGTGGGATGTGGGTGGCGAGTTATGGGAGCTCGCTCCCTGCATCCTATGCGAGCTCACCGAACTTGGCGGCGATTGTACCGAGTTTGGTGTAGGCGTTGGCGACCAATTTCCTACCGTCGAAGGTTTCGAGAACCGCCCCTGGGTCGCTACCGAGTGGATAGCGGTCCCTGTAGGTACTTCGAAGTGCGAGCTACCCTCTGAGGTTGTGGTATCTTCAATTTCCAAGACCGACCTTTTCGTTTTATCCTTCGAGTTTGGAGGCATAGCTGGTCTCTTTCCCAGCCGAAGGGTATCTCCAAGGCCCTGGGAGTATCGAGCCTGCCCATTGTAGTCTACCTTTCGGTTAGTGGCCAGGTAGTTGCGTACCTGGGAACGGATCGCTTCGTCGACATTGTCGGCGAATAGCGACTTTAACCGAGAGGTAGTGAACACATTACCACAGCGGGTTGCCAGATTCCACAGCGCGAGCGAAAACTTCGATTCGGTTTGCCCAGACCTTTGATGGTAGGCGAGGACTTCCGAATAAGCCTCTTGGATAACCTCATCGGTGGCGTATGTTTCCAAAAAGAAATTGACCACTTCTGGGTATGACTCCAACATCTCTGTGCCATCCTCATCCATCGCTAAGGTGTTGCCGCGAAGCCTACCCTGCAGCAAGTAGTATGCTTGTCCTTTAAGGTAAAACTCAAATAGCCACATAGCAGCGCCCTCGGAAAACCCATTTCGGTCACATGCAATCTTGAACTTCTGTAGAAACTCAATCACCGCAATAGGATCCGTACCTGTGACGGTTGTGTCACCCATTTGGAAGCTGAGCTTCTTGTGGTGTTTAGTAATCTTCTGAGCAACCTCTTGGGTGTATTCAGACGATTTGTTGATCAACCGATAAGTCCTGTAATCAAATGCTTTGGTGAACATATCGTTCAACGATTGGTGCACCTCCAGGTCCATTTCGGTGTCCGTCTCAGAGTCGGGCGACTCATTGTATCGCTTTCTACCCTTTCGGTTCTTTTTCGACGACTTCTTCGTTGACCTGTTCGGTTTCTTCTTCTTCTTACCTTTACAGTCATCATCCGACGATGAACTCGTATCGGAACTGGAGTCTGACGAGTCGGGGTCTGTATCATCCTCTCGATTCTTTCCCCTCTTAGTCCTCCGCTTCTTCCCTAATCGGTTTCTTCGTCGCTCATCCAACGAGTCAGACGAATCGTCCTTGGGACCACCTCCATGGGTATCCTTTTGAACGAAACCAGTAATTGGTGGCAGATAAATGTCTTGAGGATCTACCTTCCCCGGGACCTCTTGACTCTGCCTTGGACCTTGTAGGTACTCACTATCAGTAGGTAAGTGTTTGAAATGCGTGGGATGACCCATTTGGAACCCTTGTGGTATGCGCTTTGCGATGTTCACCTGTGTAGGTCGGGATTCTGCGAATCTCTCGGAAACCCAAAGGTCCTGCACAGCACGGTAAACATGCTCCCTAGCATCTGTGAAGATATACTGTTTCACCATTTCAGGTATCATGTCCGATAGCTCTTGAGCTGCTCGGTCAAACACAATACGGGTAAATGCATCGACGTCCATTGAGGGCGGAACCATCCGGGTATCCGACTTCTCCTTTAAGGTTAATGCATCCTCGACCGCGAGGGTGACGAGCGCTTTCCCTCGCTCTTCGAGCTGAGGCCATAGCTCCTCCGCTGCAACCTCAATTGGTAATTCCCTTTGAGGTTCCGTTGCCATAGGCAGCGGACCATGTATCTTTCCAGTTTTGTCTCGAGGGTGCCGGAGCAGTTCCTCGGGGGTTTCCAGAATCGGTTGAGCCGATGGGGCTCCTTTAAGACCTTTATGGCTTGGCGGGGCGCTCGCACCACGCGTATTCCTTTTAGGTTGTTCCATTTGTGACCAATAGTGGTATCCTGTATTGCTTTGCGGGATCTACTGAAACCAAATAGGTGTACGAGCGTCCAATCCTTCTCGGAATCTCGTGTGAACCGTGATGGTACGACAAAATCTAAAAATACTTTCTAAGTCGGGAGACCAAAATGTCATACAATCACCTCTGGGATATGCTACTGTCTTGTCTCGGGAGCGTAGTGACGCTCAACCGTAGGTAGCGTGTTGACGCTCAACCTTAAAAGGTAGACGTAGTAAACTTCGATGGTAACAGGGCACCTTGAAAACCCGCAAGGGCAAACGGCGGGGCGACTAGCCTATACCGTGTAGGTGAACGATGGTAGGCGTCGACGCGCGGGAAAGCCTGTGTGGTAGTTTAGAAAAAATAAACCAAAAGGTATGGTCGTGACCTAAATGATGCCTGTCTTTATCAGATTAGGATGGGGGAGGTGCAGTTCCCTATATGCAGTGGACTGCACTCTCCGGATCACCCGCAAGGTGCCAGAAAGGTACGGTTTCTGACCTTGTGTCAGAGACCTGGCCAACACTGGCTACAGTGCCAGGTGGCCACTCAATCACTGTACTAAAATACACATAATTACAATTACAATCACTAACAATTACTCAAACAGTAGGTACATGTCAACACTACACGTGGCTGACAACAACTAGATGGTAGCTCGCCCGGAGCTGCATGGCCGATGATCACTCGCACCCATCACCTACAGGGTCAGTGCAGTATATTGATAACCTCAAAGGTCAGACCTTCTGCCACTATACGACACCATCGAGATTTACTACGTCTCCCTTCTAACGTTGAGCATCAACACGCTTTCTACGGTTGAGCGTCACTACGCTCCCGAGACAAGACAATAGCATACACCAGAGGTGATTGTACGACATCTACATCATGAAATATGATTTTATTAATGACATCAATTCAGAACGTGACCATGAGCTCGAAAATGATTTAAGAGAAGCACCCACCATTTGGACACTCTAAAAACATTACTACGGATCATTTTAAAAACGGACAGTGTAACGAGACAATCCTGAAGTACTGCAGAGAACCTTATAGAAGAAGAACTGTACTTGTTCAATATTAAAATCCAGCAGCCATCCTCATCATCTTTCTCCATATCTATCTCGACGCCGACCAGCATACAAAAATGAGGCTTTCAATCCGTAAGACCAGAATTGCAACCTTTTGAGGGGCTAGCATATATTGTTTGCGAAACTGCCGCCGCAAATATACTTCTGTTCACACAAGACGTTTCCGCTCGTTGTTTGGAGTCAGCTACTCCACATGCGCAGTTTTTTGGAACAAACTGCGGTTTAATTTATGGTATGACACAAAGCCGAAGTATTTGCTTTGAGCATTACTATTTCTTCACGTCTACTCCACAGAAAATGTCCACTTCGCTATGGTTGGTGCAGACGAGAAGACATTCAGGAAATGGTCTTGGCCATTTATTTGATTATTTTCAGATATGCAAGTGGTAATTGATTACAAGATCCTTGTTTATTTACAATTATGCGAACTATTGAACAGATTTTGTGGAATGATCGTGTCAACGGAAATCTATTTGAAGATTTTTACGTGTCCGTGGATGGTATGGACTCCCCTATTAATGAGCCAATCAAGCATCTGGTACTCTCATAAATTTAAGAGTGCTGGTTTACGATATGAAATCGGGGTTAGTATATCTGAAGGAAATATTTTGTGGGTTAACGGAGGATATCCTTGTGGCTCCTATCCCGAGCTTCTGATTTTCCGATATCAAATGAAGGGTATGCTCCAAGCAAATGAGGAAGTACGTACTGACGACGTCTACAGAGACGAAGAATGTTTAACAAAAAGTACGGTCTCTGATGTTGGAAAGTCGACGCATGCAATAATTAGAGAAAGACATGAAAATGATAACAGGAGGTTGAAGCAATTTCTTACACTCAGTAGTCGCTTCAGACACAACATTTCTCTGCATAGATTTTGTTTCAATGCTGTTGCTAACATTGTTCAAGTATTTATTGAGAACGGTGAACCTTTGTACGATTTGTAGTAGCAGAAAGTTATGATCATTTATTCACAATACATCTAAATGTGGGAAATTACTGTGTAACTGATATTCGGACCAAGAGTCTTTGCTTCGGTTCGTTTCAAATAGAATGGACAGGTTTAAATGTTTCCCTTGGCAGATTTAAAGTCCATGTCGTTCTTAGAATTCTTGATGAGGAAAAAGCAAAGTGAACTTCTCTAAATCCGTTCAAAACGAGGATTTTCCCGCAATACCTTGCGGGGGTGTGCCAGAATACGGTGCGTTTGTGAAGTAGTACAGATCACGGGCGTGAAAAGTCGCGATCAAATACTCACAAGCTTGCCGGTAACAGTTGTTGCATAAGTGCACATTCTGTCTGATCTCGTGCCGAGAATGGCACTTTCGCTGTAATTGGATCTCGGCAATGCCATTAAACCGACAAGCGAAATGTGAAGCAGAAAAGCTCGTGGCTTAAAACGCTTAATGTAACAATTCAGGTTTAGTTTGGGAGCTCTAGTAGAACCTATTTGGGTGAGGCCAACTTCGTCCTGCACACCACTAAAAACAGCTGAATTGCAGTTTTTTACTAGCGCTCTAGGCCATGTTCGTCATAACCTAGGCTGGTGTACAACCCCAATACGAGGGTAACGACGACTAGTAGCGGTGGACTCAGCCCCAAACGTTATGTAGGAAGCTTTCCGTTTGAATGTTTCTTTTTTATAAAGAGTTCTGGATAGCCACAGAGTTACTTCAAATTTTTGTCTCTGTACGGTGATATATCACCGACGGTATATCTTCTCATCGCTTCACCTACGGATTCTTTCCCGCTTCTCGCACAGCCCCGTGGCCCCCTCCGGGTTTCGTTATCTTGGACTTTTTTTGCCTCACGCGTCTCTTCAGTGCCTTCTATTTCTCTATTTTCTCACATTTCTCTTGGATTTTTAATCCTCATTTTACCTCCAACCCTTTTCTAGCCACACATCGGCGGATATAGCCAGTCACCGTTTTTAGTCTCACACTCTGCTAGAGTCTGCGCTTGCGCAAGGGCAGAGGGCAACGCCACTTAGCGAACCTTTTCATAGAGCGGGACTCGGAAAATCCGTAGATTTTTACCATGGCGGATTTTACTCTTCACTGAGCTCAATGAAGACACGTCAAAGGCTTGTCATTCATACGTGCTGTCATCATGGCTCGGGTCTGCTGCAATTTTATAAAAACACACCGCGGAGTTGAATGAAATTTTTTGGTGGGCATGTCTTTGTGGAACTTTAGAGAAACATTCAGTTTGGGTTCTCATGCAACACGTTAAGGGAATTAATTATCATGTGTACACTTTTCTAAAACGATTAGGTGTCGCATTAGGCGGTGTTCATGCCATTCGCAATTTGGTGTTGTCCCTGGAGCGCAATCATGAGGGTTGGTTCAATTTCACATGTGCAAATCCATGGTACGGTAGTTAAACTACGCTGAGCTGCAGGAACCACATTCTGTTGTCATGACTTATTGCCACAACGAACGCATATATTGGCTCAGACGAAAGGTCTGAGTAACAGCCATTACAGTTCCCTCGTTTATCTCTACAATTGTAGAGAAAGACGAAGATTTCATTCAACAAGCTATCAAAGAACTTAATAGAATGTTGGAAGCGTTTTGGCCAATTATATGCATCGCTTATTTCTAAAGTTGTAAAGACATGCTTCTAGGTTCAAAAAGATTAGATAGTGTTTAAGCACACATTGTACCATAATTGTATTAACAGCAGCTGTACCTCACACTCTATTTCGTAATGTATTGTGATAGAACGAAAAATGCATCCCTAACCTAATAGTATATTTTTATTGGTTACTATTTGAATAGAATTGAAAAAAAGGTTGGGTAATGGAGACTACGATAGCCACAGATCGCCTGATATTATATTCAGTAGAATTGTTAAGCCGAGAGTTACGAATGACTAATTATTGGCTTTAAGAACCAGAAAAAGTTGTCTACTCGACCGAGCATTTGTATGTAGTCGTAGATACTTAACTTGAAGCACACTTTATTATTGTGAGTTCTACTCTTGTACAGAATTGTTGCTTGTCCTTTACCAAACTTGCGTGCTGTTTTGTCAAGTGTTTCAGGCTTTTTTAGTGCTCCTGATACACGAATTCCAATGGTCAAAACACTCAACTGTGACACACAATGAGTCTCTTCGCTGTAGTGAATTATAAAAGCAGACAAGCAGGCATTGGCCTTATTGCACTAGCTGACTGCATTTGAGTTATGCATCATTAATGAAAATATCCACTATTGGGCTTGACTTCTACAGTTGCATTAGCGTTATGGATTACGTTCAAGTATTAACATTCCATAGAGCAACACTCAGCACCATATGTTAGACTTTCACTTCTCAATAATTGTAGGAAAGATCGTTGGTCTATCTAGAATTTTCGTCATGGGTTGTGGCAAAAGCTGAGAAATAGATGAAAAAGAAGAACTTATCAAAACCTGGATATCTAAATCTGAATATCCCATTTAAGACTTCCAAGATGAGCAATAATTACTAGACACTCCAAGAAACGCGTGATAGAGTATGTATGAAAGGCTACCGTAACGAAACGCTTAAAAACATAACAGTGATCCAATGATAGACATACATGTGTGCAATCAAATAGTAGTAGAGGAAAAACCGGTAGAGATTGCCGTAACATCTACACTAATACTGTAAACTACGTAGTGCTTGTTTAGGCGTTTTTATGGCGGGTGGTCGGACAAACTTTCAGTCTCGCCGGTAGTTTTACTTTTTTTACTGCGATTACCGAACAATTAAATTCAGTTACAGTTTATTTTTACATCTCGTTTGTCATCTCGATATGATTCCGGGTACTGACGTTTGCTAAATCAATAAAAAAGCATTCGTAATGCACAGTTATTTATTGAAATCTCATCGACCACCTCAAAACTTGAAGGTTTTTATAACGCTTTAAAGTTATATCGCCAAAGAGCAACAGACAGTTTATTCAACTGCACGAATTATATCCTTCCAGTTACCTTGCAGACACGACTCTTGGATACAACAAAAACAGGGTGGCTTCGTGATGAAACGGAGGCAGTATGTGTTGAATTGGAGTAATTGATAGTTGATGAGTATTCGAAGGTCAAGAAGAAAGAAAAACTTATAGTGGTTTAAACTTTGTATCCTGAACAGAACTCTAGTTGTTTTCAGTTTTATCTAATCTGTATTGCATGCGAAAAAATACTAAAGTTTAATTATCAAGTATCTTTTTTGGTTCGATGTTTTGTGTCAATACTCAACCTTTAAATTTTGTTTTTGATACTTCATTTTTAAGAACACTTGCTGTTGGGTATTTTCTGTACGTTTTATATCTAAATATTTTAGATAAGCTCTGCTAAATTGTATTTGTGATGGATTTGATATATGCAGGAGAATGATGTGTATCCAAACTGTTCTTTTTGTGTGGTTCTTGGTGATGGTACTTAAATCTTATGAGTTTTGGTTCTGATAAATGGCAATATATTGGATTCTGTTCTGTCTGGTATTATTCTAGGCCATGGAGTTCTAAGAAAATTTGAATTGTGAGTTTCATTTATTATTTCACGGAGGAATTATTTCTATAGTTTTGGTTTAGAAACGCTATTTCCCGCAGCTCCCCGGTCCAAACAACGATTTTATGAAAACTGACAACACTTAATCTCACACGATCATATCCATCGTCTCGTCACACCGAACGCTCAGGCCGGAATCTTGCATGCCTCTTGCTCAAATGCATAACCATTCAGACAAGAGCAAATACAGGGGTTTTTCGTAAGCACCAACCCCCAGTGCATAGCTTCGCAACACGATGTTTGTAATTTCTCATCACATTTACAATATGGGTTCGGCTCATCACAGACGTGCACATTCGTTATTATACCATCGCAAAGGCACGCGTTTCCAGCGAGATATTTACCCCCCCCCGCATGTCGGCAACATACGGGAAAGTAGTCCCGTGTGCACGCTTTCTGTCTGTAGATAGAAGAGAAACCTGCGAATGGATCACGGGGCGAAACGGGACGTACTTCATTCTCCCAAGCGACAGGATTGATGGACTTGGGAGCTCGCCATATGACCGGAAACTTGCTCGAGAAAGGCCTCGAATGAGCAGAAAACGCGAGAGCGCCCACGACGAACGCTGCCACTAAAGCCCAAACAATATTGCGCCCGCCCACATCGTTCCAGAGCGAACCAAGCGAGCTACGGTGAACTTCATTTGTACAATTTCGATTGGATGGGCAAATCGGAGTGTCCATTGTGGCTGCACTATAGATGAATTGCTTTGGGTTAGGATTGTGTTCACCGAGCGATCTTACTTAATTTGCTACGCGGGTCGATCTAGATTATTTTATGTATCCGAGTATTGCACGATCGCAGTGATGTGGAGAGCACGTCATCTGCTTACCGCCAGCACGTGCTCCCTTCTGCATGTGAGCGATTGTTCGTTCTCCGGGCCCAACGTGCTGGGTTGTCTGCTTGACTTTCGGCTCTGGGTTTTTTAAATGGGAGCAAGTGCTTCCAACAACGGGGCGAATCAATGGTCAGGATCCGGTCCTAATGGAAGCAGTACGACATTGGCAATGTCATACCACGTGCAAGCACGTAACGCATATGGCGCTGATCTCATGCCCGTGTCATCTGGATATGTGCACGCTTCCGTACCTGCCCCGAATAAAACCACCATGGTTGCCCCTGGAATTCAAGAGCATCAGCGTAGTATGAACAAGTTGTTTTCCAAGTGCTTCGTATATATGAGTTATATCGAAAACCGAGTGCTGATAACGGGACAAGAGACAGTATCAAATTGGTCCCGAGCCGTAGGCGACGGGCCAATTTTGCGGTCGAGTGACCCTTTCTCGCACAAGGTTTTGGATGTAACGTGCGTATCCTACTTGATGAGTGCCGATATCTCCAACCAGAGTGATATCTTAATAGTTGGCCACCAGCAGACTTAATATTTTAAATATTAATACTTAATACTTAACAATAGCGAAATATCACAGACGAGGCTTGATATGTTAGCGAGCATCGCCAAGAAGAAAAAAACTCTCAGTATAGCGAAATTTGCTAATGGTAATGATATTCAATCCTCGTGAGTTCTCGTGTCACTCAACGGCAAAATAAGTCTCTCGCCTTCGGCTCGGCTTCATATTTTGCAGTCTCGTGCCCCGATACTAGCACTCGGATGGGGACATAACTCATCCGTATCGATCATGAGTTTGCAAGCTATAGACGCCTTCTTATTGATTGGAAATATAAGAGTTCTTTGAAACATCCAAAGTGCTGGTGCCCTAGAAAGAACTCGGAGCTGCCGAAGACACTCTGGAGTCGCCTACGCGCATTTTGGAGGATGAACCAGTTGCGTTAAGGCGCGCAAAAAAACTAATACCGAGCTGGCAGATGCCGCTCGCACTTATCTCTCTCCCTCTAAAAGAGCACAATGGGGCTGATTTGGGCTTCGTCTGGTTGGACGGAACCCAGAACGGAGACATTGGGTTCTGTCACCTAAAACTCTTTTGTAGGTAGCACTAGTGAAAGTATCGGTCTACAGGGTGCCCTCTCCCAGTTGAGAAGCACTGTGGTGGTGCTTGAACCACTATAGAACAGCTGGGCTATCTGTAAACTGGGGCTCATCGAACCTCACCATTTTCTCGACCAACGACTGGCGTAGCTCTCCACATTTACAGAGATTCTGAAACTCGGAAATTTCCAGTAGCATATCTTCCTATCTGTGCGCCGCCTTCTCCAATCGAAAGCGCAACAACTAACAAAAAGTCGCAAGCAGCCCCGAGTCCCTGCGTAGAAAGCCAGTCGGCAATGAATGCAAGCACAAAAGAGAATGAAAAAGGGCTACTATCCTTGATCACGCTGACGCTGGTCAACTCCATTCTTTCTCCGTCAGCAAACTTACTCTGAACAATGCTCCAATCGAAAGAGTTTCTCAATCGCGAAACGGGAACAAAGTCAGTTGTACAATCTTTCCTTTCTGCACAGATGTCTGCGTATGTTCTGAGTCGACAGGACGTGCTATGGAATGACGTGCAATAGCGAAGCATGTGACCTGCGGTGGCGCATGGAAGCTCGGGGATGCACAACACATTAGAAGCGCTTCGCTTTCGAAGGATGCCCTTTTCGAGACCATGTTGTTGAATCCATGATGTTTCTACGCAATCAGCCACTACATCTTCATTTGGATCCGAGGTCTGCACTACTACCCAAGGCTTTTCTAGCCTTTGGCAAAGGCAGCCAGTTTTTACTGTTTCCCCTTGATGGGTGAACAGACACATGGGTTTCTTCTGTATTTAGGATATCAGAGAACAGCAATTCGGTTAGACGAAATTCAAATATTTGCGCAGCCGTGGAGCAAATATATGGCTGAGAACTTACCCCAACACAGCATTGACATCGACATTGTGTATCTATCTGATTTTCTGGGACCATAGGCTCTCCTCTTTTGCTTTCCTTAAAAACTGTGCAGGGAACAGAAAGACACTGCTCTACGTCTTTTGCTGCGCTGTATACAGAGCCAGGGCACAGATGCTCCTCCCATCCTGTTTGCGCATGTGGTGCACGATCTGTGCGAAGAAGGAGAGTTAGAGAGAGAACCTCGAAGATGTTCTTGCGATCAAAAGTTTGAACGTACTGGATTTCGTTCCCTGAGGACGTGGTGCAGTGAAAATCTGTGGCGGACGAGAGCTTCCCAGTGGGCGACGTATTTGGCTGGATCGAGTCGGTCGTGGTGGTCTAGAAGGTTTTGTGCGACTGGCTTGTGCACAAAAAGCTAGAATCAGCACCCCAACAAAAAGTACAAATGGTTTGAAGTTTAACAAACACGAACGCGGCCCGAGCTTAGAAGTGAACAACATGATATCGGCTTTATGCCCGACATTTTTCAGACCCCTCAGCAGAGAGGTCTTTTAAATATTCTCCTTGGGCACTTGGGGCTGTATACCTGTCCTCGGACGTGCATCAACAATGACATGCCCGACATATTTCAGACCCCTCAGCAGAGAGGTCTTTTAAATATGCTCCTTCTGCGCTTGGGGCTGTATACCTGCCCTCGGACGTGCATCAACAATGACGGGTTACACTAGACTGCTTCGAGGAGTAGACGGTACAAGTGCAGCAGGTACACTGCCGCAAGGTTAGTTCCCCCTTCATCGTAACCTTTGCCCATTTCATCACAAAAAGCTGGCAAGCATTTCGAGGTGTTTCGGGGGACCTATAATTTCAAAAAATAAAATTTCGAGATGTAAGCTTCATTTCTCTATACACAAAAACTATTTACACAAAGAAAAGGTTTTTTGTAGCATGATGAGGTTGATAATCAATGTGCATTTTTACAATACTAACGGACATTCACCCACACGAGCAGTTCTTTATCATCATCAAGAAACGTCACAACAAGCTTTCTTGTCCTTTCCATGCAATTGAGGTTTTGCAACGGTGCCCTCGTACCCACCCACTCTGGTCTCACCCCCTCCTTCATCGCTGCTCGTGCTGCCCACATGAATGCTCTCCACTCTTTCCATCCAGCTACTTCCTACACTGCTTCCATCTGTTCCTATTCTTCCCCTTTCTTCTCCGTTGGCGTTATTCCTAACAAAACCAGAGAGCTCTAGGGCCTCTTCAAACTCTTCGCACTCCCAAAGCGGTGTTCTCTTTTGGTAGAACAGCATGTAGGCCTTGTTTCCATATGCCATGGATGGCGTTATTTTTGAGCGATTATCATCGTCCGTGCGGCACCAATGTCCATCGAAACACTTGACATCAGCGGTGTAGTGGCCAAAGCCCATGGAAGGACCGTGGTGCGTAAGAGATGACACCAACTCATACTTTTCGGCTACAATGTCGTCGCTGCTGTACGGATGTAGATTAAGCACTCGCGGGTATTCAACAAAGTCATCATTCTTCCCGTTTCCACCAAATCTATTCAACTGTATGATAAGAACGTTGGGGGTGTCATCAATTTGTTTCTTGATAACAGCAGCAGAGAGGGTATTACAGTTGTTGCACATGTACGCGTTTTGCCCTTCCAATATCTCCTCCTTCATGAGACCACCCAGTGAATCCTCCAACGTCTTGAATTCTTCTGTTCCTATTGAAAGCTTGGTAAATGGCGCACGAGTGGTAGAGGAAAACTGACAAGAACTGCATGTAATGGTGGTCTTCATGTAACCAATGGCGGAATCTCTTAGAATGAGACCGATTTCATCAGGATATTTCTGTTCTTTGAAAGGAGCGTCTGGGCATCCGTTGCATTCGATGTTATCGATCGCTTGGAACAAAAGCTGAATGAATTCGTCGGCATCTTGTTGCTGCTTAGGAACAAAGAGCGGACACATCCGTCTGATATTTTGAACGAAAACCGCGGGGTTCATGGTTTCGGGAGATTTATCATCGAAGTACTGGTCTACCAGCTTGTGGAGCTGGTCGAGCACACAGAACTGCTTGTGCCCCGTGCCGTTCAGATGTGCGCCGTGGTCCTTGATCTGCCGAACGAAACTATCACAGTGAAGCAAGCATTGGAGAGCTGCGTTAAGGTAGCAGGTGTTTCCCAGGTTAAAAAATCCTGGTTCACATCGATGGATGACATTATTGATGTCCTCAACTACCTTCTTTTCTCGGCCTGTCACAGGGAGCGTCACAAAAATTTTCGGCAAAATAGTTGGTTTCAACCTTTTTTCAGAACGAGTTCCAAGGTCGGAGGCCGTCCGCTTTTTGAATGGGAGAAGCTTAGAAAGTAAGGCACTAGTGGGTCTCAAGCTTTCTGAAGATGAGTTGCTTCGAATATCATCGTCAGAGTCTGATAGGTAGTCCACGTCATTGGACTGATTCGCTGCCATTTTTATGAGATTTGTGATTTCGAAAAAGGTTTTTGCTTTCGAATGTGAACTTCTCGAAGTAGAATTTGATGGCAGTTAAGGTGCGAACGGCGTTGGTTCTGATATATGCTTTTATGTAGTACTTCACCATGGTATGGCTCTGTATTAATTCTGTTTTTATCAGCTATTGTCAGCACTTTTGATCGAAGTTCCTTACTTCAGAAACAAAGAAGCTTAATTATCATAAAAGAATAAATAAATGAATTGAATTATAGAAACCTACTTTTAAAAGACGATCATTTCAAAGTAAGAATACTCATAGAATGTTTTATATGTTCAAGATTTAATTGTATGACTAGAGTTCTGCACAGGAATCTACATTCGCCAATTGGTCGTCTTCGCACAAAAACATGTCGGAAACTACAATCATATTTCGAACACCCTAAAAAATTTTCAAGCTTTTCTACAACACAGATTTCAAAAATCTTAAACCCTTTCTAAGAGCTTTAGTATTTGTCCGCTATTGACTCTAGTATGGTTCAGGGAAGAAGTTTTAAAGAAAAACGTCTAGTTATTCTTGTACAAAGAAATCTAAAACGAATTGCGGAATATGAACAAAACAATGTTGTTGATATTCAATTCAAGTTAAAAGGTATTGTGAAAGCCCATGACCATACAAAAAAAATTTGAAACGGCTTTCTGTCGAAAATATGTCTAATCAAGGGCTAGTTATGCAAATTTGGTGTTCGAATTATTTTCAACAAATATATTTCTTTTCAGTGTCTTCGATCTGTTTACTTCTATCTTTCAACATGTACAGTTATTTGGAGGTTATTATGGTTTCTCTTAAACTCAAAATGCGCAACACAGTTTTGATACCAATACATTTTTGTTTCGCAGTCGTGGATGAATGAGCCGGCTGGTATTATATGGTTGTTTAGACAATCAGTAAACTCTGGGTTGTCAAAAAACAAAACCGAACAATTAAGACACAAGAGCCGAAAACAGAGTTATCCCTTATGTTTCAAATAACAGAATAACATAGACCATGGAGGCGCTGTCAACAACATCACAGACTGAGTACCTTAAAATAGATTCCATTACATGAAAGACTAGATGTGTATCCAAGTCGAGATCTTGGTGCAGTGCTGCTAGGTAAAACAATCCCGAAGACGTTTGGATCTTCCCCTCAAAGACGTTAATCAGCGCATGGAGCCTCTTCAGCTAAACACTATAAAGTCGGAGTATAATTCCAAGGTTCAACTTCACAACAAGCGATGAGAGCAGAAAAGAAGCGATAGAATCTACCAAACGTTTGTAGGGAACCTTCTGATGAGTTCACAAGTCGACTGTAGTAATGACGGCAACGATTTGGTATCGGAAGTGCAGTGCCACGAGAGCCAATAAATAACCACCAACAAAAGTCGGAAAGAAATCATAAAAGTGGCGTTAGAATAAAGATAAGGAATAGGTAATAAAAAAGAAAGAAGGAGCCAATACTAGAAGTAGAACCTACAGAATGGGTTAGCTACGTGGACTACCCTCTAAAAGGTGTGAGTACTCGAAAAGGCGAACGAGTCTAAAGCCAAGAACCCTCGTTTGAAAAGTATACTTAGTGTCTCAGTGGAGTCGCTGAGAAACTTCATAGTATTGGGAACTGTGTTAAATCTCTCTATATACGTGAAAAATACCAGGGTAAGTTTCTTAATTATCCAGTAGTACTAGAAACCACCTTAAAACTATACGTGCAACACGTGTTCGAGTCGTCTCTATCTGATGTGTCCACGGGGCATGCAAACGTGTACAGCGCATGCGCAGGCCACGTAAATGGGCAAGAATACTCCCCCTAGCTTTCTACACCAGGTTGTGGACAGCTTCTTAAGAAACAAGAAAAAGGTTTCTGATGTCTGGAGGACAATTTTTGTTTGCGGGACAGGACCGTTGATGGTGGGCATTCTGAGTAGATGTACATAGTAAACACGACATCAGGAAACTTTCCCACCATCCCGAAACCGAAACAACACTGTTCTTGAGACCATAACCTATCACTTCTCTCCCTGCCTCACGCGCAGTTGTAACAGGTCAAAAACCAGTTATGTAGATCATTATTTGTCCCTTCCACCACCGCAGCCGGTATACTTGAATAGTTTCACAACTCCCAACATGTCTGACGGTGAACAACCAAATAAGATCACAGACCCAACCTCCAGCGTCGTTAACAAAAGTGACACTCACAGTACCCCAGTTCAGAACGCCGCTGTGTCATTTTAGGCTGCAACCACCTGTGTTCTAGAGCTAAATCCATGATAAAAAATAAACCTGAAGCTGACACACAGAAATACAACACGGACACGGTCAATATTCTGTTCGACATGGTGGTTGAAGCAGGATACAAAGACCGTCAACAAGAAAAGTCTCTGAAGGAGGTATTCGCAAAAGCGACAAAGCTTGCTACTGCAGAGCACAGAATGATAAGAACTGCCAAACGCTTGCAGAAGAAGTTCACATAGATGAAACAACAGTTCACTGCATTCACATCGAAGCTGTCCCAATTCGGTGGCGACGGAGATACTGAAGGACTTTTTGACACACCAGAGTTCTCCGCTCGTAGATATGAAACAGAAAAAGGAAAGGGACGCCAACACCCATCAGCTACCATTTTGACGGACAATTCCACGCTACTGAGCGAGGCTTTACTGTGTAGCTCTCGCAAACTAATGAAGCGAACACAAAGCGCCATGATGGAGACATTTTTTTTACTCAAGAGCAGCAACATGCTGAAGTCATGGATCACATCCAGAAAGTAGCTTAGGAAAAGAAAAAATGCGCAATGTGCTTGTGAGTTTGAATGAAAAACTCTAGCTTTGACGCGTGTTTTTTGCAAGTTGATTCATGATATTACAAAGGGGAGAATCTTCTCTTCGTTACCCTACTGACTTCTTTGTAGTGATTAAATCATCACTATCTTTTTTGTTCTGCTGTAGCAAAAACTTTTATTCGTCTCCATGGTCGATACTCATATTGTTCAGCATCATGGAAGCAAAAACACCTTGCAAGCATCATCACCGTAATGTAAACGTAGTCCAATATACAGTGCAAGAAACTTTTCCTTAAGCATATAGAACCCGCATTCGAATGGTTTATTTTTCTAATTTGCCACACTATCTCATGTTTCTAAAACAAATCAGTCGCTGTTCACGTTTGGTTTTAGGTTTCATCATATTAGAGATCGTACGCCCCCCAAAAATGCGCCAAATTGGGCAGTAGTTGGGAGGTCTGCTAATGCAAAATTTTCACAGGATATTTCATCTACGCACAACTCTTCAGACTCGTACGCCTGCGATAATTGGTGTGGACTCGAGAGTATTACTCTCACAAGAGTCACGGTACGACTCTCAGCGACCACCATGGCGTCACAGTCGGAATTTACGCGCACGGCCTGCCGCGGTCGCGCGTACTCACTTGGAGTAAATGCAGGGGCCCTTTGGAAACGGCGTCGCAACGAACACAAGTCCGGGTCGTTTTCGGCTGCAAGCGTCTTGCTGTTTCTCGCTGAACGTGTTTAATGCAATTTAAACGAGCACGATCGCGTCCTTGCCCGCAGTAGCCGCATTTCAAACAGCTATTTTACGTTTAACTTCAATAGGTATGAAAACCAAAACTGTTTCTACAACTTCCGCTCCACGCGTCGCGCCTCGTGTTTCACCGCATGTCCTCCGGGGAAGATGGGCGGACCTGAAGCTTAGTTCGACAGGAAAAGGTTTCATGTATCGGAGTGTACTAAGGGGAGCTGTAGTTGATGTGGGAAGCTAATAAAGCTGTTACTTGCAGTATATCGATGCACTTTATGCAATAAAATGCGGCTAAGTACGAGCGTGCAATCTACAACAAGGCTCGTGCACTTTGTAACTGCGTTTCATTCATAGGCGGGACGGTGATTGGTATTGCTCGTCCGAAACGACATACGCGATAGAGTGCTATGTACAATGGGCATAAACTAAAACATTTTTTCATGTCCCAGGCGGTAAATACCGCTGACAGGTTGATTTTACATGCTTACAGCCTAATAAAAGGACGATGGCACGACTGGACGTTGTACTCTAGTTGTGACGTACAAGATGACCTTTCTTCTATTTTTCAGGTGAAGTAAACAAGGAATTGCATATATGGAGATTCAGAGTACACCCGCTGTTGGTATTTAGAGGTTCCTTTCCAAAGAGCGTCGATAAACGCAGATCAGAAACCGTTCAACAAGGCCATGTCGTCGCAAAAACTAACGGTGGAGTAGATATGTAAAGAGATGAAAATGCATTTTACTATCGTGGATTTCAAGCGCAAGATGAAAGTATCGGAAAGGCCGATCGGATTGATTTTTCTATGCTGCATGTTCTTGAGAAACTGCCGCAATTGCATTTATCCCAACCAGATATCGCAATACTTTGCGTGCCCCCCTCCTGCACTCGAGGAATACTTGTTCATGCACACAGAACATTAAGATAGCCGAGCGGGGGTTGCGAGGAGCAAGTCCGAAAATGCGAGCTTGCGAGCTTTAACGCGGTCCGCAGCAACGCTCTCCGAGGAGAAAATTGCGCTACTCTGCAGCGATTCTGCAAACTCCAAGCGTCAAAAACCACCAAAATGCATGAAAATCTTACTTCTGCTGAGACTGGAAAGAGCGTAGTAAAGCCTGTAGTTTCTATAACTCTAGCTCGCTATTCTTTTTACGCTCCAACTTGGTCTTACGTCGCTCTTCTTTCTCCATATCAAACTTATGACGTTCGAAATCCAGCTGATCACGCTCCAAGTCAATGTTGGCCAAATCCGACTGTCTAAGCGAGCCACCAAACGCTGCAAGCTCTCCTTCGATACCACCCTTTCGTACCTTCCTGCGCTTCTGGCGGTTCTTAGCACTACCGCCCGAGTCACATCGTTAACCTTCATGGTTGCTCTTATAATCGGGTGAGAGCTTATTGTCGCGGGACATGGAAGCGTTGACAATTTCCATCTCTATACGCTCCTTCGATTTCTCTGTTTCGGCGAAATTATTCTTTTTTATTGCTATTCTCTCGCTCGAGATCCTCCTAAGCTTCATGCATTTAGAAAAGGAGCTTGTTGAGCTCGCTTATTTCACCCCCTCTATTCCAGAATGCAAATGTGGGAGCCCATTTTCTTTCGCCACAGCTTCTTGTAGAAGATTGCATTGATCTTGGCACTGTTTCCAAATGACTTTGCAGGTCATGCTGGTGGTAGACTTGCAGCGTGTAGCTACTGCTTCATAGCGAGGGTGTGTTTGCCCATAAGCTATGTGCGCCTTAGCAGCCGCCACTTCCCGTACAATCACAAGGTCGTCCAGAAGCGTATACTTCGAGAGACGGTGACTTTTGTTTCTGCATTCATCATCATGAGTAGAAGATGTCGCAACGGAGGTTGCATTACATGGCGTTATATCTGGCACAGCTTGAACAGTTTTCTGATTAAGAACTGTCTGGACGGGCGCGATGGACGCAGGGGCATTAGAGGCCGGGCAGCCGTTGTATGTTGCGTAGAAGAGGACGTGGCAGCGTCGCTGGCCATAGCGGGGGATAGGGGTCTTGGTTTGGTTTGTGAAGGATGCACGGCATAGGATACACAAAGGCTGCAAGTGCTTTCTCAAGGTTGTATCTACATTCCCGCCATATTAAATTCTCACGGCTGTGCAACCTCCTCACAGACTCGCGACAAAACGGGCACAATTCAGCCCGGTTTGTCACGAACCGGAGGGAGAATTCTGCAAGGGTGCTGCCACTGCCAAATTTTATTCTTCACATGCTGCAGTTATGTGCTCACACCTGCAGGCGTACGGTCACTATTCTAGTCTTTTTTAAATGCGCAATCGCCAATTACATATGGTCTTACCGTAACTGTAACATTTTCAATGACAAGATCTGAAAATTTGATCCAAGCCATACTGTAATATCCCCTGGTTTGGTAAAGAAGACACCAGCGACAGAGTTCGGACTGTTAATATGGTGCTTTTCGCGAAGGAAAAATAGATGGTACAGCTACAACACCAGCGAGCTGGAAATGGGTTGTAAAGTCATTACGCGCCAGCGAGAGCGAACAGTACACTGTATAATGAGGATAAGACATGGTAAATGAGGCAGCTTGAGAAGAACTTATGAGCTGACTCTATATTATAGCTCGCCTGGATCTCCGGCTAGAAAGTCCTAAGAGAGGAACAGAAGAGTCATGATACCCATGTTGTCTCCTTTTCTTGGAGTCGGAGCTTACCTCCGGTCCCTTATATACTGTGTAGCAGGGTGAGGTCCCGAGAAAATCGTTAACAAGTTTTTGTGGTAACCCACTTAGCCCAACCACTGTATAAGTATGGTCTCTAATGGAATTTCAACGATAAAGGGTAGTAACGCCCGACACGAGTATCGCCACAACATATGCCTTTTTGAATATGTAACTTCTCTAAGAAGGGTCGCAAATTCACTCGCGCGGTGGCAAGCCACACAACCAGTGCCAACACGTGTTCCACTCATACATCCTGCCTCTTGGCATCATATGCGGACGCCTCTTTATTCCACAGTACCGAATGTACCGCTCACTAATGAGTGACACACGCAACTTTGCGGTAAAGAAACCGTCAGAATGCTTACGTGTAGAATACTACATACTCACTTCGCTAAGCGCAAACTATATGGAGCTCATGTCACGTGCACTATATATGCGATAACCGGCGTTCCGGATATTCATCTTTTTCTGGAATCCTCTTATTATATCCAGTTTTTTGGGGCGCCAGTTGATTGCCTCCCAGAAAGCTAACTTTGTTTGGAAAAGCCAGCGATTCACGTCACCGAACCAGCTCACTGGGCACGTGTACGATGCCACTCCATACGAGAGCGAGAGGAACCCGACGAGGACGCGTAGAGAGCGGAGGCTGAACTTGGATACGAGAACGAGCCCGATTTGAAAGGCAAGCCGACTTCTTACGATCAGTTCTCAGCGGTGGGAGTCTCTCAGAAGTCCTTTGTGGGTTTTCTCAACCACCAAGTGCAGTGCCGGTCGAAGATCTCAGTTCGAATTCGCTGAGGCATTTCCCAAGAGACGCCGGCTTTCCCCGTGGACAAAGTTGACGGTGATCGTGCACAACTTCTTTCGAATATACGTAACTGTACGTCTCCTTGACGATCTTAGAGACAGCTCATCGTCAAGACTTTGCAGTGACCCCCTTATGCAAAAACAATCTCATTGAATTTGTGCCTTCACGTTGCCTTCTTTTGTTCTAGGTTTTTTTCATTCTCGGTTTGGAGTTTTTACTACCTTCGTAGCCCGTACTTAGAATTTAGATTTACCAATGAGTACTACTAGAAAGAAGTCTATTTCCCTGGGGAGTGGTAATTGGACGCAACGAATATATCGCATGAGCTGCGAATGAATGATGTGCCTAATAGCTTCCCATTCATCCGCGTACGGAGGAAACCCATACCAACGGAGTCGATGCAGCAATTTTCTGATGTCTCAATGCTCACCATGTTCAAATATGCGATCCATATCATACACCTGGGCATTTCAAAATGCTTCCAATGGTGGTGCGAGACTCCTATTAACAGGTTTGAAACTTCATGGAGTTGACCTAAGCGTCTCTGTGCTAGCAATCTTAGCGCCAAAAAGCGTTCTCTCATCGACAGTCGTTCTGCTTGCGGGGGCAGTGTTAACACTTCTTGTAAACCCTTCATACTAAAGAGCTGCGCATTTTTCCAGGTTTTATAGAAGTATGCTTCTTTTTAATTCTTCATTCCCTTCGTGGATGCCATTTCTTCGGTTTATTCGATTTTGATCCGTGTTCGGTTGAACCACTGTCGCTGCGTAGTTGGGTTTGGGTACCTGTATATGTTTTAGCACGACGCTGACCAGAACTCGGTTCGCCAGAAAATAGCAGTGTATCATTTTGAATGGCTACATTCGGGTCGGTCTCGACTTCTGTTGCCTGTGGCATCGGTTTAATAGTCCTTTGTTTCTCACCAGCGGGTTCATTTCGTCCGCTCTTGGGTGTCATATCTCAGGTTCATTTGACTGCCGACGATTCTTACAAAGGTGCTTGCACCAAGACGGGAGGAGAATTCTCTTCTTCTTTTTCTTGCTCGCGAGGGATGGGAGCCAAATTCTGCAAAATAGCGAATGGATTTTCACCTGACTGTTCAGCCCAAAGCAGCAACGGCCCATTTTTGTGTGCAATCATCTCCCACTTCTTTGGACCGTATTCTAAAAGAGCTTTCCTGCTTTCAGGTTACATTTTGGTTCTTACGGGTGTATAGATGCCACTTCATATACCCCAGTACTTCGGGGGCTGTACTTGATTAACATTCAAAACCGCTGGTGGTGGTAGATCAAAATCTTTTTCCTCCACTCGAGCCACAGGTGGCGATTCAATATCTTCAGGGTAATTTAGGGTGTTGCCTTGCTAGTCCGCCTCTTTTGCGTCATGAGCCGCACCAGATACCTGTAATTACTTATGCAGGTCAGGCGCAACTTCAACGGCGATGGAACGATACACGTTCTCCGTTCTCACTGCTCTTGATGACTACGGTGTCATCATTAAAGTTCCCCACCTCGAATGGGGCTGCCGCTATCGACAATACCTTATGACGAGATTCTTCTTGCCTGTAACATCTTTCGAAGCGCACAAAAACGAGAATTCTCACTAGAATGGCTGAGTTTCCTTTTCGTAGTATAGCGTCATAATTTCGCTTCTAGCCAGTCTACGTTTCAGATAACTCCTTAGCGGCTTCTTTTAATCTGCCCATAAAGTCATTCCTCTATTTCAAATGGTGCTTAGCTAGCGTTGGAAAGTTCATTCTTGTCTGTTCGTTCAGCACAATCTGTAAAGCCGATGTACGTGTAGCACAAAGTATCTGTAAACAAGTCCCATTCTTTCGGGTGATCTGGGATTTGGTGTTCTAGGGCTTCTATCAGCATGCGGTTGAAACGCTGCACCTGACCGTTGGGTTGTGGATAGCAAGTCGAGGTAAACGCGTGTCGAATACTTATAACGCGGCAAACATTCGAAAAGAACTTCGACACGAATTGCTTACCCCTATCTGTAAACAATACTTTTAGTGGTCCATGTACGAACACCCAGCTTTTCATAAACGCCTGTGCGATTATGAGTGTGGGTATTCCCTTCAGCGGTATAGTCTGCTCTAGTTTCGAGAAGCGGTTAGTGAATACCAAGAGTTAGAGATATTCTCGACTTTAGCTAATCTATTCTGCTAGGATGTCAATATTTACGTATTGTAGAGGAGCTTTCGCCTAAAATAACCTCATCTTTTTTTTCTTCTCGTAAAGCTTCACCCGATTCTTTGCACATATTGTACCCAACTTCACTGTAGCATGGGAGTTCCTTGCCAAGATAGAGCAATAATAATCTTTCCTTAGAGTCATAAACAACATCGTTTCCCTTGAATGACCAGAAAGTTTACGGTAATACGCCAGATGCAGTACTCGACTCTTCAAGACGTTGGGAACCATGATTTGATCATGCTTTTCGACTTGCCTTAACAGTATTTCTCGCGACTCGAGTGAAAGAAGGAGATATACCTCCTCATAAACACGAGAGCGTATCGACGCACATTAAGTATCGGTGTGCTGCTCATTGAGCAGCTCAGTGCACCATATTTGCTCGACCTGATCTGGAGGGTCAGTATCTGGCAATGCAAAAAACGCTTCTGCAACCAAACAATCACGAAGTGTTTGTTTTGCTTTATTTTCCCTTGATTTTCAAAGTGCAACCCTGAAAAAGGAAGGTATCTCTTCATCGATTTCTTCTCCTGTTTTTCAAATGCTTTAGTGGCGATAGAGCGTACGCTCTAAAAATGGCCAATCCGTTCTCTTACTACACTTCTAAAGCGAATCGAGGAAGGTGTACACTTCATCGTGTCAGGCGTATGAATGGGTCTTTTATTGACAGTAATAATCCTAAAGAAGAATTGTTCGTGTTAACGGTAAAACGTTATCTTTGTAGATAAGGTCTCAGAGTAATTAGAGCCAAGATGACTGCAAAGCTTTTCTTTTCTGAAACTGAATACTTCTTCTCAGCTGTGTTCATGATCCTGGCCTGTAACCAATGGGTTTGCTTTCAACACTAGGGTGTTTCTGGAAACGGAAACAACCTCCTTGGTACTCGCTGGACTCGATATCAACTGAATATGGTAATTTGGAGACGGCACGTGCCAGGATTTGGGCTAAAGTAATGCTTATCTTCCGCTTGTAAAAAACTTTCCATTCAGCCGGTCCGAATTGTCAATTGTACTGGCTGTCCCTTACGCAACAATGCTTTGAGCGGTGTCCCCGTATGTAATTATCGCGGTATAAAAAGTCGGTAGACATTTTATAAGCCTAGGAAAGAGCATAATTGCGTCTGTGAAAAAGGAGTTCGAGCTTCGCGGAGAGACCCTCTTTGTGCTTTCTGGAGACCAAGCTTCCCCCTTTTGATCCCATGTTCCAATTACTTCCCAGTGCCAGCGAACCATTTTCAATTATTCAACTTAAAGGTGATACCTGTGGTTTGCAGTGCTTTGAGAATCTCCCCGCCATGCCATAAATAGATTTCCACATGTTCGTAGAAGATGATCCCATTTTTTAAATAGAGTAATCAATTCTTCTATTTTTAGCTTGGCAGTATGATGTCTAGAGTACGCTGGAATGTAGATGGTGCGCTATTTAGGAGAATTTGCATCCTCTTCAAAAAGTAGAGACTGGCAGGACATGATAATGCGGTTTTGCTCTGGTCTTCTTCCGCTACGGGCATCATCCAAAAGCCAGAGATGGCGCCCAAAATTGTGAACACGTTTGTTTCTCCTAAACTGTCAATAAATTTGTCCAATCGGCGAAACAATAATGTGCCCCAAACAGTAACTGCGTTCAGTTTTCGATAATCGATACAGAATCTTAAAGAACCATCGGGTTTTGGAACTAAAACTACTTGTGCGGCCCAAGAAGATTGAGCTGCTTTTATGACTCGTTCGTCCCGCATCATTCTGGCATATTCCTCCACAATCTGACGAGTTCGAGGTTCCACTCTGTAGGGTGGTTGGGAGATAGGTCGAGACCCTGGAATCAATTTATATGATGTTCCGTAGTAGAGATCTCTCCTAACTTTTTATTCCAAATAGAGGCAGACATTGAAAGCATTGACGTGATCTTTGCTCTGCAGAGTTAGGATATATGTTCTACATCTATTTTATCAACCAGTATCTCTGGATCCTTTGCGGCTGGCAGTTGATCTCAAGATGAAGTTTGAGATTCTTCGTCTGTGTCACCGACATTAGTCGATCCTAATGCTTTTGCAGTAGAAAGATGACTAGGGACCACCATTTTGGGGGTGCGGCAAAGCTCTCGCAACATGCTCATTCTTCGGTATCTGACAATCTTTAACGGTATAGGCACTGAAAACTATTAAAAAGGTTTTCACATGTACACCGTGAACAATACCGATAGCAACCAGCAATCCACGAGATTTGTACATTCGCGTATTCGGCTGAATTACCATAAGTCCGTTTCGCTCCGTTCTAACTTGAGCCCACGTTTGGGTTTCATCCTTAAGAATTAAAGTCTTCTCATTCCGAATCTTCGGTGAGATACGTCTTCGGGAATCATCGTACTCCATAGGTGGTGGGAGTGGGGTGATTTAGGGCATCATCGCGGCCGCTTGTGTACAATTCAGACCGTGTATCCACCATTTAGCTCCTCTAGTTTGTTTCGAGTGTTAATTACCTAAATAATCCTGTCACATCAATCACATTCTGGTACAACTGCTCTAGCTAACATCTTATAGACGACTAAGTCGAGTATGACTACAAAGCGTCCTAATCGCACTACGAGTCGAACTGTTCCCAGTGTCTTCCCATTATTTTTGTTGGCATCCCGGATATCCGTTAACGGACCATATCTAACATGCTCTATTTCACTAGCGGTAGGCTCCCATTCCCTTTTCAAAGTTCCAACTAGCATCTGTATCCCGAATTTCCAAGCGACGAGTCAACGTATGTTTTGTGAGAGCCGATGTCGACAAAGAACTTATCATTTCGTTTCTACATTGCCATGAGGTAATCTAACCGTTTTGATAGACCACTGTAACATCTCTAAGGATGGTATAACTCCCCTTCAAACTGTTTTCCCTTTCCGACCGGCGGATTACTTCCGTTCGGCGGACATTTAGAAGGCCTCAAGAGAATCCTGGGCTTCGAAATATGGGAATAGAGATATGAAGGAGCAACGATTAAGGTTGAGTCCCGTAAGCCGTACGGGGTCTGAGGGATCTTACAGATGCCACGTGAACTGGCTAATCTCAGCTGGACATATTTAGATATTTATTTTATTTTATTTAGTGTGATAGAATAGCCTTAGAGTGCAAGGGAGATCTCAGCCCTTCGCCGTTGATATTTACTTGGCTTGAGGGACGCTTCTCTCTTTGAATTGGGTAGGCATCGTTCAGATACTAAATTACCCCCTTTGCTACACTAGTTCCACCAATTGGTGTTCAAGCAATCGTTTCCGTAGCTCCCACCTGTAGGACTACGCAGTATACAACCGCCCATTGCACGAAGTTCTATGGGAGTGCCACCGTTAATAATACAAACCTTAGGACCCGCTCTACCACGCTACCTCAGGTTGAGACCAGTACGTTGACCCACTGGTCATTGTGTTACAAGGGAGGCAAGCTCTCCCTGGTCAGCACTACGGGATCGACTGCTGTCAACCCCTTAGAGGCTTCCTCACTCAGTTTAACGTCTGCACTGGCTGATTCGCCTCCATCGCGACCCTTTCTACAGGGTTTCCAGGTTGCATCACTTCAGCACTCTGGCAAACAGGCTAGTCTATCCATTTATTTGTATCTGAAAAGACCAACTTTTTACTCTCCAATACATGCCGGCCAGTACGTGTCGCTTTTCTTCTTCCGAAAGTGTTTCATAATTCGGTGTGATACGATTCAGATTCGTTGCAGGAAGTGTTCATTCTGCACTCCAGTGGTGTTTTCCATAATATAAATAGCATATCAAACCGTCTAGACGGTTGGCTATTATAAGTTGTGAGTAGTGGACCCTATGATTATCCCTCCATCCGGTATTACCATACTTTTATCATCTTTGTGGGGGTACTGAAAATGGATTGCACATGAAGTGACGGTATCTCTTACAATAAAGGCTTTTCCGTCTTGATATCTTGAGTGTGGTAGGTTCACTGTGGTTACAGATGAGTCCCAGTATTACATTAAATGGGCCACCGCTTCATGCCAATTGCTTCCTCCTTGGGCCGATGACGAATCTCGAAAATCCACTAGAGATTCCAGATGTCTCATTTTTCTAGATAGATTGATTCTAACGCAGTTTTCTCGTTTCTTTATGAGATATTACACTAAAAACTGTATCGTACTCGATATCATGTGGATTTTCACCGAAAACATCGCAAAAAGTGGATGTCCTTTTGCAAACGACTGTCCTTGAAAGAATGTATGCATTAGGAGAAGATCAGTGGAGCCCCATTAGCGGAACTGTTCGTTGAAACAAGAAAAAGTACCCCAGATACGGCGGCCCGTAAGAAACTCGAGATCAGCTCGACAAACTTTGTCAACTCTTGAAATGACAACAAAACAACAACAACAAACACAGAACAAACAATAAAGATGCTATAATCAACGCAAGAGAACATATCTTCGTAATAAGAGCTAGAGCACAGATGAGATTAGAAAAGAGGCTATATGTGCCCTTTAGTCGAGAGCGACTTTAAGAATCCTAGAAAACACCAAGATGGTTACAAGGTTGTTGGTTTGTTCTGGATTTTTCACCCGGAGCCAAGAGGCCTTTATTGCGCGTAGAAGCAGAGGAGCTACTGTACTGGTGTAACATTGGTCATATTGACATTAGACATATCAAACGGGGGGGAACGATATCATACGAATGCTCAAGTCAGGTCTCTTCTCTCGAAGTCCCCGCCCCTCTTCTCTTTACTGCGCGCTTTGTCTGCGCTCTTTTCTACGACCGGGATGCATCCCTTCTGTTGCTATGGTCACGTCTTTAGGCATTCTACGTTTTTTTGCCATCTCGGTGCTCTCGTTCGTTGCAATTGGATTGATCTTCTCTTGCAACCGGGGTGCGGGGATTGTAATTCTCGGGCTATATAACCGATTCAGTGTCAAAAGGATTTGCCCCTCATCTTCCGGGTCCTACAATGTGCATCGTACGATTTCAATATGCAATTGGCATTGCTTATAACTATTTTAATTGATATCCAACTATAGCCATAATCTCACACACCCCATATCGCCATAGCATGGGGACTCATATCCAAGTACTGCTATTCAGACAAAAAGACCCATGGTTCGGGAGAGTTTAATTTCCTGTAATAACGATGCAGTTCAACATGCGGTGCATAGAAAGGTTCCGTTTTGTTAAGTCGTCAGAAATGTTTACCTTTCTTTGAATCCATCGAAGTGTGTCAAGGTCACCTGATTCAAACGAATCTCTAATACGCTGAACTGTTTGACGCACCAATACTCATTGCCTTCGTGGAGTGTTGTTATCTTGTGAAACAGTTCTATAGAATTGACGTTGACTATATGTGTAAATTCATCATCCGGCGATAAAGACTTCAAGGCGCTTTTGATACTGTAGCCATGGTCATCTACATCTGTGCAGGCAAGAATCTCTGCACCATACGAGGAGTGGCATACACGTTTCTGTCTGTTACTGGACCAGTTTATGACATGGGAGGTTGTTGAATCTCCGTTTGCAGTTCGATAACGAATTCCATTGATAAGTCCAGTCTGCCCATAACTTTAACTTGTGTGAATATTGAACGACGCGCCAGAAAACGTCACGATCTCCGCGCATTCGATGTGTTCCGGTGATGCAAGAAATGTTACAACAGACAGCAGTTGTTGTAGTTCTTTTAGAGTTTGACGGGCCTCCAACAAATACTCGACTCTTAAGGATGGTATGCGTTGTGGCATCAAAAAGCCGATGTAGGAGGCTTGGGGCATTGCTCCGCATCCAAGCCAAATAAGCTCGCCTGCCATTCTTCTGTAGTCAGAGAGTTCGGATGGTACTGCAGGCGCTTTCCATACGGACCTTCGAGTATTGCTTATATTGACTAGGCGAATCGAATTCATATAGTCCGACATTGACAACTTGATATCTCTGGTTTCCGATTGAGTGATAAAACATCCATTAAATCTTATCTCCATTTTTATGATGGTTTTGCTACTTGTAAATGGTTTTACAATATCATTTGCAAAATCCTTGTTGGCTTCAATCGAACCAGTCAACAACAAATCGTCCGTGAGCTTCCCCAGCATCAGCTTGATACTGCCATTTTTGAGCCGTTTTATGTACAGCTGAATTACTTTATAGATCCGGTCGAAGAATGCTTCTTGAACTAGCTAAAGTTAAATTGTATTCACTCATTGGCGTCCTGCCTCGCTTACCCCATATGGAAGTTTTAACAGTTTCCACAAAATCCCCCGGGGGCCCTTCCATTCCATGGGGGGACGTACGTATAGTTTATTTGAGATCGGATCACTCTGTATGTAAGCACATTTGATGTCGATGCAGCCAAGAAAAAAGTTCAAAATGGTTGCTACACTAAGTTGCATCCGAATGACGTCAAATTGTGCATTTGACGAGTGGTTGCGTATGTTCCCACGTTCTTTGTCTCTGTTTCCGTGTGGACATATCTGAAGAGCAACGTCCTCCAGGGAGGTTTTTGGGGACTTTAGTTTTTTCCGGAGACTCCGGCGTGCAACCTCGTTATGAGTAGGAGTAATCCGTTTTCACGGCGATGGCCGGAACGCCGGTGACGCACCGGCGGGATCGGGTGCCTTACACGTGGCCGCAGCGCCCACGCGACACGTGGCCGCCAGATTGGCACCTTTTGTCAGACGGACATTTAGCTATTTAAGATAGACTTTATTTATTCTATTCTACGGTGACTACAGTACTTAGGTCGCCGGACTCGCGGCCGCCGGTCCAGTAAAGTGCGCCCAACAAGGGTGATCTTGGTCTTCTAGATCTTGGCTCTGGGTCGAACCGCCTGCGCGGATATACAACTCCTTACGGAGGGATTTCCCGTGGTGCACGGCTTCCCAACCCCCTTGGACGTTCAAGCAGCCTTCGTGTGTTGGGTATCTATTCCCACTTTCGTGGTTCCGCCCGTGTATACGGTTTGCTACACCCGGCAGTGCCGGCTATTCCCGAGTCCCCTCTTAAGACTCGTGGTCAACCTCGCCCTCTTGCCTCCGTTCCCATTTTCCTTCCCTTTTCCTCCCCTTCATTTGGCAATTCCCGCTTTTGCGGCTCGCACTGACACCTGTGGTGCTCGCCACTCTCGTGGGTTTTGCCTCCTCAGAGGATACGCAAGCACCGCTTCGGCGGATATTCTCGGCTTCTTTCAGCCTCCCTGCGCCCGTCGCGACGGTTCGGCTCCGGCTTACACCCGGCATTGCGCGCCGATCCCTGGGAGGGCTCTACCGCTCCGGTTACCTCGTGAGAGGAAGATCCGGACGTCTTCGTAGGTTTTCCCCCTTGGGGGCATTGTCCTACAATATCCTTGCTTTTGTACGTTTTGTGTCTTTCTCTTCTTTCTTTACCTGGTATACGTCATGGGAACCGAAAAAGCTCGCAGTACTGGGTACAGATGCTCCCGGTACTTTCGTAAATGCGCCTTTCCATGCTGTGCCAATCTCTTCCCTTACTGCTTTGTCGATGATCCATTGTAGAGAACAGTCTAGTGTACGGCGAAAGACCTGTACCCCCCTAATATTGTTGTTAACATCAGTCAACACTTTATGCTCATCAGAGGCGAGTTCAATCGGGTCTCCACTTTGAGGTTCTTTAACTTCTTGTATACTAATGTCAAGTGTGGGGTCGCCTTCGAATGTAGTTGCGAAGAAAGATCCTCGAATGGTATCCTGATCGTCATTGTTCGATGATTCGTCCTCTGGTCCAAATATGTCGAGCATGATATGTTCGGGATCATCAGTATCTGGACTTTCTGTTGGTTCCTTGTCTTCTGCTTCTTCTTCTGCTAAAACGTCCTCTAATATGCCCTCTTGGAGATCACGTGCTAGCTGGCTAGTTGGTACGAGTCGAATGTTTTCATGTGCTACGGTTATAAGGGGTCCACTTTCAGTTCGGCGGCACTTTATATAGAATGTTGTGGCTTCCAGATCCATTGCTCGAACCCATCTCACTCGTTCATTCTGCTTCGATCTGTTATAAGAGACCCAGACTTCTGTGTCCTTCGATAGCGATGTCTGTGGCATAAGGTGATTGTCGGGGGACTTCCATAACTTTTGTAACGCCCGAGTTCCCATGATTTCTTTGTAAGCTTCAAGGATCTCTTGTGAAACCTCAGTAGCCGGGATGCGCAATAAAGATGGGGAGAATCCACGAGAGAGTTGAAAGCTGCTAAGAATGTAATTTCAATGGAAAACGTTTGTCAAGAACGACGCCCGGGATGCCAATGTCCGCGGACTTGCTGTGATTTTTTCACGAGATATCTTGTTAAGGATTTTATTGTAAATGCCGTTGTTTAGTTCAACCTTTCCGTTTTTAATGGAACTTCTGGGTGGACGTGGTTGCATCTCAATGTTGTGGGCGTTCGTAAATGTCTTCATCACGGTTCGACAAAAATCTGGATCTGCACTGAAGTAGCGATGTGCACCGTGGTGGTATAGCCAATCAGACTTAAAGAAATTTTTCATCTCGTTCTCATCCTTCTTCCGCACAATACATAGTTCCCCATAGTTTGTACCTAAGTCGATGATATTGAGAACCTCTCATTTCTCGTCATTGATTTATATAGTTATAAAATCGGTTTGAATAGAGTTTTTAAAGGCTTCGTTAACGTGGCTTAACGATATCTTCTTCCGATGGGCCGGGGTCCCACTTAAACTGCATATGTCGCATGCTCTCACTAACCTATCACATTCACGTCCCAATTGAGTCGTTAATATTTTCGAGTCCGAAAGAATTGTCTTCATTTCTTCTCATGTGGCATGTGTGAATCGATGTAATTTCTTTATAGCATTAACATCCATTCCGTTTCCCTGGCGTCCAAGCAGGCTTTGCATCTTGGATCAGAAATGGGGTATAAACTCTATACGCAATCGGTCATTGCCAGTCTCGTCTTGGTCGATGTACGTGTAGAATTGTCGCTCGTCGGTGTCCATTGGTCGTTAGAATCTTATCATCTGAGGCTAAGTTCCATTGAAGGTGTCTGAGTATCGTTTGACATCCAAATCAACGATGAGCGGTGGCTAGCCCTCAACCAAGTCAAATTAAAGCATTGTCGGCATTCCATTGATTTCATTAACCATTAAATTCCAATTAAAATAAAATGGGTTTGGGTTTTTCGCCAGTATGACCCCATCCGTGATGGTAAAATTCTGTCGGTGTGTCCACCGAGAAACGTATACCCAGTGCATCACAATACATAGTCGCGCCAGAATTTCCACAGGTGGAAGTTGGTGCTCCTTCGTCAAGCATCGGGTTGAGATCAGGACGGAGCTTTGTCGATCTCACTGCAGAAAAAGCGACTTCCTGGGTGGTGTGGCTTCAGTTATGTTGTCTAATTGAGTCTCATCGCTAGCAGGTGTTTTGTTTTGTTTTGAGAGTTTACGTCTTTCCTTCATCTTCTCCGGACATTTTTTGCTGTCTTCTTACCAATTTCCAACGATACCACACACACCAGAAGAACTCTTCTGCTTCATTTCCTTGATAAAATTGACCCTCTCAACGCGTTGTGTATTATCTCGCTTGCCAAGCAAGGTGTGAACATTTGCCAGTTACTCTTTCGTAACAACCTGTGAGAGTGATTCAGCTGCTTCTTCGACCGTGAAGCACGGATTCAAATCATCCCCGAATTCTTTGAGTCGAAGAAGGGCATCATCCATCTTTGAGTTGATCTTCACTACATTTTCCTCGACGTTGTTTCTGGAGCTATTGATGGTAGAATGTAATACTTCCAGGTCTTTGGCAGTCATCGCATCATGTATTATGGACTCTTTTTCCAGGCATTGTCTTGTTGTCAGTTAAAAGATTAAGGCGTTTATTGTGTCTGGAGATAACTGGGCGTTTCGCAACATGAGCTCAGCCAATTGGCGACTGGAGCTCTCTGACGTAGTCTCCGTTTGATTGATGTATCTTGCTACCATTCCAATAAATCTATTCGCAAACTGTGGTACCTTTTTCATCCTTCGTCTGTCGCATTCTGGATGCACCCGAATTCAACCGTTCGAAATACTACGAAGTCCCGATACGGCATTCATAAGCTATTGCATGGGCTATACTCGATTACGAGAAGTTATGAGAAAAATTAATTCATGGAAAGGTTTGGACAGGAGAAATTTAATTAAGAAGTACTGTATTTAGTGTACACTGTAAGGTGCCATCACCAAATACTTTATTTGGTATTATTTAGATAATTCTGTAGTGGCACGCCACGTGTATGCACTACTGTACCGTACTTGCTTTGCCTCTTGGGACCTTAAAGGGCACAAGGCCCAGGTGAAGACGGCGAAAGGCCAACCAACAATCAAAGAAAACATCATCTTGGTGAGTCCTAGAAATCCTAATGTGGTTCACCACCAATGGGCACCTATAGTATCAGTTCTTAACCGTTCTGATCTATAGCTCTTGTTCCGAGGATACCCTCTACTGTTGCACATTTACCGCCCTTTTTCTACAGCTTTCTATGTGTGCGTGTGGTTATTTCTTTGTTGTTTTCTCTACTGTTACCTGGATATTTCTTTTATCAAAAGGATTGTAGAACCGATCTCTTGTGCATTATGTACCGCCGTATCTGGACATCCGCCTCGTGAATACACGTATTACACCCAATGTTCAAGCACACCTGGTTGCTTCCCGCACACGCTCTTCTTATCTAAGAACCGTCGCTCGCAAGGCGACACCCGCTCTTCGCGGTTATTTCTGTGCATATCCACTGCACCGAGACCTCTACAGTCTTCAGTAGAATACCACATAAACTGGTCTCCCGACATAGAAAGAAGTACATCTGTTTGTGGAGTATTGGTCGCTTGGACTGGAAATATCGTGTTTCACACATTCGAATGATCCTCGTTGGATTCCCATGCGTTGTACTGTGATCAGAGAACTGAAGCTAGAACCGTCATCACAAAATGTACATTGTCAGAAGACATTTGGAACCGGATCTAACCATTCGCCACATTCGTCGGTCAACCCGAATTTTAGTTGTGAATCTTCACTGTTTGTTTGTTCTATTTGCTAGAAGTTTCTATCGTTGTCGATATTGGTTGTATCGATCTCGATATATATATATATATATTGTTTTCATTGAGAAATTGTGTTTGCGTCGTTTGAATTTTTTATCTGAATTGCCAGTGATAATTTGCCGCCATGCAGACAGGAAGCTGACTGGATTCGGATAGAATTGAATCCAGGGCACCCCGCTTAATCACCTCTACAGAGGCCGGCGACCGCCTTTTTCGTCAGGCGAAGAAGAAGTCGAAATCCACAGAAGGCGCAGCTTCCGAGGTTTCGATGACGATCGCTCTTGAGGCTACTACCTCATCTAAACGTGATATCGCGGAAGGTGCACCCTTGCTAGCTGAAGTACAGCAACTCCGGGCGGAATCTGCGACGCAGAAGTTCCGTCTGGAGGAGAATGGAAAGTCAACTTAACTTGTTAAAATCGTCATTAGAGACGTTAAGAAGAGAGCAAACGGCTTTGGAAAATAGAAATCTAGACAAGAATCGGATGGCCGAGACTGTTCGGACGATCCAAGAAGATCTAAACCAATTGCTAGAAGAGCAAGGAAATGCCACAGGGGCCTTACCACCTATATCGGTTACTGTTGATGATGTCCTCTCACGTGTACACCCTCGCTTAGAGCGATTGGAGACTGTGGTGAATGCCCCGTTGCAAATTCTGCACCCGGAAGTACGGGAGGTGGACACAACGTTGCTGATGCGCGGTCGCGCAAGAAAGATTCGAAAAGGTCGAAGGTACAAAAGTTATCTTCAAGACGCTGTAAATCGAGAAAATTCGCAAAAATACATGACACCGAGGGAGACGGAGATGATTCCGATTAGACGGATTCCGATGGTTCGGATACGGACGATCCCGAGAATGGACGTTCATCTCCTGATGATACCTCGAGCGAGGAGGACACTAACCGTTCGAGAAAGAAAAGAATGGGTAGCTCACTATTGCCCCGCAAGAATGGACCACCCTACAAGAATCTGAAACCGCTTTCGTGTACGAACCCGCTTTACAGGAAGATAACTAATTATTTTTTATATCGGCTCAAAGTCCGAAAGGGGAAGCGAACAGATCGGGAGACAGCCAGAGTGAGAGATCATATTAAGCGTTTGAACATTGGCCTCGATGGTCTTACCTTTTCTGGGAAGGATCCTATTCTTATATTTGAATTTCTCAACCGCTATGTAGTCGAAGCCGACACGCTGGGGATAAGTGAAGCTCAAGCAATAGTGGCAATTACACACTTATTGGCTGGATTTGCCTCGGAGCAATACAGTGCCGTGAGTGATTCACTTACTGTCGATGAAGGTGGAGTCACCAGTTGGGCCGAAACCGTGCAGCACTTTCTTCTTAGTTAAGCAAAGTCTAATGCGATTCGTGAAGCTATTCTGAATATCAGAGATATTACCCAGAAGCCTGGAGAAAAGAAGGTTGAGTACAGTTCAAGACTGAGTAATGCAGCTACACGCTGTGGAAATGTCCATTCTACGGACGAGAAGATGACACTTTTAGTAGATGGACTCGATCCAACTATCAAGTCATTGGTAGCCCGTCATCGGGAGAAGCACTCGAGAATCAGTTTTCTGGAATTAGTGCAGTATGCACAGGCTGAAGGTAAAGCCGTTTGCGCTCGTCGCGGAGGTGGAACACGTCGTCTAGGAACATACCCCGTTGCTAACAGGGATATAAAACGCCCTATCAAGCGAGGCAACGTTTTGCATCTGGAGTCGCCAGAAGAATCACACGTTTCGACGTTATCGCCTCATGATGCCCGTAATCCTGGGGAAGACGCATTTTATTGTCTGGATGATGCAGAGGGGTCAATGCCTACTACGGATTAGCCGTCAACTTACTCCCATGTAGAAGATGATATATTGCCTATGAAGACACGCCGTTATCCTTACAGAAGGAGTCCAATGGTCCCGCCAGCATGGGGATTTACTTCTCAGAAGCCTGATTGGGTGGATACTAGTGGTACAGAACAGCCACAGCTGAGGTTGAACAGGGACGGCCTGATATGTTATGGGTGCTATGGAAGACATCATTTGTCATCAGAGTGCACTCTGCCCTTAACACAGGTACATCGAGTTGTCTCGAACTCTACAGCTCTCCGAGAGCAAGAACGAACCCGTGTACCGGGACAATCATATTGGAAGGCCAAAGCTCAGGGACTTGCAAATATGGTACGCAGAACTCATGCAAGAGCTCAGAACTCTGAAAAATCACAGGGTTCAGCCCCAAAAGTACAGAGGAACGCCGATGTGGCGAGGGAGAAACACGCGTCATCGGAAAATGGAGTGAGAGAGCCCTCAGGGGGTTGGGTGGATTCAAACCCACTGTACCGATCGGGGTATCGACACTGCCCTGCTCCTGGGAATTTAATCCGAAGGTCCTACTGAGCCCAGAAGGATCTTGGAATGTCGGAGACTATGTACAATTTGACAGTATGTTGAAAAGTTCTTGGAAATAATATTTGTGCTTAATTAAGTGGACGAATCACGTTATGATTATGGCCCGAAGGAACTACAACGTCTATGCCGACGTCGGCTCTTCTCAAGCGCTGTTGTCGCGAAGACTCGCTGCACTGGATAGGGGTACAGGCCCAAAAATTATCAGATTGTCTGAATTGCGCGAAGACCAGCGAGCTCGAATAAAACAAACACAGATACCGGATATCCGGGATGCGAACAACAGACCAATAAAGTCTATTGGAACAATACGCCTTGTCGTTCGCTTGGGAAATCATGTTCTCATGTTAACGTTTATTGTGTGTATCATATTGGCTGCACCAGTTGTGCTGGATTGTGACTACTGTGACAAGTTTGTCGAATCGATTCGTCTGAAGAATCGGGAAGTGGAGCTTGGAGATGGCTCTACAGTGCCAATTGTGCGCAGACCTCTGCGGCGATCTGCTTCATTTGCACAATTACCACCGTCATTGGAATACAAAGCCCCACTGGGCAGAACATCTCCGAAGATTCGGGTGTGTAAACCAACGGTGATACCACCAAAAAGTCAAACATGGGTATCAGTCGTTACTGAGAAGCACGGACTTATCGTTACTCAGCAGAACGCGACACTGTATCACACTTGTGAATTGCTAGTCGCCAACAGCATTGCACAGATGAGCCCGAAGATCCCTTTCAGGATATTGGTGAGCAACTTTGGCTCTGAAGAGCGTCGTTCACACAAGCATCAGCTCTTGGGCATGGCGCTGCCACACCCTTCAGTTGTGATACCGACACAAATAATGACGGCAGACGTCTTAGGAGTAACGCCCATAGGCGAGCAATGGTCGAAAGCGATAGAAGCGGTCGAGAACATGAAGAAAATGAAGGAAGAGAATGTTTCTGAAGAAGAGATGGAAGCAGCCCCCGAGGGCGTGAAGATGGAACACGTTCCTGAGGATTATAAAGGAAGATTGCGCAGATTGCTGCTGAAGTTTTCACATATGTGGAGTGGACACATTGGCCAGATCGCGGCTACAGAACATCATATTGACGTTGCACCGGGTAGACGACCCATCGCTCAGTTACCGTATCGGGCAGGCCCGCGAACTCGTCAGATCGAGCAATAACACGTGGCATCCATGTTCGAGAAGGGAATCACTGAGCCAGCTCAATCGGCTTGGGCATTCCCAGTGGTCCTTGTTCTCAAAGGAGATAGTTCTTTACGATTTTGCGTTGACTACAGAAAACTGAATGCAGTAACTGTGAGGGATACGTACCCATTACCGCGTATGGATGAATGCATCGATAGTCTTAGAAAACCCAATTTTTTTACTACGCTTGACGCAAATTGGGGATACTGGAAGATACCAGTCGCCCCAGAAGGCCAATATAAGACTACATTTTCGTGTCTCTCAGGACTGTATCGCTTTAAGCGAAGGGCATTTGGTTTGACCAACGCCTCTGCGAATTTTCAGCGTGCTATCGACATAATATTATCACAGAATAAGTGGAAAACATGTCTCGTTTACTTGGCTGACATCATCATTTTCAGGAAGAATATGGAGGACCATTTCGGGAATGTTGAGGGCATCCTCAAGAAGTTACAGCAAGCTGGAATTACCTTGAAGATCAAGATGTTTGAATGTTTCACGAACCAAGTGAAATACCTGGGACGCAGGATAAAGCCAGGGAAACTAAAAACGTAAGAAGTTCAGACCGCTGCGATTCATGAGTTCAAACCTCCGCGAACGCAGACGCAATTGAGATCTTTTCTCGGACTTTTTAATGTCTACAGACGATTTGTGCCGCGCTATTCGCATATCGCTGCACCCCTTACTGCGTTATTGAAGAAGGGACAACCCGTTAAATTGAAGGAATTCGGAGAAGCAAAGCTATGGCAAAGCTGAAACACGTGCTGACCACAGCTCCTGTGTTATCTCTTCCGAAAACGGATCTTCCTTACACTGTAGATAGGGACGGTAGAGATTATCAGATAGGGTGTGCCTTTTTTCAAACGCACGAAGACGCCATACGATATCCTATTGGATACTGGTCGAGAACACTGCACCAGGCAGAAAAGAACTACTCTGTCTCAGAAAAGGAATTCCTTGCTATGGTTTGGGCTCTCACGACCGTCAGACCTTACCTACAGGGTGCTCACTTTACGGTCAATACCGATCATTCATGCCTCAGATGGCTTATGTCGATTACCGACCCGTCGGGACGCTTAATGCGATGGCGTCACCGCCCTCCAGAATTTTATTTCACAATCAACTACAAGAAGGGAACTTCAAACTTAGCGACCCGAAACCTTGGGAGAAACTCAATTGGAAATCGATGATGAGATACCATGTTTGGTAACCGAACATTAGAGAACGAAAGAAGAAAAACTAGAAGAACTAGAAGAAGAGGATTATCAAATGAAAGTACGGGTAGACAGGACTAAGGACATGGATTCAGAAGTTCAACTCGAACGAATCTCTCTTGAAGAGCTATTACGTGAACAAAACACAGATGCCTTACGCGCGGCCATCCGCTCTCGTCTTAACGGGGGGGGGACGTGTTGCCTTTTCGTCTCGACGATCGAGGAATCTTTTTTCGAACTGTTGAATCGTATGAGAAAGTCGTAAAACCACACGCTCTCAAGAGCAGAGTATTGCATTTGGCACATTATTCGCAAATTTCTGGTCATCCAGGAAATACGAAGCTGTATCTAACCCTCAGAAGGGACTTTTGTTGGCCAACTTTGGCAATGGATTGTCATGCGACAGCTAAGATGTGCATAACGTGCGCGAGGAATAGAGTGAGGCTCTGGAAAAAGAAGAAGCCACTGAAGCTGTTCCCAGCAATCGCACCTCTACAATATGTCAGAATTGACATACTTGGGGAATTGATCCGCTCGAAGAGGGGAAAGAGAAACCTTTTGGTAATTACTGATCGCTTCTCTAAGCTGGTTAAGACAGTTCTGCTGAAACGGATTACTGCTTCCGTGATAGCACGAGCGTTCATCCACCATTGGGTTAATTACTACGGACCAACGGATACTCTGCTCTCAGATAATGGCATGCAATTCGTTGCACGCTTTCTTCAAGATTTATGCAGGATACTTGGAGTTAAGAACGTGTTCACCACGACCAATACGACGCGTCAATGCGACGGGCACTCCCAGATATCTGAGTCGGAGGACACGTTTTCGTGAACGCATTCGAGGTCATGGATGGCATGCAAAGGACGACAGTTTACTGTTTAAAGTGCGTTGGTATGGGGGTCAACCCGAAGACGATTCGTGGGAGCCCACACGCAGTATACCACGATCACTCGTGCTCGCGTACTTCTGACGTTCTAAACTGGATGTCCCAGACAATATTTATGACGCTCTCGTCGGTTTGCTTGTGTCAGGAGAGCCTGATCGAGTCTGATCCGTACAGAAGTATGAAGTAACTCCAGGAGGAGGAAGAATGAAGTGGAGGCCCACAAGAAGTTAGAAGTGAAACAAAAAGAGGAAAGGCCTCGCAGAAAGAAGAAAAAGCAAGGAAGTGGCAGAAGATCAAAACGTTTTATTTTGCTACCTCAAGACTACCGCTAGTGGGTTTGTTATTGTCTCCTCAGGCAAGAAAGTTAGGGATTCGGGTTATCCGCGTTCATACCCATCGAGGAGCGCAAGGAATTCAGCATTTGCTGTCGATTTCCTTGAACAAGGTGGGGAGGAATCCCAGCGTCTTCGAGGAACTGCCTAAGATTGCCAAGCTCGGCATCGTGGGAAGCCACTGTGGGTCGAACAGGCTCAGGCACAGCGCTCTGCATCGCTGCAGGAACCACTGGCTCTATGCCTTCGTTCTCACCCAAAGCGGGATCCTCGAGGATGATCTCTTCTGGCTCTTCGTCGTAATCGATTTCGTGCATCTCGTCAACTAGTGCGTCTGAATTTTGAGCAGTTGGATCGTGTATGAAACCAGTCGGCTGGGTTAGAGGCATTTCTCGCGGAGGTTCCCGTAGAACTTTGGCGTGATCACCTTCGATATGCTGGTTAGTCCAGGGGTCGTACCAGACGAAGTCAACGCCGGGACCGGTTCTTCCTGGTGAATAGTCGCGACGAGGACGTCCTCTAGCCTGCTGTTCAGAAGGAACAAGGGTCCAGTCAATCTGGTCAATGACATCCATTAGGCGCAGAAAATCTTCGTGATTGGCACGTGAGCCCAGGACGAGCGACAGATCGAGTTCTCTGGAAAGTTGTCGAGCAATCGGGCTCATATATCACAAACGATATTTGTCGTACACATCCCAAAGAATGAACACGACCATCTTCGCGATGAATTAATTGTAGACGACTACCCAATAACCGGAAAACGGATCATTCGCGAGTAAAGAACCTACGTAGGTGATCGAAGGAGGTAGCTTCACAAGACAGCCACTAGGACTCTCGATCTCAAGCCAGTATTCAAGAATCGGCACGTAGCGCCCAACCCGCGAGTTATACCGAATTCGGTCTATTTCGAGCATCTGGTATGGAACTAAGTATCCCAGTCGAAATCTGGTAGGTAGTGCCAACCGGGAGGATTCCCAATACGGACTATACCGTTTGCGGAGATATCGGAATTCCGCGCGTAATTGAGAACGGTCGGAACAGAGGGCCACGTTGGATACTCCACGAACACCGCGCCACCTTTGGACATCCAAACCCGCTAGGTTCTCTGCATATGAGTTAACCTCGCCATTTGCTCTGGCACACCAGGTATCGAATTGCCAATCCACATTGAGAGGCACCGAGCCGATAATGCGGCGTAATCGATGGTACACCAGACGGGTTAACCGTTCGCGCGCATCGAGCAATCTCTCGTTTCCAAAGCGACTGATCGCACTGTTTGGAAGGGCGCAATGGCTCAGCCAATCTGATGTGAACAACGAATGCCATGGGTGTAGGACAATGCCCCTAAGGGGGAAAACCTACGAAGACGTCCGGATCTTCCTCTCACGAGGTAACCGGCTCGGTAGAGCCCTCCCAGGGATCGGCGCGCAATGCCGGGTGTAAGCCGGAGCCGAACCGTCGCGACGGGCGCAGGGAGGCTGAAAGAAGCCGAGAATATCCGCCGAAGCGGTGCTTGCGTATCCTCTGAGGAGGCAAAACCCACGAGAGTGGCGAGCACCACAGGCGTCAGTGCGAGCCGCAAGAGCGGGAATTGCCCAATGAAGGGGAGGAAAAGGGAAGGAAAATGGGAACGGAGGCAAGAGGGCGAGGTTGACCACGAGTCGCAAGAGGGGACTCGGGAATAGCCGGCACTGCAAGGTGTAGCAAACCGTATACACGGGCGGAACCACGAAAGTGGGAATAGATACCCAACACACGAAGGCTGCTTGAACGTCCAAGGGGGTTGGGAAGCCGTGCACCACGGGAAATCCCTCCGTAAGGAGTTGTATATCCGCGCAGGCGGTTCGACCCAGAGCCAAGATCTGGAAGACCAAGATCACCCTTGTTGGGGAGACTTTACTGGACCGGCGGCCGCGAGGCCGGCGGCCTAAGTACTGTAGTCACCGTAGAATAGAATAAGTAAAGTCTATCCTAAATAGCTAAATGTCCGTCTAACAAAGGGGCCAATCTGGCGGCCACGTGTCGCGCGGGCGCTTCGGCCACGTGTATGGCACCCGGTCCCGCCGGTGCATCACCGGCGTTCCGGCCATCGCCATGAAAACGGATTACTCCTACTCATAACGCGGTTGCACGCCGGAGGCTCCGGAAAATACTTAAGTCCCCAGAAACCTCCCTGGAGGACGTTGCTCTTCATATACCCCCCCTTAAGACAGGGCGAACACCTCGAAGAGGAAGTCGGCATGGCAGCTCTTCATGATAAGAGCGCGTCCGACACCGGGTCTCGGGAAACCAACACACCTTCACCAAGGATCCCACGCACGCTCTCCGCATCCGATTCCATCCACAGCACACCAACACGCACCATGTTCAACCCCGACCGTCATAACACATCCGCGACTCCCGCCCTTGGCGGTTCCACCGGCTTCCGGTCCGCGCCCCACCCTGGGGATGTTACCAACCTCGCGTACGAAGACCGCCGTATTGGCGCCCGCTTTCGCGGACAGGCGGACCCACCGCAGTGGCCGACCTACGACGCCCTTGTGGGTGCAAATCTGAGAACTCGGCATGGCTCCGCAATGTTGCCGTATGCGCCTTGGTTTCACCCATTGGCTGTCCGCGACGAGCATTTGATCCAATCCTACACCGATAATTCGGAGATGCTCCCGGGCGACCTGCCCGGCGTGGTGACCATGTCCTGGGATTGGCGTAATCGCATCGCCATCGCGGTACACCACATACTCCGCCGACGCGGTGAATCCTCTGCGGAGGCTCAGGCCGCGCTTGTGCGGATCGCTTATCTCAGGCACCAGCGGGCGCCTTTCGAGTTCCCGATACCGCCAAAGGTCGAATTCGACGTCCACCTTTACCGCACTCGCGGGGAAATGTCGTACTGTGACCGTCTTAACGGATTGGAAACCCTCGCTTGGAGGGGCACACCGATCGCTCGGCAAGAAGCCCTTTGCTGGGGACGACCGATTCTTCGGGCAGAGTTCTGCTACCAACCGCGGCAGTCGCGCTCGAACTTCCTTCAGAACTTCATCCGCGATGAGCGGCGTTGGCGGGCCCGGACCGGGTATATCTTACCGTACCAGAACACGGAGATTGAGCGCATCGCGCCTGCGTACCGACGTGGTCGGTACGTCAGTCTTCCAGACTGGTGGTCCTCCTTGGAGGCGTGCTGGGGTTGCTTCATTGAGCTGCCCCCAGTCTTCACCTATGTAGGGTCGTCGTTCTTGAACGATCCCCAGTCGGAGTGGTAATCCGTCGAGGTAAGCGAATGGGCCGTCCGCACTGCGGCTTTTATCCTCGCTGAGGCGGACGACCAATACCGATTGTGGTACGTGCCACCGCGTGTGCAGGCTGCGATCCGCCGTTTGGACATGTGCATCCCCCTCGGGGGCGAGGCGAACGAAGAAGAGATGCTGGGCCTTCTCGACTTTGTGGAGGGGGTCCAGTGGGATGAGGTCCCGCTGGAGAACTCCCAACGCATTCAACCGCGTCGCGGGTCTGGCCCCGGATTCGGGAGGAATACAGCGCTAGCGGGGGATTTCATCTACTTCGACCCCTGGGAGTACCACAAGATCAGCGGCGAGGAAGTGGAAGCCAACCGGCATGCGCCGCGTGAAGTCCCGGCCGACCACCCGCGAGGGTATGTCGACTCGAGCGACTATTACTGCGGCTATGCGGATGGTGACCTGATGGTCGACAACGAACCGGGGGATTCGGGTTACGCTCCGATGGAGGATGACAAGTCCGGCGAGGCCGCTGAGGGGTCCGTTGAATATGGTGGGGCGGCTCCATCTGGGGCTGCTGATGCCGTGCGAACGGATTCCTATCCGACTCCATCGGTGGCGGGCCCGCCCGCAACTGCCGCTGGCGCGGAGCGGGGCGAGGTCATCGCGCCCTTCCTTCGGGAGGTGGGGCTTCGCCCTTCCGAGATCTCGGGTGATGTGGCCGCCATGCGGGATGCCTTAGTCAACCGCCTGGGCGGGGGTCCACCTCGTTCGGAGGAATGACCGGAGCTTCCGGTAGAATGTAGGGCGGCGCCACTATGGAGCCCTTCCCAGTAGTGAAAAATAAAAGAAGAGGGTCGCCTTTCCGACGCCCTTACCCAAGTCCACTTCTTTCTTTCCGGGGTACCGGCCTTCAACCGGGGCTCCGGCGTTGCAGGGAACCAGCCTAGCTGGGAGTTCCGTGTTTAACGGTGGGCGTTTCGCGCGCGGGCCAGGTAACTGGCACGATTACCAACGACGTTGGGATAGCGCGAGCGGTTGCTTCCTTCCCCGCGTTGGGGCATGGACGGGGATGGCGCGTGGCGCCATCAGCCATTCCATTTCGTGTTCACGGTTTATCCCTCTTGGGCGTTTACCAGCGTGGCTGGGAGTGCGGTCCCCGCAAGGCGGTGGTATCGCATTACCGCGGAGTGCAGGAGGTGCTCGATGGGCTCCGGGGTGTCCCACTCCGGCCCGTATCCGTACCAGCGGGTTCGGTACTGGAGTACCCCGTGCTCATCGTAGCTATGTCCGACGATTCGGTCGAGGACGTACTCCTGCACGTAAACTTGCCGGCCTTGCCGGGTGGTGGTGACCCGAGCCTCAGCGCCGCGTGGTTCTGGGCTCTTCGTCGCCTGTTCCGGGTCACCCGGTTTTTCATTCCGCTCTGCGGTTGTTGCCGGGTGCCCGGGGCTGCCGTACCGCTTCGCGGAAGTTGCCGGCGCGGCCGGGTTGTGTTTCCGCTGGGCGGTAGGGGCTTCCCTGAAGTCCGCTCTTACCGCGAGTTTGCGGGGGTCCTTCCGTCTTGGTGACGGTTCGCCGGAGGCCTCCGCTTGATTTGCGGCATGCGGCGTTCCCATTGGTGGGCAGTTTCCGCCGTGCGGTGCGCCGCGGGCGGTGAGTGGTTCACCTTCCCGGCGATCCACCTCCGTGGGGTGGCTGTCAGCCAACGACCGGGATGCCGGGTGCCCATTGGTCCGATCTCCCGCCCGGGTCACGTGACCTTGAGGACGGGTGGTCGGGCCGTCGCGGACGGTTGGCTCCGATTGTTCGGCAAAGGAGGCGGTTTTCGACTTGTCGTCGCGCCCCTTTTCCCCCATGGGGTTCGTACCGTTCTCAACGGAGTGGCTCGCTAGACCTGCTTGTGCAGCGCCCGCCGGAGTACCGGTATCAACCGAAACGCTCGGTGTGCGACCGCGAATGTGCGGGGAGCCCCTTCCACGCGAGACGGAGCGTCCGTAGGGTTTCGCTTCCCGGCTTCGGATCTTCGAGCGCCTTGGTCCCCCTTGCGGGGTTGCGTGGCGGTCGGGTTGACTGCCGCGTCCCGCGGGAGCGGATTGGCGTCCGGCGACGATGCCGGTTGCCCGCTCGGGGGCCTTGCCCGGGGTCTCCGGTTAAACTTCCGTTGCGACGGCGATGCTTCCGCGATTGAGTGGTTCCCCTCCTCCTCCTTAGACGGAGCGGCATAGAGAGTGGTAGAAACGCCCAACTGGCGGGGATAGCCACCGTGCAGTGGCGTGAGAGAAGAAAGGCCATTCAGGCCAGCGTCCGATTGAATCGGTATATCAGAGAGTCCCACGGGTGGGTTGTAGAGCGGGAATCGCTTATTGGCGGGTAAAGCAACCATCTGGATGGGATAGATTGGCCCTACCGTAGAAACGGGAACTTCTGCAATATGCGAGGGATTCTGGGAACCATCCTCGTTGCGAGGGGCTGAAGCATCCAGAGTTCTTTTAAATGGCCCTCCTCTGCGCCTTGGGCGTATGCAGGCCATCGAACGCTGAACAGCGGAAGGCATTACTGAAAGCCACGAGTTCCAGCAACTCTCATGACCCGAACAATTCGGTAGCCCATCCAGCAATGGCTGGGCTTTTGAAATTCACCAACTCAGGTGGTATCTTTCCGACGTCAGTCGTGCAGAACCGACGGTAGTCGATGACAACAATCCAAGAACCATTGGATAACTTAACCAGTACTGCTGGTGGCGACACACACGGCAGTGTGGATAAGTTCAGCGTAGACCGGGGACCTCCAACGAGATTATCCCCCTCCTCAGAGTGACTCATTCCGGTTGAACCGGTACGATCCCCTTGAAGGGTAAAGATAGACATGGGGTGAGGAGCAACTCTTCCAATGACTTGGTTCCTAACCAGATACTGGTGTTTCTGTCCAAAGTTGGAAACACATACACAAAACGACTTGTCGGGCTCAATGTGAACCATTCCATCCGCGAAAGCGAGTTGATGCCTGTTCGACAGTGATGGTATCGGTTGAACGATTCGAGTACCGTGCTGACTAGAACTGACACGCACCCAAGAGTGGGACTTTGGCGGAATGCAAATCGACTCGTCGACACGAAGCTTTGTAGACTCGCAAAAAGCGGCGGGGAACTCCTGTGCAGCAGGAAGAGGAACATGCTTCTTCGATGCACGCTTCGGCGAACGGCGGACGATGGGAATAGAGGAACCATCGTCCAATTCCACCCGCTTTAAGCGGGGTACCATCGCCTCGACGAAACGGTCGCAAAAATCACAACCCAAGATGAGAGGGGCGGGGAGTGACCGACAGACAATAAAGTGCAGCTTCACGACGCAGGGTCCTAAGCGTACCACCAAATCGATCACTCCAACCGTTTCTAACGGGTTGATACCAGCGTCAGCGGCGTCTAATGCTACGCCACGGCGGATTTGCGACTGCAAAGCAGGTGGTAGGATAGATTCCACGACGAAGTTCGGTTCTGTACCTGTATCCAACACAGTGAGAAAACGCACCATGAACTTGGTAGTAAGGCCTAGGTCAGCGTAAACTTTAAAGTTTCGCTTCGCCATGACCATGACTCTTTCCGGGAGCCGGTTGTGATGTACCCGTTTCCACGGTCGACGTAAAACACCAAAGTGTTCCGAGTCCACGTCTGAGACGGCCTGTTTCCTTGAGAAGATTTTGACCGGGGAGCGAGGCGGGGACGCCTCGGGCGTCGTCAGCCTCAACTCTGAGGACGCCTCTCCCGAAGGGGAGACTCCCTCTATTCTTTTCCCTGTACAGGGTGCTGGTCGGGCGAAGGCCCGACTTCCTCGGCAACGAGTGCATGATTCCATTGCACGGTAGCTACCGCAGGAGCGGGTTGAGATCCACCAGCGTGGTTTGGCGCTGGTGCGGCGCGTGCCGGCTGAGCCGGTTTGTACCGAGAATTCGGAGTGTGAGCCAATGCGTTGGGGAAGTCCGTCTTCGCGCGGAGATATGACGTGAGTGGCACGGAGCCCTTCTCCTGCGGGGAGAGGGCTTCGTAATTATCCACCACTCGCGCCATATCGCGTAGCGATAAAAGGCATTGCGGGGAGGTGTGCCCGCGCTCGTAGCACAAGTGGCACACCAACGTCACTCCCGCGTTTCGCGTTACGGCATTCCGAGCATCGGTGTATCTTCTGGGTTCCCGGTTTCAAACCCATCCAGGGCGCTGACTTCGTGTCATTCCTTTCGAGTACGGCATACGGGGGGCCGGAGTGCGGCGGTCATTACGATAAAAGACCTGCCCGTTCTCCGTGTCCCTTGCGGTTGAGTCAACCGAGCCATCCGTCGTAGACGGTAATTCCGTTGTCGGAATAGATAAACCATCGTGATGGATGACATTCGTATTGTCATAACCCTGTTTGGGGATGCCATCCGTCGCAAATGACGGTGAAGAAGAGTCCGACTCAAGCAACAATGCTTTAGCGGCCTTCGACCGGGTTCCCGGATTGCGTGCACGTAGTGCATCTCCATCTGCGCGGGCAAACTGTACGAGTTCAAGGTAGGTCACCTTCGGCTCTTGTTCCCTGTAACGGGCCACAAGAGTCTTGATGGCTGGATCCAAGCCATCAATGAACATCGTACAGCGTTCCCCAGCGGGGTATACATTACCACAACTGTGGAAAGCCTTATTCAGGCGTACCGTGTAATCGGTTTCGAGCTCGCTGGAGCGTTGTCGAGTGTCTCGCAAAGCGAGTATCGCCGCTTGTATCGCGGATTTGGTTGCGTAGGAACGCAGGATGTACTGCACGGCCTCGGGCCAGCAGGTCACACCTCCTTCGGAGGCTCGCGACGAGCCCCGAACAGACAAAAACTGATCCTCAGCGACACCCCGTAGAAAGTAGGGTAGCGCCACGTAGGCTTGTCCTTCGTTCATTCCGAGTATATCGGCTTCCGCTACAAAGCGGTGTAGGAAATCCAAGACCAGAATTGGATCATCCCCAGTAAACGACTGGTTACGAAGTGAAAGCTGCATCCGCTTGATGCAGTCTTTCACTTTACCCGTGTCACGCGGTGTCCGACCTAAAGAGGAATCTTCTAGCCGGTAATACCGGTAGAACAGGAGTGTCCTGTACAGAGGGTTGGTGGGCTTCAAGGATTTGAGGCCCGGATGTCGCCGACCCTTGGGGCGCGACCGGATGGCCCCGTAGGTGGCAGAGGACCGCTTTGAGCGGGAAGAGCGCCCATAACGATCCTGTGGGTCATTGCTCACCGACGAATCGGAACTCTCCGAGTCACTCGGTTTACCGTCCGACTCAGATGATGAGTCGGACGGGTGTCCGTGCTTACGGTTAGAATCCCGGTTCTTCCGGCTCTTCCAGTTCCGCGACTGGGTCTCTCGATGAGAGACAACCGGTCTAGCCGCGTTCGCGGGCGAGGTTAACGTCCTCTCGACCGACTCAAGTCGGCTTCGGAGACGCTCGAAGCGATTCTCCAGACCTTCTGCGAAGGAAGACGGAGCGCCACAACACTCGAGTAGTGTATTGACGTCCGACCGCAATACGCGGATATCCTCGGCTAACTCACTCGTAGGGGGGTTAGCGAGGCTTCCTCGTAAAGAGGTGAATTCCCTCGAGAGGGTATTGTGAGCAGCCCGCAGGGAGCGGAGCTGCTCTTCCAAGCGTACAACTCGCGCTTGGTCGACCAACCGCGGAGGCGGAGAAACCACCGTTGCGACGGTCGTTAACCCGGAATCGGGCTGCGGGTCTTCAGTGCCGGTGACCGGTATCTCCCGGGAAGCCGGTGTTGGAGCCAGGGCCTGTGGAACATCAGTGCCCCTGGCATCACCGCTTTGGCGGGAACGGCTGCGTGTTGCAGGAGGCTCCATGCTAGGCGGTTTCCTTGGCATTGGCCACACCGTCTCGACGGAAGAATAGAAAGCAAACCGGTGAGACCGGAGAAAACCTGTTAAACGGAAAACAACCTCAGAGAGGACACAAGCGGTCTTGACTTCTAAGTCGGGAGACCAATTTGTAGGACAATGCCTCCAAGGGGGAAAACCCACGAAGACGTCCGGATCTTCCTCTCACGAGGTAACCGGCGCGGTAGAGCCCTCCCAGGGATCGGCGCGCAATGCCGGGTGTAAGCCGGAGCCGAACCGTCGCGACGGGCGCAGGGAGGCTGAAAGAAGCCGAGGATATCCGCCGAAGCGGTGCTTGCGTATCCTCTGAGGAGGCAAACCCCACGAGGGTGGCGAGCAAGACAGGCGTCAGTGCGAGCCACAAGAGCGGGAATTGCCCAATGAAGGGGAGGAAAAGGGAAGGAAAATGGGAACGGAGGCAAGAGGGCGAGGTTGACCACGAGTCGCAAGAGGGGACTCGGGAATAGCTATTACTGCCGGGTGTAGCAAACCGTATACACGGGCGGAACCACGAAAGTGGGAATAGATACCCAACACACGAAGGCTGCTTGAACGTCCAAGGGGGTTGGGAAGCCGTGCACCACGGGAAATCCCTCCGTAAGGAGTTGTATATCCGCGCAGGCGGTTCGACCCAGAGCCAAGATCTGGAAGACCAAGATCACCCTTGTTGGGGAGACTTTACTGGACCGGCGGCCGCGAGGCCGGCGGCCTAAGTACTGTAGTCACCGTAGAATAGAATAAATAAAATCTATCCTCAATAGCTAAATGTCCGTCTAACAAAGGGGCCAATCTGGCGGCCACGTGTCGCGCGGGCGCTTCGGCCACGTGTATGGCACCCGGTCCCGCCGGTGCATCACCGGCGTTCCGGCCATCGCCGTGAAAACGGATTACTCCTACTCATAACGAGGTTGCACGCCGGAGGCTCCGGAAAAAGCTTAAGTCCCCAAAAACCTCCCTGGAGGACGTTGCTCTTCAATGGGATACCACCTGGTAGGCGACCGGCGACCACATATTGATTTATCAGAGCTTCGTCGCGGACCGCTGCAGGGAAAACCCAAGGCGATCGCGCGTATAATGCAGAGTGTTGCAAGGGGTTTCAGCCGATGAAGTCCGCGTAGTGTGGGAACCTCTGTACGGAGGAGGACGCATGTTGCAGAACAGCTGCTGTGGAAAAAAATTACGCAGGACCAAAACTGGAAGCCGATTGCGGCAAAAGGGCAGTTCGAGATGTTGGAGCGAAACCTCGAGGCGTTGCAGAAGTGTGCTGAATATGAGGGTTGTCGAAACCTTCATAGGACCTAGGTGGATTGACCACGTAAGACGGAAGTTTGCTCATCGCAAGATCTCAGATACAAGAAAAGCTTGAAGAATGGAATAGCGAGATAATCGCAAGGTGGATTGGAAAAACACAAGGTTGTGATACGAAAAGAAGAATCGGAATATCCGATAAGTGCGGTGCGATTTCTTTTGCACAATGCGTTGCGGGTGCTCCGCTCCTAACGGGAGGGATATGTATCATTCTGGATGCACCTGAGTTCTACCGTTCGAAATACTACGTAGTCGTGATACGGCCTTCATAAGCTATTGCATTGGCGATAATCGATTACGAGAAGCTATAAGAAGAATTACTTCATGGAAAGGTTTGGACAGGATACATTTAATTAAAGAATACTGTATATAGTGCACACTTTCAGGTGCCATCACCAAATGTTCTATTTGGTATTATTAAGATAATTGTGTAGTGGCACGCTAAGTGTATGCATTACTATACAGTGCTTGCGTTGCCTCTTGGCACATGAAAGGGCACAAAACCCAGGTGAGCACGACAAAAGACCAACTAACAAGCAATCTAAACACCATCTTAGTGAGTCCTAGAAATCTTAAAGTAATGAACAAGAAAAGAGCACCTATAGTATCAGTTGTTAACCATTATGAGCTATAGCTCTTGTTCCGAAAATACCCTCTACTGTTGCTCTTTTACTGCCCTTTTTATACAGGTTTCTTTGTGTGTGTTTGTGTGGGTATGTTTTTGTTTTGTTTTTATCTCTACTGTTACCTGGGTATTTGTGTTGGCGCAAGGAGTTTTGAGCCGATATCGTTTGCTTAACGTACTGCCGTACCTGGAAATCCGCCTCGTGAATACACGTATTATCCCCATTGTTCATGCACACCTGGTTCCCTTTCGCACACTCCCTTCTTATCTAAGAACAGTGTCTCGCAAGGCGACACCCGCTCTTCGCGGTTAGTTCTGTTGATACCCACTGCACCTAGACCCCTACAGTTTTCAGTGGAATACCACAGTGGTGATTGTAATTCTTGGGCTATATAACCGATTCAGTGTCAAAAGGCCTTGCCACTCTTCTTTCAGGTCCTACATGCCTTTACTTGCCTTGCATTGATAGCGTTTACGCTCAAAGACGAATTAGCCTCAGATTTGAACTTGATCTCCTTGCCTGAAAACCGAGGCTACTTGTTCAAAGGATACAGTAGCCAAGTACTCGTCAGTAGTAGTAAATACAGGGCTAGAGGTTGTATTGGACGCGGTGGCAAAAAGAGATAACGGCTGGCCATTTTGAATGGCAGAATTAGCGAGCAATAATAAATGCTATCTTTGCTTTTAGTAGCCTTGAGGAGACGGGGTTAGATTTGAGCTTGGAAACATGTGGAACAAAGCGAGACTCAACGTTTTTGAATGTGTCTGTACATTTTCTTTTCATAGATAGAAAGATAATGAAGGTTTGATAGACTTTACCATCGACAGACAAAGCGTCACGTTTGTAAATAGCTTCAATGATCTTATTCCATCCGTTCTCTGCTTTTATATCTGTGTCTGGCGTATCACAGCACATGACTCAAGCTCGAATGTTGAGCTGAGACTGTAACGTGATTCCACGAAACTCAATGAGCATCTTATTCGAGCTCAAATCGGTTAGCCTGTTATGGAATGATTTACAAATCTTGACTGACTTCGCGTAATTTTCTTGTTTTCCCTTTCCATCGGCCCACAAAACATTTTTAGTCCCACGAGAAACATGGCTTTGTCGAAAAAGGCTGGTATCTAGCAAATCAGCAACGTTCGCGGCATCTAAGGAAATCCATGCGGCGACGGAACTTGGCCTCTTTTAAAAACAGATAACTGCGAGGCTTGTGTACAATAGTACATAGTTAATAACCGTTTTAACAGTTCCCTTAAACACAAACAATCAGTAAAGCGAACATTAAACAGACTACATAATCTTAGGCATGAGTCAAGATGCATTATTATTCATAGATGGGGCGTTCTGATCGCTGATAGGGGTTTGCGCCCCGGATCTAATGCTCTGACGGAGCCCAGCCATAACCACTTTGCCCAAATTGATTTCACTCAAATTCAGTGATTCAGACTAGTTGAGTGTTCTCAATTTGCGAATTGGAATTTAAGGAGGGAACCATTATACAAACCTAACTTGGCAGTAATAATTTTTGTTTTTTCTTGTGATATTACATGTGCCCCAGAAGCTGATATCAGTGATATTGAGTAGATTATGCGCGATATCAATGATACTGAGCAGACCCTTCATGATAAGACAGTATATGATCCAAATCAGAACGAAAGTAGACACTGCATTTCCAGTCTCAGGAAAGCTAATTGGGTTACTTTTCAAAAGATTCTTTGGTTTTTTTGTATTTCCATTTTCAACGAAAACTGGGAAAAGATGAATTCCAGAAAAAAAGTCTAGTTTTTGCGAAAACTGCGGTTGGACAAAGGCGTGTTCTCTTCTCACGAGTTTGAAATGCAAGTTACTCGAAACATGCTTGATAGGACAGTAGGAATCTGGTCGGAGTGGAGCTACCAGGGTCTGGTTTGTTGGCACTGTTAACGTTTGTAGAAAAAAAGAATCTGTTGATGCTCCCGTTTTTATGTATTAGCTCCTGCAACGATCAATTTGTGACTCATGGGCAACAATCCTTTAGGCGAGTCCCAAAAGACAACTTGCATGGGAGTGTCTGCTGAGAACAAAACCATTTCGAATGCCATTGACCTAGATTTGTGTATATAAGTTAGATTGATTGACTCCATCTGAACTGATTCGATTGTGATCCTGGGCGCTCGCGGAAACTCGAGTTTCTGGATGCCTTCAACGGATGCCTTTATTCGCCATTGTTTCGGCGTTTTCTTTCCAGCTGTCGGTTTTTTCCGAGATTTTTACTACTATTTGTAGCGCAGGAGGATCCAACAAACCATCGCGATTCCGTTTGATGAAGCAGCCAAAATCGACAGCAACACTCAGCTTGTAAGAAGATCTTTTCTTTGTCTTAGACTTGTCCCGCTCCGCCCTGCAACAGCAACGTATGTTTTTCTAGGAGGAGCCTTTGCTCATCAATTGCATGTGAACATCAGCGATCAGGTAAAGCCCTTTTTTCTTGCGCCGTGGCATGAGCCACTAGAAACGCTCCGTTTTGGCAGGATGCCGTTCTTATCGCTTTTGATGTATCATAAGTTTACGTGATATGGAATACTCCGCGTGCACAACCATGTTGTTGTATGACAATCATCGTTCGTTCCGCATGCGAAATGATCGCCTATAAAAGAGTTTTGTTTGCTTGTATTTTATCCGTCTTCAATCATCACCAACCGAGTCGCTGGTTTTGAAACCATGAAGCTTGCTTTTTCTCTTATACTCACTGTCGCGTTCATTGCGACGAGTCCAACTTTGGCTGATGAGGTTCCATCATGGGCAACCAATAAGTATTTGACTTATCAATGGTGCGAGGTTGACAGCGAGAATCTCTGTGATTTCGTCCTGGAAGGTGTATATCCACGTTACGATCATGTTCAGTGGGGAACTGGAAACTTTTCATTGAATGGATGGATTTCAGGAGCATTCACTCCGAAAATCGTCAAGAAGCACGACGATTATCAAACAACTATCGGATACGTCAACTCCATGGATAATCTTCGTGATGTGTTCTACTGCAAAGGTGTGGACTTGGGATACACCTGGGACACCCAATGTGACTACAAGACCATTCCGGGCCGTTTGTTCAGAACTGTACCTCTCCCCGGTGTTCGAGGGTCGGGCATTACGCGTGAAAAAGGCTCAATAATGGGAACTCACGTACCAAATGGTGCTTGCATCCCGATTTACATAACTTCGTATCAAGTTCTTGATACCACTGTCTCACCTCCGAGAGTGAAAGAAAATGTTCATATGTCCGCAAGACAAGCGCGTATCCTCCATCAATGTGTGTTGATGTACACAGAATTCTACTAATGAATGGTGCTTGTTCTAAACATTCGTTCCCAAAGAAAAACACTTCCTCATCAATTGAGAATGGATATTTTCATAGATAATTATATTTCAAAATTGTGCAGTAAAGAATTTTAAATTGTAAAGGCCAAAAAGAGTTACTGAAATACTGTCCCCGTTCTCCCCCTTTGTGGCAGACTATGAGTGGCGCGCGTGTAGCCAGTCACTGCTACTCTCTAGAAGGTTGTTGCATTTGTCACACTAAAAGGAAGTTGCGAGGGAAAATATCAATACAAAGAGAGCTCGCTTCTTGTTTCTGAAACTAGATGTTGACGTGTCGCGATTCGCGCTCGTCGCACGTGAAGCAAAAAGGTTGGGCACCAAGAGAAGTTTCGCGCTGTGTCGGATGCCCCCAGACTCTTTGACAGAGTCTGGTATTCTTTATTATGTAGTAGTCTGTGGTGCTCCAGGACCAGCTCGTGGGTTGCGCTTCTAGGTTTTCTATGATGCGTGCGCTGCGTAGGTGTCGCTGTCGTCCAGCAGCTGTCTACTTCGAAGTCCTACGCAGTCCAAACGCCCGCATCTCAATCCAGACTACAGTCCACTCTGGGCTGCAGTTGCGCTATTTCATCCCAGTTCCGCAGCTCTTTGTACTGATTTCGAAAATGCGTCTAGAGAGAATCGATGAGGTGATCATAAATGAAACATACTATAACGATGAATTAACAACTCAGTTGTTGTGTTTATTCTGAACTTCTAAAGATTCTCGAAATGCAGATGCACAGACCGATCCCAGTCAACGTGACTTAACTCCTCAACTCCCTTAAGCAGTAAATTCTGAAAGCTGTGCTAAATGAATATACTATCCTCCGCTGATTGTCAAATTCGGTCATTCAAGAACTGCGAAAATGATTAAAGCCCAGCCCGACGGAATTGAGCCTCCAGGCAATAGTCAATTCCAAACGCAGCCGCCAAAGTCTGGAGCGATATGCGGACGGAAGAAAGCTGAGGAAATACCTGACCCTTTGAATCAACCGGGCAGTTGCCATTTTCCTGCGCCCACACAAGCGCTTGAAAAACGTTAAACTGCTTTTTGAATGCTCTTCGTTCTTCAACATTACCTCCAAACCTGTACTTGCGTCCATCTGCCACAATGTAACTGGCGCCTTTGTTGATTGCCCCCCATCTCTTTCGAACGATTTCCAAACGCATGTGACTCGGTATCAACTCCGGAGGAAGTCCCTCCACTCTATCTGGAGAGTTGGTGCCCAGCGTCACATGGATAAGGTTGTTTGTGCCGACTATGAACTCGCTTCCGCCGCCATCGCCGTCACAGAGTAGATTTCCAGGCGCAAGTTCTTCCCATATTTCGAAGACTGGTTGTTGCCTGATGCATGTAGCATACGACCAAGCACAAAGCGCGGCCAAGGTAGTGGATAAAAGAAACTTCATATCTTCAACGTGTCTCACAGGGATAGTACGCTTCCCGTTGGATTCGAGATGATCGAAATCGGAATGGGTGCTTCTTAATGCGCACTTGATATACTTTTTGTTCCCCTCTCATGTTTCGCTAAAGAAGCACCTCCTGAGCTACAACAAATCATACGCGAGAACAAAAAGCCTCGAATCATTTGTTCCTCGCATGCCTTCCGCTTGCCAACAACGTTGAAGATTCCATTTGGAATGCGTTTGAGAAGAAACTGTCATTGGGGTCCTGGGTCGTACCGTTTCCTTACACAGCTTCCACCAATTTTTTTTTAAATTCAGGTAGCGCTGATCTGGTTGTTAAAAGAGAGGGGGGCTTCAGTTGGACATACTGGGTGGATCCGCAATTTTTTAACGTTCCAAAAATCCAAATTGTGGAACCAACCGAAAGTACACACGTTTTCTTTTATTGTTGCCCGTAGTAGGATTCTCGTCGAAGTCAGCTTGACTCCGACCACAATCCTATGCAGCCTTTTCCAATAACTTTTGTGTAAGTCCGGAGAAGCAACACCTCGACGATGAAAACTTTTCTGCCATTTGGACCTTCTTCTCAAAACATAGATCTCGGCAAACAATAGTACATCATGGTGTCATGTTTTCCGTGCTTCACCGCTGTTTCGTGTTTATGGATGGTAGTTGTAAGGATCCGTAAAGGACGTAACGCAAATGCCGCCAAATGCTCCGATTCTTGAAGAAAGTGGCTTCCTTTATTCTTCAGGTCCTCCGGGCTGTGCTTGCCATCTAGGATGGAGGGCAAGGCGAGTCGGGATCTTTGCGTGTAGTCTACTTCCTAATCTAACTTTTTATCCGTTGGGGCCGATTGCAAAGCTGTCACGTAGCTTGCAATCCTTAAACCCTGGCGTAGAACTTAGCGGGAACTAAGTAGGGCTGCTTCACGCCTTTGACTAGATATGCTATCTTGAAATGTTTAAATTTACCACGCTCTGCTTTCTACGAACTAGTTCTACGTTACAGTTGTTCTCAGTACCTTTGTGGTTACCAAAAAGCACATACCATTCAAAAAATTGACCGCAACACAATCGAAGCCACCACATGCCAAATTGTAACGATCAGGATTCCTGAAACCTTGGGGAATGCGGGAATATTGTGAAATATGAAGCAAACAGCAGTTCTTCTTACATATAGCCCGCAAATTTTATCACGGTCAAGTCGAGTACCAAAAACCCCATCCGTTATCAGTCTTCACAAAATCAGGTAAGCACAAAGCATAGACTTCATGAAAGTATGAAATGTAGGTTTGTGCCCGAGAGAAAATGAAAAAGTCATATAAGCTGGATGGGACCTCCAAAGAGTCCACCATAGGTAGCAATAAAAAAAATCACAACCCACAAAAGAAACATCTATCATATACAATTCAAATAGCAAGACATGGTTTCACTTTCATAAATACTATCAAGTAAAACATTTTTCTAAAGCCGGAGAGTAATTATGGCTTCCCTAACTTTGAATACTTTGTTGCTTCATCTTTGTCAACTATAAAAAAAACATAACAATTAATATAAAACAAACTTTTCATTTATCTTCAATTCCGTGACATACCTCAAGATCGCGTATAATTCAAACTAGAGTGTTTTTGATTAAAAGAATTCGACCAAAATACTTCTTTTTATATGTCAAAATATCAAATTAAACTCCTTCAAAGAACATTTATGAAAAAAGCATACGCAATAGAATCAAAGCATTACGTAAACATTTTACAATTCTTTGAGAAATTCAACATAGCACGCATCTTGGAGAGTGTGATAAAGTTTTGCTTCCATATTCATTGTACAGACTTAGTAAATCAGATTATACAACAACATTTGTCATTTTGAACAAAAAGTTTGTAGTGTAAAGTACATCAAAGAACAAAGATCATTTACAAAAAAAACAAGTCTCTTTGTCTTGAAGTTTTGAATAGGTATCAATATGGGCTTCAAGAAGATTTACATAAACCATTCGAACATTGTATTCAGGCCAGATCAAATTGGATGTGCTCGAAATATGACCTTGAGCTCTGAATGGAAACAGAATCTCGTCGTAGACTCGACATTCTCCGAACTTTGTTGCAATGGTCTTTCAAGGCTGCTTGAAACCCTTCATTTTTGGATGATAATCTTTCATAGCATCTGACCCATTTTCCTACCATCTACAATGCATAAGTGGCATATTTACTAATGGAACAAGCCATAGCACTGACAATTCGAGATAATAACTATCATCAATAATACGCACAGAAAGAACACCTTCTCCAACGCCTGATGATAGAGCATGGCGGCCGTTACGCTTTTAATAATAGTTTCTGGATCCGTCTATGTAGACAACAATTAAAGTGGCCTGAAATAACGAGGACCAAAACTAAGCTCGAGTTTATGAGCTCTTTTACCGGTCTCCGAACTTTCGGCAAGATCGACTTCCCCCGATTCCGAAAGACGCGTCTTCTTCGAACTATATAACGTACACCTTCTGTCTAGGCTTCATCTTTCTCATCTTTTTGTAGACGTGTAAAATGGTTGTAAGATGTTAACGATGAGTTTGAGTAGAATAATTGTGGATGGTCTTATCCTTTTCCTGTGAGTATTCGTTTTGTAAATCAGAATACTTTTTACGAATGTTGTCAGGCTCATGCTTCTGAAAAACTGGTTTGCATTCCCATCTTTTTCTAGGTTATTCATTTCCATCTGTATCTCCCTTTTTTAATTTTGCCCGTAAAAGTATCACGGCTACCGAGTTCTTGGTAAGCTTCGGCATGTTTGACGTGTTGAAAGATTCTGTGACTACACACTCTGGCCAGACCCAGATCTAATCTGATCGCCAGGTATGACTGCTTAAGTACAAGTTGCGTTCACCCTCCAGCATTGCGGGCGAACAGATCTATCAAGTTTCTAAAACATAAAGCAGTCTGTAGTGGTGCTCACAGAACAATAAAATGCTGTTCTCACAGAACAACATTTCTTGTGCTGCACCATTTCTACATCAACACAATATGTTTTTGTGAAGCGCACGCTGTTTTCTCTGCAATGAAGGCAGAGCACTGCCATACTACGACCTAGAAGACTGAAATTCCTTCACAGATTAAAAAGTCGTAGCGAATAAAAAAGCGCAAAATTGGACAGAAATTGTATACTATGCCTTTTGTTGAATGTGCTAGTATATGTCGGTTCTTAGGTAGTTGATACTACGACCATTCTGGCGTCTATTGAACCCATCGCACCTGCATCAGGAACCCAGCGTTGCTCAAAAAGGAACTACCTATTCAGGGTAGAGAGGAAATCGCGCTCGCAACGCACGCAGTCGTGGGTGGCCTACAAAAGAGTAATAGCGCAACCCAGAAACATAATAAATAAGCCAACCTCGAGACAGAGCTGTCTGGAGAAAGGGGGCAACCTCAGAGTGAGAGACATCTGTGAGAACTTGGTGCCTTCTCTTTCCTTGCCTTTTGCGCAGACCGCCGGCGGCCGGTCGTCCGACCCCGCCTACGCATCGTACTCGATCAACAGTTTCATAAACCCCTCTTTTCATTTTCTTTCGATTGTTGCTACTGAACACTTTTTTAAGAATATGCTTAAATTAGGACATGAATGATGCGAATTACTTTTAGCTGTATTGCATTATATACCTGAAAAAGCAAAGAATATAACGTAATGATAATATAAGCAAGCGAAAGAAAACAGTGTGATGTCATGCTAAAAAAATTAATATCGTTGGTTTAAGTTTTATTCACGTCACTCTGACTATGTAAGCTTTTGGAAATTAGGGTTCACATTGAGTTCGGAAGATACCATTCGTTTTAAATTCAAAGAAATTTTTCTTACGTTTTGAAGAAAAAGCTTCAAATATAAGTAGAATCCAAATCTGTTTTGTTCTACAATCGAACAAACAAAAGTCATCATCAAAAACTGCCTGCTGAATAAAATGATCAACTCAATGAGCTCCGAAAATTTCTATATGGCTGCAGCAAAGTTACTGCAAAAAGTACCCGTTATCTGCTTTGGAATTCAGCCTAGAAGATTTTGTGCTAGCTTTGGCGTATCACCGTGTGTATGGGTAGAAATTTGGAAGCACGTATGATAACAATTTCCAAGGTCTGCTCAGCCCAAACAAATTTTATGGACTTCAATGTTTTTGAAAGTATATGCAACGGAGCATGTAGGTTGTTCAATCGCCGAGGTGGATGAGAAAACCTTCAGAAAATGAGTAATATTCTTTTTATATCTCGTATTCGATTTAAAAGTAATAGATTTTCAAAACTTACGTAGCTTAAATGGAAACTAACACACTACAGATTCATTGGTCAAGTAGAAAAGACGTAGCATGTGATGCTGCTCATGTATGGTGTTGATTTCTCGATCCAAGAACCATATCCTTTCAGTTCAAAATGGCTTAGTCGCAAGTGTCATCTAGCCGGTCTTCGATATGAAGTTGGTGTTTCGATTCGATCCCAAATATTGTTTGGGGGTTTGGTTTATCCCCATGCGGATCCTATTCAGATCTGAACTTTTTTAAGGATCGATTGGAAAATGAGCGCTCTGAAACAGAAAAGGTAGTTGCTAATGACACATATGAGAGCTGGAAATGAGTAGTTGGACAAAATACGAAATCCCTGAAGACCAGAATTTGGTGAAAAGAATTCGAGCACAGCATGAACCACTTCATCGTCTTTTGAAACATTTTTCTGGGTTAGGTTACAAATTTAGACATCCATTAAATGTGCATGCTCCTCGTTTTTTTTTCTGTTTTTAACAGCACAATTTGAGATACCAGATGATGGGCCTCTCTTTTCAGTTCTTTGAATAGGTTCAGAAAGCCATAGGAAGATTTTCGATTTTTTATGCTATTCGTCATTCTTTTAAAAAAAAATTTGTGTACCGTAATTGTAATCAGTTTTTGATTCTTCTTTTTTACGCATGATCTTGGACATGAAATAAAATTAAACAGTAATATACTTGTGCATATTTTTAAAAGACATTCTTGTTCTTGGGTTATCAAGAACACTACGAGTAAATAAGTAAAAGGAAATAAAGATTAAAATCTTACGAGCAATTGTGGTGGTCTGAAAGCATTGATGAAAAAAACAAATTAATGTGCTTCAGATGGTTCTGTAATATGAATGTCAGATTCAATCATTTGCCTTCACGCTGGATCTTAGAACAACAGTATGCTTCTAAATTTTGATTCTGACTGGCATAAATACAATAGTGAAGATAATTGTTCCCTTATGACATCTTCAACGTTTAAAAACCAGTCTTTTCTAAAAACCAGAGACAACTATGAGTATATAAAGTCTGTAATATTTTTCATTCAATATAATGATCGTTTATGAAACAAATACATTCAAACGATAACGGTCGTAATATCATAATCAAGAGACCACTCAGCATCTTTGTATAATAATAATTGTCTTTGCACTATATTTTCTATTTATTTGAGGTTTTAGATGCTCATTATTAGTATGTTTAAGATTAAATAATATCCTTAAAGTCGCATAATAAAGAATATATATTTTTATTGATTGATTACATTATATTTCCGAACCCTGGATTGGAATCAGTGAAGTGCAATGCCTAAAGATGGAATCCACAGCTAAAATGTTCGGGATCTTTTCCTCAAAAAGAGACCCTAGCCAAAGTCACCTTCTAGAGATTAAAAGACAAAGTCAAGTCGTTCCAAACTTCAAATCTTTACTCCAATAATTTCACAAAACCGTTTATACTTTTTGCTCTGCAACGATTTCTTGAACAAGTCGGCAGCTATTATATTAGTGGGGATGTGCTCCATTGACACCACTTTCTTCTCGACAGCGTTTTTCACTAGGTGAAACTTGAATTCAGTGAGTTTGGTTCGTTTATTGACAACACCATTCTTGCTCAAAGATATTGAGCCTTCAATATCTTAATAAATGATCATCGTCTCACTCATGGTTTCTATGGCTTTCTTAATCAAGCCTTCAAACAAAATAAGATCTTTCACGGCATAGTCAAAAGACCCACACTCCGCTTCTACATTTGATTGCGCAAACGTTTGCTTTTTACTGCGCTATGAAACCGCACTTCCATTCTTGATAAAAACGGAGCCACTTGTAGACTTTTTGTTTTTTTAATCACTCGCAAAATACTAGTCCAAATAGCTAACAGTGTAGTCAATCTGTGCAGACCCTCAAAGAAATGTTAAATTTCTGGGGTGTTGGCGCTCAGTACAAAGTATCTGGAACATCTCGAGCAGTAGTTATAGCTCAAATGGTAACGTTTACTTACAAAACCTGCATTTAGGATAAGTTTTCGACCGTTGAAGATATCAAGAGAGGAAGAAATTGGGAGTATCCTCTGTTGTTGAAGCGATGGCTGCTTGTGTTCACTCATCAGCCCATTCCGTTCATGCAGGGGATGCGTAGTATTGCGCATGTAACCAATTTAGATGCAGCAGAGAAAGCGAGACTATATCCGGAACTTCGTGGACGAGGGAAGAGTATACTCCGTCAAAGATCCAAGCGAAAGCTCAGCCCTTCCGAATATCTTGCTGTAAAGCGGAGCAAAGAGACAAAGTCAACCACTGTTGATCTCACGTCTAACGAAGAAATGCAAAACTCTGCTCCGCCTAGCAAGCCAAAACAGAAGCCGTTTACGCTGTCTGAGTTTTCACGTTTGGTGCTTGTCATACGCGACGATCCCGATTGCAAGTCTGCATTTCTGAAGGCATCCCAGACTCTCATTTAGCGCTCCGAAATGGATATGAAGTTGAAACCTTCTGACGCTTGGGTGAACGTCATTGAAGGGAGATACAATGATGAATCCCGACGACCCCATCAGGCTTTGGAATGGTTATTCGACGATCTCATTCCTCCGGAAGAGCCTCAGATTGGCTTTCGTCCCAGAGTCTACTTGCGAGCAGTCTGGAATGGCTTCCGAAGTACGTTTTCATTGCCAATATCGAATTACAAAAGGAGCGGCCAGAACAATCCAAATTTTGAAGAGTTCATGGACAGTGAAGATGGGAAGCGGTGCTACAGGTACGGCGAGAGAGATAAAAAGAGAATTATAATCGGGGCTTTTATTCTGGGTGTCGGGACGGCCAATAAAGACGAGGCTATTTTGCGCTCCTCCTCAAGGTCTATAGATTACGCTTGTGGCATTGGTCACGAATGTGGAACAGGTCAGTTTAATTCAGTTGGGAACGGGTCCCGCGCTGGCAATTAAGGTACAAGATCTCAGTCACGAAGACGATTGTCAGGGAAGTTCGATGATGCTGGATTTAAATTCTTTAAATCAGTTAGCAGCTACTTCAAGGCCGACGAAAAGGAAAACGACTTAAGGAAGGCGGACAAAACAGAGCTGCTGCTGAGAGATCCACTTTTTCAGTGACTTACTTCCTGAATCGAAGGAGACTGTAGGACGAGATCGGTGTGGTGGAGGATAGACTGAAGGAAGGAAAGCACACGAAAAGTTGGGAGAAGCAAATTGAAATGCTTACAAGAGCTCTTGGTGAACTAGATGAGGAAGCTCCTTGATTAGCGGATATTAGGTTGCCTGTTGGTTTTCGCTTAACTTCTGATTGTTGCTTCTTCTGCTTGTCAAAGGTTTCAGTTACCTTTCTAGGATCCCGCCCATGGGCATGTGTAATAATGACTTGAATTACAGTACCATTCGAGCTACATACGCAGGCAGCAGTAGAAGAATGATCTCCGGAGCATTTACATAACTAAATGCTAAACAAGGGCCATTCCAAATTCTTTCCACAGGGCTATAGTTTGATTCACTTCAACTTCGCCAGAATGCGTCAACAATCCTGAGCTCAGAGTTAACCCGGGAGGTTAGGAAGGATTCATTCATACTGAGCACATGCAGTAACGACAAAAGAGCCGAGGAAGAGGAAGAGGTCGACGGCTGCGCATGAATACGAATGATGCTTGAGCGCAGCTTGGCTTCAAACTGTCTGGCAGTCTCCAAAGCACGAGGGATGAGCATGTCCGCTTCAGCATCGTTAGTAGAGGTTCTCGACGCCAGCTCACAGTCAAAAACTATCTTCTCAGCAAAGACACGACAAAAGCCTTCCAAAAACTGGACATCGGCGCCCTGTGTGCCGTCGATGTCGACCTGGCTGAAGAAAGGGGTAGCCTCTCGAATGCGACCAAGCTCAAAGTCGGCATTCCACTCTGGGCGATCGAAACGAGACGTGGCTCTTTTGTGATTATGATAGAAATTGAAGAGGGTTCGGTATCAAGGCTCTCCAGGAAATGGTATCGGAAGCGGGCGAGCGGGGAACGCACCCAGAAGAGCAGTACGGCCAGCATGTGCCACACATAAGCGTCCAGTACACACGACGATCGCGGGGCGGCCACAGCGTCGGGAGCGTCACGCGTGGGGCGCTGGTAGCACACGCGGCAGAAGGAAGAGAGAGCATCAGAACGAACGATGACGGCCTCCGGGCGCATGAGACGACGCAGCGCGTTGCGCGCGGGCGCGGACAACAGCGGAGACAGGTCGAGCCAACGGTGAAACGCGGCCAGACGCGCCTCGGCGTGCACGTCGTTCACTGGCGAGCGTGGCGGCGATGGCGGACGCGGCCGGGATGGCGCCAGCGTGACGAACAGCTGGCGGGGCGCGGAGCGCAGGCGGGAGAGGTGCGAAAGCGCGCGCTGGCGCGACGACGGCGTGAGGCTAGGCGTGGACCATGAGTGCACTGTTGTGTTGTGCGGCGCGTAGCGCTTCATCGAACGGGGGAGCAGATGGTAGACAAAGCAGGACGTGGGCGCGGACGGGAAAGGGGAATGGGACCAGGATGGAGACGGGGTAGAGGATGGGGATGAGAGCAGGGATGAGGATGAGAATTGGGATGGGGATGGGATGGGAGCAGGGAAGCGAGCGTAGTTGGGCTATGCGCGCAGGTGGGGAGCGAATGTGCAAGCGGGGCACTGGCTGCTGGCTGTTGAGGTGTACACGAATTGGCGCTGTACGAAGGTCGATACTGTAGATAGGCACAACGAGGACAATCGCTTAACCTATGGTTCACGCTGTAGATAGCAGAGGTCAAGTTATCAACGGCGTAAGAGCTGGACGATATTGATACCACCGCGTTCTCTCCGCGATGGTGCAAACGGAGCGCCCTCGCCGCCGCGATGCAGACGACCATGAAACATCCGTCTCCTCCGTCGCGCCGCCAGTGACGCCGCACTTGGTCTCCGGCGTGGAGGACGGCCAGTTGGTGTACTACCGCGCGCCGCGCTGCCACCTCTGTCGCCCGTCCGACCCGCGTCACCTGCAGAGCTATCTCTCCCGAGCGCTGGCAACCGCCACCGTCGCCGAGCCGCCTGTTCCCGCGCTCGCGCCGCATATACTACTCATCGTCAACCCGCGCGCCAGCACCTGCTCCGCGTTGGCGCTGTCGCCACTGTTGCGCACGGTGACGAGCGTGTTAGTAAAGGGCTGTGTACAAGCGACGTTACGTCAAACAAGCCATCGCGGCCACGTGCGCAACATTCTCGCCCAACTCGGCGCGCCTGCGCTGCAGCGCTTCGCCGCACTTGTCGCAGTAGGTGGCGATGGCACGCTACAGGAGCTCGTGGTCGCGCTGCTGCACATTTGTGCTACTGCGGCGCTGTCGTTGCCGTGGTCCTCTGTGCAGCCCGTCGCCGTCGTGCCTAACGGTACGGGAAATTCCATCGCGGAGAGCATGGGAATCTCGTCGCCCGTTCATTCTGCGCTGAATGCGGTGCACTCGCTGCGGCAGCTTAATGCAGCCCCGCTCGCGCTCTTGCAGTTCAGTTGCATGCGTGACCACCGCCCGCCGCTGCTTAGTTTTTGCGGCGTGCAGTGGGGCTTTTCCGCCGAGGTGGACCAGCGCACCGAGTCTCTCCGCTGGCTGGGTGAGATTGAGTCTTAAATTGTGAACTGCTCGTTCCCTTGCGGCATCGGGCATAATTTGGCAGGACGACTCGTATCCGAAGGGCCCTCAGATCGAATCGAAGGAAGCAGGATTCCATATGACGTAGGTTGGCGGGCATGAAAACCAAATTCATGGCAAGAGGCAAGGGGTGTGTGATTTGAACTTTGCACACAAGCTCGATTGGAACGCGCGTGGAAAGATTTGACAGCGACAGCGTGCATGACATGTTCCGCCACACCGGCAACTGGCTCGATGTTGATATACACACACTCCGAGTGTGGCGGCGATGCGTTGGTGTTGTGGATGTGCGCCATATGGTCTCGGGAGCGTGTATGCATTCGTTTCAAGATAAAGATGCTGTAGCTTGTTAAAAATGCGGTTGAGCGTGCTCATGAGATCGGCAGGCTCATCAGCAGTGCGATTGGAGATGAATTGGAGTTGCTGGCCAGCGCGGGTACGATAGCTATGAAAAGCATCGCTCTGGATTCATAGGAGAATGCATGGCTGAATGCATGGTTGAATGTATTGGTTCGCGCGAAAAAGCACGCTACCAGCTCGCGTACTGGCGGCGACAAGAAGATGTGCCACACGAAGGGGTGTGTTGTGATCACGTATGGGGAGGTAAGTAAAAGAAGTGGAGGAAAGTGAGAGATGGGACACGGGCATTGTTTGCGGTTTTGTCGGGTAATGCAATGGGGTAAGCGGCATTGGTTTCCTCAAGAAGATGTGTGTGTGTGTCTGAAAGAACGTCAGTGCAACCTGGGCGTAGCGTTTTTCCTAACGCTTTGCTGGCGGTCGCTGGGGAGGAAGGAGTCGGGACGCAAGGCGAGCTCGTTGACCAGGCGTATGTAAGCCTCTGATTTGGGGCGGAGCAAGTACTGCATTAGGCGAAGGCGCTTGGTGTCCATGATAATGTGTAAGGGGCGCCTCTTCTTGTTCTGTTTATGCTTCACGACGTCCTGCGTACAGTCGCGAATTAGGTCGGTAAGAAAGGGGATCTGCACCTGTGAGCTGCCCTTTTCATTGTCACATTGCACAAAGCGAATGAATAATGTATGTCTTCCGCGCGCAACGGGCCTTGGAGCGTGGCGTGTTGTATTTTACAACAGTGTTTTGATCACCTGCGTGTGTGCGTCGGAGAACGTGACGCGCACCCCCATTCGATAGCACGGTCGCCGCGTCGCATTTCTGCACCACGTCGCTTGTGAGGGACGAGTTCGCAGCGCGTTGCGCCACTCTAACCATCTCAGCCGCATTACCGCTAGCAGCTGTCGACGCCTAGAGTCTACTGGACCGATGGCCTCTTATGCTTTCGTCACGGCACCGGGTACCGATTTACCCAAAACAAGGACGCACAAACTTAAGCTTCCCAATAATTCGACAGAGCCTGGCTCGCGTGTTCGAGTAGTTGTCAGCAAAGCTCACACTAACTGCAGAAAGGCAACTGTCGCTAGTGAAGTTGTCGTCTTCCAAAGGATCGAAAAAAAAAAGTCATATCCATTGATTGACCATGCAAGCCATCTCTCCAAACATTCATGGGCTTAAGAATCAAACACACTACCAGCAGAGGACAAAAACTCACCAAAATCACCAGAATTGATGCAGTAGTTATGGAATCTCATCGCAGTGTTCACAATTACTAAAGCTTTTTGCAGATCGTACTGAAAAGGTCGCCACTGAATACCCCATCGTCCTTTAAGCCTTCGAAAAGCCTGTTTGACATGAATGCAATGAGAGGGAAGGCAAAAGTTGAAACCATCCTGATATCTGCTAGCCATAGAGCGCGAAATTGGATTAACTATGTAATTCGTACACTCATACGCATCATCTCCAGCTATCCAGAAGCCCTCAGGAAGACCTTCTTGTTCTATAAATCTGCCAATTTTCGAGTGAGCGAGAGCCATGCGGTCAACCGTAGATCCCACACAAACTACGGATGACGCAATGAAGCGATACATTGCGTCAACAAGTGCCTGGACGGGAACTCCAAACCCGCCTTTCCAGGTGTTAAATTGTAGATTGTTAAGTTCCTTCGTCGACTTCTGCACAAAAATTAGAGTTCCATCTAAGGCTCCGACGCAACCGGGAAGAGGATTCATAGCCTCGCGGGATATGGAAAAATCCAAGGCTCTTCTCCGATAAGTTTTGATGTAAGCTTTCGATGAAAGCACTACAAACTCTAAGACCTCATCACAAGCACTTACAACGTTGTTGAAAATGTTATAGACGGCGGATCATGCTAATCCATAAGTGAACATAGCATCCCAGTAACTAGCTCCAGAAATTATGCAAAGAAAGGTCTGAAGTTTTGTAGCAGCTTCTATGGCTCCACTGTTGAAATGCTATTCCAATTCATCTTGATATTCTTCTTCGTTTTATTGGGATAAGAATGGACGGAGGGTTGTTAAAAGTCGTTGAAAAGACGTTCTGGAAACCCTATAGCATGATTTGAATTCGACATCAGAGAGATTGTAGTTGTTTTCCCAAAGTGAACGTCTTTTGCGGAGCGTTCTGCGCGCGATCCTGAAACGAGGGCTAGTGAAGTAGTATAATGCCAGAGAGGCTCCTGCGATGGCAAGTGTGCGATGTTTAGTTTCCTTTGTTTTTCTCTGGATTGCTTTCATGACACTGCAGGCAGTTTCGGGTATTAAGTGTCTTGAAACCCGAGGCGACAGTCACATCATGATTTCAGAGTATCTCGGTTGTTCACTGTGGGATCAGCTCTTAAAGAGCTGGTTTGCTCTGAAAATTTGTGGGGCCATTTTGGAAAGTTTTCCCTAAAGGTCTCTCAGTTTGGCAGTCAGTGTTTTATCGCATTCTGTCACTATGGACAGCCCCTTATGCTGCCGACAGATCTTGTCTGTCGCGCTTTCCTGCATGAAACCTTTAGTTTCTATCATGTAGATGTCTCCCTCCAGATTTCGGTAGAGAAACACAGTTTGTACATCGAACTGTATTATCACCGTCGCACGGTCTATCACTTTACTGAGCATCCATCGCACGGTACTGTACTTTTAAAATGAAGAAAATGGTTTCGAGTGTAGTTTTCTGAACTGTCAGAATGCCGATGGAAGATTTTTTAGCTAAGTATAATGATACTCATAAGTGAGTGCAACGGCTAGGATGAAGTTATGAAGCGGCACCCCGCAGATAGTCCGTGAGATTGTATGTTACGCGCTGGATCTCGGTCTGCCACGGCCCATCCGATTCGTCCCCTTGAATGGAAACACCGGATTGGCAACGGCGCATATACTGTAGTGAGTAACCACGTGTCCACCATTATCCCGTACTGTAGAGGGGTTAATCGGCTAACCAATTTTATATCTAGATATTATTATGTGCGGGGCTCACCTCTGTGCACTGTATTTCAGGCACAGAGGGAAGCGCCGACTCCAAAGTAAAGGAGACAACAAACAGGTTCACAACTCACTTTTTTCTTGTTCAGGATTCGTTAACCGGAGATCCAGAAAAGCAACAACAAGTAGTTGTCCGTTCCATAGTACCAACCACCCTCACTGGCGAGTGGGGCCTTACAACCCCCATTCTAGCTAGCTAGTGTTGTGCTCTTCAATACCTTACCCTTAGCCGCAAGCACCAATTTGCCAGTCCCGAACACTGTTGCAAGGGTCTGCTCTCTCCGTAGAGCGGATACTACATCGAGTAGTCAATTACCGCATTTTGACGAAAGCCACGATCTACAAACCTTTCCTTGTACATAGTCACCATGCCAAGTGTATCAGGCTTCTTGAAGTAGATCCACATATTGTCGATCACTGTACTCCCTTCCGGTCAATCTATCAAAGTCCAGACTCTGCAACTCTCGCTGTGATCCACTTTTCTCTTCATGTTATTTCCGCACTATGTTGCATCAATTCCTGTCACTGTCTTGTCATATAAAGTTAGCGTGGATTGATCAGCTACACTGAATACATTCTGAGCCCTAAGCACAAACAATGTGTCTGGTGAAAACCTCGATGTAGTCTTCTTGATGCGAACGGATATGTGACGCGCTCGGACACACGCGTAATCCCAAAGGGGATCCAAGTCCGCTTTGAGTCAACAGCAGGCCACGCAACAAGTAGACCAGGTAGTATGAAACCAATGGCTGGGTAGAAGTAGCGAGTCAAGTCCTTTTCCATTAGAGAGTCGGATTCAGTACTTAAGGCGAAACAAACGGGCCTGCTTTTGTAAATCGAGTTATCTAGCTTTTCTCTACTAGTCCTCCGGTCATCACAGTACTATTGGGGCTTAGAAAAATAGTGGGTCACCAGTTCTGGGTCATAAGTGAACTTCCCGTTCTTGTCCTCCAATCCTGCATCTTCTGAACTCTGCTCAAGATTTTGGTCCGCCTCGGCACTTTCCTTTATCAGTTGGCGAATCACTTAGTCGTGCTTGACCTTATTTCCACCTACGTTCTCTTTAATGGATGCATAGGCTGCAGAGGAATATCCTCTACGACTAAAGGGATCGTCTTTAATCCAAGTATGTCCTTGTCGAATGCAAAATCCTTGCTAACGATGACTTTACCTGTTTCGGGCCACTACAATCTGTAGCAACTGCCTCTCTCAAAGCCTGCTAGATTTGATTTTTGTGTGCCGGATGAATACTTCCTATCACCCAACCCATCTCGCTTTTGGAACATGAAAATTAGAAACGGACCCGAATATCTTCATATGTGAGATATCCGGCTTCTTGGTCGTAAAACCCTCATAGTATGAATGTCATGGACTACAAGTAATATGCAAGAGAGAATAGATATTACATTACAATCGCTTAGGTATATGGAGATGTATCTCAAAGCACTAGTCTGTAGACTGAACACTGAACTCTATATGCACACAGCCTCTTCTGCCGGAGGTCACCTGAATACGACAAAACACGAGACAAAACTTCGATTAGCTTGACCCAGGACATTCATAGTACCCGAATAATGTTCAATACGTAGTAATGGGCCTAGCACCGTGTTTTTTAACTACCCCTAGCCGTCCAAGTCTCTCCTGGGACCTCAAGAACGTTCCCTGGACTGATGGGAAAGGAAACCAAGAAGAGTATGCTAAATCTGTCTCGCTCTGGACTGCCTTGCAGGACAGGCTGCCTGACTCCAACTCGAATAAGATCCCTGTAGCCTTTCAAGGGTTTATGTTGAAGTCTCAACTGTATGGCAAGGCGAGAAACTTATGCTCCGCATTTCCAGACATCGACTTTGCCTCGGTTACTGGTGCAGAATCGATAGTTAAGGCAATATACAAACGAGATTCTCTCTCGGTTGTTAGTGAAGTCTATGCTAACTTTACTAGTCTGCTTCAAGTTAAGCGTGCCACCAAGGAATCATTCAGGAATTTCGAACTCAGATTCGACGCCCAGAAACCTAAGTTCAATGCCCAATCAGAAACGGTCAAACTCCCCGAAGCCCTTACCGCGTTCATGCTCCTGGAAACCCGGTGGTTGAGAACAAACAGCGTGTTTCCGTATTAGCGGCTGCATCAACAGACACAACGTTGACACCGAAGGCCAACACAACGGACTTCTTGAATACCGTTGACTATGAGAAGATAGCTTCAGTGTTACGCCTGTGTGATGATGTTCACAATCTCGTACCGACTACTTCGTTCAATGCTCAACCTCTGTCTGTGAGTTCTGCTCGGATGACGCCTCGCAACTATAGAAGCAATGATCGTAATCGCTCGAACGGACTGTCACCTACGATGAAATATCCCTGCTACTCTTGCGGCAAGTATAGTCACTGTAAGAGAAACCATAATCCCGACGGGTCCTTATCACCCCATGTAAGAAGTTTTGATACTCCTCTATCATCGACACAAAGTCGTTCTGGCGCTGACGGTGACACCAAGGCCACAAGATATGGCAACAAGACGATGTCATTTAATATAGCCTCCCTTGTCTGCTCTACAGCTACTGTTAATTTTGGTTCTTTCCCCGAAAGGCTTGTTTCTTTTGTAGAAGACGGCGCTTCATACTCGGAAATCGGCCATTTGTAATTACGACTACTGCCGCAAGAACTCAGAGTTTCTGCGGATGGCACGCTCGACCGGATTAATGACTGCTTAGAAGGACATACCAGATGGCAGTATGACACTGGCCAAAATGCAAACCCTTAACGAAGAATCCCTGGCTCAGTAATCCTTAGGGCCACATCAGACAATGGGGCTGTCATCGAAATCACCCACCTCGTTTTGGAAAGATCCTCGCAGTGGGTGATCCGTAGAAATGTCACCCGTAAGGCTAACATCGTGCATCGTGGACGTAATGCAGTGTGTTTCAACATTGCAGGAGAACCTGATTCGATATCCATGATCGACGCAGGGTTCCTCGGTTACATTCCGGTTGAGAAGTTGTTCACCTCTTCGACGAAGTAACTCAATTCTACTTTGTACTGTCTATCGACTGTCACCTTTGAAAAGCCACCTTGGTCTGATGTCAAGAACATTGTAGATAAAATCCACAAACAATTCTGCGGACATGCGTGTTTCAGTGACCTCATGCTGCTGTTGCAACGCAATGGTCTATGGAACCATACGGTTCCAAGGAATGTTGCTGGCATAGTGGCTAGTTGCACAGCCTGTCGATCATCTGCAGTTCCTCCGCCAACTCGGAAAGTATTGGTAAGCACTCTCTCGAAGTCATTCAATGACGTAGTGGGCGTCGATCACTTGTTCCTAGATCAACTGTGTATTTTGCACATTATGGACCTGGTTTCGAGATACTCCAGAGCCCGCGTTGTGTCAACAACTGCCCTTCAAGAAGCGTTCATAACATTTGAAGCAAGTTGGGTGTCGGCTTTCTGGTACCCCGATGCCATACGTGGCGACAAAGCCCTGATGGTAGGTGCAGTTCGAAATTATTGTGACTCGTTCGCCACAACCCTGCACCCGTTTGCACCTCGCCCCCATGCTAAAAATTCAATAGAATCGAAACATGCGATTTAAAGGAGCGTGTTTCTCCGCCTCAAGAGAGAAGATGGCGACAGTTTTGGTCCTATTGTATCGGCCTACAAATCTGTGACCATCTCAAACAATCTCTACGGTAACGACCATTTCTCGGAATTCGAATTGAAAAAAGGGTTCACGAAACCTGTGAGAAATAAGCCGTTTGACACCTCCATTCCTGCTGAAATAATTGAAGCAAGAGAGCAGTTCATTGATCGAAGAAAGTCAGCACAGATTCTCAGTTCAAAGTCGATTACCCAAGTACTCACATCGACCGAAGACACTGTAGAGGTTTTCATCAAGAAGGAAAAAGATAAAAGAGGTTATTGGTCCACCCTGAAGACAGTGAAATCCGTCAACACACTGGCACGCTCCATCACGGTGCCAGGTAAATATGGCAGAGAGATATCAGCTGCTTTTGAAGACACTCGGTTGTCACTTCCAGATACTAGCTTCCCAAAGCTCGTAGAAGATGGTCTGGATGCAATCAGCAATGCTAATGACATTGAGCCAGTACAACCAATCATTAGTGGAACCGACCACATCCGAGGTGATGCTGATTCTCATGGCCTCGATGCCAACTTTGATGGTAATTACCATGAGAACAATGCCAAACTTAGAGATAGGATAGAGGTCTTCTGGCCTCTTGAAGACACATATTACCCTGGGCTGTACACTCTGAAGCTACGGAAAAGAATGCCAATGTACATTACGACGATGGTGGAACTGAAGTGCTGGAAATGAGAAAGGAAGTTTGGAACTACACTGATAGCTTGCCTGAACGCTCAAGCCAAGTGGCTGTTCCACTGAAAGTGGTAAGCAAAGAAGACAAAGTCCTCAAATCAATGCCTGATCACTTCGGAAAGAAGCCATTCCTTTAACATCAGGCGCAAGGGTTTGATCAGTATCCAATGCACAATGCGTACACCAAAGAAGAAGACAGCTTTCTCAGAACTACTAAGCCAGTGTTTCGCCGGCTTATTACGCCCGGATTAGACATAATAAGTAGTCATACCCTATATAAGATCAAACATAATGATGACTGGTCCCTGAAACCTAAAGCCCGTATCGCACCGCATGGCAATGAGGATGACATGAAAGATGATCTTAGCAAAGACTGTGAAACTTGTTCTCCTACCGGTCTGCCTATTCCGGAATCGATACCGTCGCTTCATGACTGGACGATACAAAAGGCCGATGTAACAGCTGCTTTTCTACAAACGAGAGAGGCACAGAGGGATGTATACGTAAGGCCACCCAAAAAAAAGTATAATGAAGTCTATTCATGTTTGGCTACTCTTGGCTGCTGCCTATAGATTGGTGAATGCCTGCGCGAAGTGGAAAAATGTGTCTGACACCCTTCTGCGACAAATTGGCATCTCACAGTCTGCATAAATACCGCAGCTCTTCTACCAGAAACAGAATGCAAGGTCAATTCTGATCGTAGCCAAAACCGTAGATAATCTCAAGGTTGCTGGCAAAGGAGACCGTGGAAAAAGGTTCCTAGAAGCCTTCAATGATAAGTTTAAGTTTGGCGTCATCAACAATGGCCCAGGAAAACTACGGTTCTTTGGAATTAACACCATCCAAAACAGTGATTTCACCATCGAGACAAACACCAAAGATAAGCTGAAAGGTTTCATGGAATATCTCATCTCGCGTCCGCGACGAAAAGAGTCTGCAGCGAGCCTCAACAAGATTGACAAGTTCACATTTGCATCAATCAACAGCTCATTAAGCTGGATAGAGACTGTTGCTTCACCGCTTTGCTCATTCTATAGCAGCTACCTTCAACAGAAAGCACCTGACATCTGCCTGAGTCAATTCATTGAACAAATCAACACGTTCAGAAAGCTTAAGAGGCTGGGCCCCTTTATCGCATATCCAAGACCAACTGGCCAAGCTGACTTCGAACTCAGTATTTTGGTATTCTCTGATGCACCTCGTATCGAAGATGTTGGACAACTGGGAATTATAACTAGCATATTGATTGGAAAGATGCACAAAAATGCAATCTACCATGTTGTCTCGTGGATGTCACACAAGGCAAAGCACCCAGTGAGAAGTGTTCCAACTGCAGAGTTTTTGTAGCAGGGGAAGGGATAGATGAAGGAAGAATGTCAGAAACGCCTATCGAGAACTACTGGACATGGAATTTAAGCTGAGAGTTTTGGTCGACTCTAAAGACTTTTTTACGTCGATGTCTTCGCAGAAAAATTCCATCGAGAAGTCAATCAGAAGTTAAGTCAGCAGCATTAGATTTGAGGTTGAAACTGGAACTGTAGACACGATCTCATGGATTTCCGGCTCTGTAAATCTAGCTGATCCTCTCACGAAGAAGGCTAGCTGTATAACTGATCCACTACAGCTAACTTTGCTTACTGGAAGATTAAACATTGATTTTAGCGATGTGTCTGAGACGAAGAGTTCAGAGAAGTAACTCGGTTAGCCGCAAAGAAAGGAATATGAATGTCATGGACTACAAGTAGTATGCACGAGAGAATAGATATCACATTACAATGGCTTAGGTATATGGAGATGTATCATTAAGCACAAGTCCGTACACTGAACACCGAACTCTATATAAATACAGCCTCTGCTGCCGGAAGTCACCTGACTAGCGACGATAAAACACTTCAACTAGCTCGACCTACGACTGTCTTAGTACCCGAGTACTGTTCAATACTTAGGGGAAGGGCGCATGAAGCAACCTGTGGTCAACAAAGGCTGGTACTGTCCCACAACGACGGGATGTTCTTGCCGGCTGTCCTACCACGCTGTAATTGAGGGAGAAATTGGAGTGATCAAAATAACGCAACGGTCACCTCCTAATGACTCGAGGGGATGTACGCACCGCCCGCGGCGATTGTTTTTATCACCGCCGAACGGTTCTGAGGCCGAATTTGAGCCGCTCTCGCTCCGCATGTCCATTCAGTCCAGAGCTCACGAAGTGATGCTAGCTTTGGGCTTGGATGAACCCGCCTTCAGTGCAGTCGATACGGTACTCAGTTCATTTGCATTTGCATTTCGGGAGCCCGTTGGGCTGTGGGGGGCACGCTGGAAACCGATCCAGGAAAGTGCCGTCGTTTGTATATGAGTGTCGACACGCGTAACGTGTGCGAAGTCCCTGAAGCCATACTGAATGAACCGCGCGGGAGCCCCTTTGTTCCTGGAAGCTTCTTAAAAGACTGTAGGATTGCCAAGCTTTGCTTATATTCATCCCTTCTGTGCGCCCAGCGCGAGCTGATCCGTACAGGTTGGAAGCATGATTGTGACCCCATTTTTTCCTGTATCGTTTCCCGAGCAGAAGATAAACCGCCATCACCAAAAAACGCAACTAGAGGTCTCAAGAAACAGACTCTCAATCCGCATTCGGTTAGCGAATACGCGAAATATTGCCAGTAGTATCCAGACACACGTCAGTCCTCTCGCAGTCCGGCAGGCCCTCTTCACACAAAAGTGGTCAGCCGTAACCCTAAGTGCACGAGCGAAGCTGCGTGGCAAGAGCAATGGAACCATAGCAACTGTATCACCTGAGCCGAAAAAAATCGAGACGAAAGTTAAATATGACATGTTTTTAGTGTTGTACGCTAATGGACAAAAATACCCGGTGCGGTTGCAAAACGGGATGAGGAAGATGTACACTGAGCGTCGATTCCACTGTAAAGGTCGTAATTCTCTCGTTTTGATATTGTTCGCCAAAACTTTCGACAAGCTCTACTGGCTAGAGCTACAACCTTGTCGAGCTTAAAGTGGGTCGTAAGGCCAGTACTATCTAACAATTGTGATTCATACACCGTAAAAGTCAAACGGGACATGGTAAAACAGGCGGCCTGAAATATTTTTATAAGATGACTATCTGTATTAAATCGTCCGGTTTTTCTACCAAAGAGTCCTATATGAGGTACAAAAGAGTCATAATACCCATGTCTTTTTTTTACTTAGGAGTCGGAACTCCTCTTTGGTACCTGCTATACTGTTGGTAATGAAGGGTTCTAAAGAATACGTAAATAATACCCAGTGGTCAGCCACTAAGCCAAACAAATGTACAAGTATGGTCCCTAATGGAATTGTAGTGTCTTTGCGATCGATGACCTCATACGAGACCATTTTTGTGTAATTAAGAAAAAAACTCAATTTCAAAGCTTTTCATAACTAGAACATATTGCTGAACACTTTTCCTTTAATTTCATACTCTTTTGAAGTCTGCATTACTAGATGATTGAAAGAAATATTTTCTTTCGACATGTTCTCTTCGGATCATTTGAGGAAAAAAATATTTGGGTGTTGTTTTTCTTGCAACTTCTTATGTTTGCTACACCAAAATTTTATCGTTTAAAAAGAAAAGTATTAAAGCTCTGTTTGACTAGATTTCCGAGCCCTTTCGTCAACGATAAAAATGTATGGTTTTTGTTTTTGTTTTCTTCTTTTCTGATCTAAATTTGAAAATTCATATCTTTAATGAATTTTAGCTGCTTTTGAAGAGAAATTTTGGCCTCATATGAGGTCAATTTTCCGGGAGTGTAGACACTAGCTTTAAAGGGTAGTAAAATCTGACACGTGGATGGCCACTAAATGTGCCGTTGCCAATTTAGCATTCCTTTAAGAAGGGTTGTAAATGCGCGCGCCATTGCAAGCCACTCCACCAGTGCCAACACGTGTCCCACTAATATATTCAGCTTCTCTAGTGTCTACACGACCGGGTCGCCGAGTCATATCATCCCATTGACCATCGTACTCCTCACTTATGAGTTCCAACGGCAATTTATTCGGATATTCTTCGGTACACTGCCGACATTCACTATCTTGAACATGTTCCTCTTTGCCAAATTTGAAAGCTAATGTTTTCTCGCTTTGGAAATTTGTGGTCATCATCGTCCCTCTTAATGTCTTTCCGGGACGTATGAATTCCAAACAAACAGCTGTCAGCGTGGCATCATTGAAAGTCGTTGTGCGTTCTGTTGTGTGTGCGGCACTTTGACTGATTTGTTGGCCTTCTCCTGATTTCTTGGACGATTCGGTAGCAAATCCCTTGCGGAATTCTGAGTACCAAGCACGGCGGGGCGGCAGGTCAATATCAGAGGTGTTCATTGGCTTCAAAAGGTGAAATTGGAATATTCTTCTGCCATGCGGCAATTGTACGACTACAGTCTCTCCTTTAATCTGAATGAACGGAAATAAACGGTACCAATGTTTTCTTGCACCTCGAAAGACATATACTGGAGATCCTGCTGGAAGCTTCATGAGATTTGCGCACTGTTCTTTGGCTTTCGGTCCACCACTGTCCTTGAGACCAAATGAAGTCCTTCGTCGCGTTTGCTCTTTCTGGTTCCCCACCTATGCAATTTCAATGCCCTTTGCTCGTTCCACTTGTGACGCTGCTGGGGTCTTACGTGCTGGTCGGGATAGTGATCCGCAAACCAAGAGAGTGGGACATAGTCTTTCAGGTCCTACGGTGTCGTTCACTGCTTTCACAGCCATTTGCAAACAGTCATTTCCTGGCTCTGTGGATCTGGGCATCGTCTCTCGAATCTTCATATACGCCACTTGTAGCGGACCACGGTACCTTTCTACGTGTGACATAGTTGAGGAAGACTCGATCGAGGCTTGAAAGACGGATATACCTTCGGTTTCAGCACGGTCAAGGAACTCCTTGGATACAAAGTTGCTTCCCTGTTCCACTCGTAGAAAGTCAGGCGGTCCGAGATACTTACTCGACCATCAGAGCAAAAACGCTTTCCACATGCTTTTCACCAAACGTTTTTGAGGACTACCGAGATACAGTGGTGTGTCATGCCCCATACAAAAAACAAGTACTTCAAAAGGGGCACGCCGGGTTCTTCTGGGGTTTGAGAGAGATTAGCATGATAAAACAAAAACTAAGTTTGAGAATGATCGGGCCTGAGCTAATTCGTATCTATTCCACAAAAAATTTGAATACTTGCTTCGTGGCGGGATTTGGTCATGTCTTCGTTTCCAGCAAAAAGGGATACTGCGGCAAGAAATGAATATATAAAACCATGTTGAAAGTTCTGAGATCTGTTCTTTTGGCGTGATAATGACGCACCGCAGTCAGCTCCATGAATACTGGCAGTGTGGGGTAGCAAGCTCGAGCAATATGAACAATTTGTTACGCATTTGCGCCAAGCGGACGTCCTAGTGAGCCACAATGACGTTTAATGTAAGGGGCAGGTTGGACTCCGTTCATGAGCTCTATCGGACCCAGGCACAAGTGAATAAAAGCAGTGGCCTTCATTGGAAGCGACAACCTCAAGCGGGGCCGAGAAAGCAACGCGACAAGTGTGCCCTTCTGTGTTAGTACGGGGTTCTGCGCTGCACTCTCCAAAGTCGTCAACAAACCATATCTAGTTTTCCTCGACTGTTGTCTGAGGAGTAATAACGAGCACAAGAAGCAAAGCCCTTCCGACCGAAAAAGCTAGCGATGAAGAACGAGCGGAGCCTTATGAAGCTGATCAAGTTTGTGACTATCGTTCTGCAGAGTGGTAGATGGTCAAAGAAATCGGTAATATAGGAAGTGGTACGTTTGCCAAGCCGCTCAAGCGTGACTGGACTCTCTCCCTCTGTCAGATTACTTTTATGTGGATGCAGCTTGAACCAGCTGCTAGTGAAGATTGGCTTCCCAACAATTTCAAGCTTTCTACAACATTCCTTTCGAATCGCTAATGTTCGGCCATGCCCACGCCTGCCGTCCAAACCCAAAAGTGGCACGAAAATCGTTCAGCTGTGATTGGCCCACCGAAAACTTGGGTTTGGGCGTCTTGCTCAAAATAAGGTGATCCCCAACACCTGCATACCCCTAGCCAGCCAACATCTAGCGATGTTATCGACATCTGAAGATGAAGCAGCAGTAGTTACCGCTATTGCGCCCGCTGCTACAACTGCAATGATGCATGAAAGTCATTCCAAACCCATATATAGGGGTTGTACACGCCGTAGATGCACCACGGGCAAGGGAAACGATCTCGTCGTCGTTGCATCCCAGCCCCTTCCCGGTTGCCTTGCGAGCGATGGCTCTATCATTGGTTTCAGCGACTGACGCACTCATATTACATATGAAAGGCCAGTAAAAGACTCGAGACTGTCACTTCTATGGGATAGAAGTGACAGTCTTGAGTTTTGTTTGCGATAAAATAAACATAAGAAGCAACCTTCCGATGGATTTGAATTGCAGTGTGCCCGTTTGGCACGAATTGGCCGCACCAACCTGGCCCCAAAGCCAGCCCAGAACAGGGGGTTTCCGCTTAAAGTTAAGGATTCTACGCTGGTTGGGGACTATCTATCCTAAATCCAAAACGGGGGTTTCGGCTTAGGTCGTGTTTTGGGCTTTTGCGTTATCCAAAGGTACCCTTCGGTACCTATTTCGACTCCAAGCAGAACCACAACGAAGTTTTGGGGTTTGGGTGGTAGACGTGAGTGTACACCTGACTACAAAGATGAGCGATGGCCTGCTGTAGTGCCGTCCAGAATGTAGAGGACGGTGTGTAGCTCTGAAGCTGGCGACAGGTCCTGGAGAGAACTGTGCTACAGCCGGAGAGATACTCGCAATAGCAGCCTTAAATAGAGCTGTTTGCGAAGTCAAGAATGGCCTGCGAGGAGGTTGATCGACGAAAACAGTACGGACAGTGTGGATGGATTGTGATGATTATCGTCGTCTTTACTGCTTGCAAGTCAGTTTAGCACTGCACGTTAACTACACTACTGCCTGTCGTATTTCATTCCGAATGCAGAATGCAACGCAGGTCAATCTAGACCACCATCGTAAACGAGACCTTTGCAGTGCCATCTTCTGGTGAGAACGACGCATGTACTACAAATCCCCCACTGTGCACGTAGAATCTCTACAGCGTGGGCATGTCCTTAAAGTATATTCGTTCATGATGTCGATCAGGTTCCTCTTTTGTCAGTGTCAGGCAATAAGGTAAAGCACATTCTTTGCAGCAATCGATTTCTCCCAGTTTTTTTTCGAGAACTTCGCCTTAAAACACGTCTGTCAGATCACGGATGGTCTGATTATCTAGCGAGCGCCCAACGAGAGGACTGCTGTGACTCTATAAGAACGCGTGCGCACCTGGCCTTTACTGGCCTATAGGAACGAGGACACAGACAACGTAACTACAGAACAGCAATAAAAACCCGAAGATTCTAATAGACTTCGTTTATCGCTTTCTGATTCTAGAAGAAACTCTCATGTTATTTTATAATGCCTAGATAAGCGGGCGATGAATTGAGAACACAAGGAAAAGTTCTATTGGAAATGACAAGTTTACTGGTGTGCTTGCATCATCTAGCGGAGGGACGGGCAGTGCACATTCGGCGGTGATAAATCAGCTCATATTTCCTGGAGTACCTTCGATTGCAGTGTTCACATTGAAACACTCTGGTGTCAACACTAACCGGGTTCGTCCCGTGCCTCGTCTCGCAATGCCTGAGCATATTGTGTTTCACATTTGTTACATAGGGGCAGTGATCACATCGGAAATATGCATCTTCATTCTCAGACAGCTTAGGAGTCGTTGGCTGACTTGATCCTGCGCTGCGATGGAAAGTTCGAATATGGAATCGAAGGGAACTGCTCTTATTGAACACTGACCCACACGTCTCGCATTGAAATCTCTCGTTTCCTTCGTGAACGTTTCGAATATGATTAGCTTTGAAGTATTCATTCTTCAGCTGCATAGGGCAGAAATCACACGATGAACGAGATCTCTCGGATGTACCGGCCCCTGTGGCAGCGGCAGTCACGCCCACCACAGAAGCCGTAGTGTACCCTGAGGTCGTCGGACCTCAAGAAGAGGATGATTTGCGCAGGGAATTCCGTCGTCTCAAGTCTGAGTCTAGTGCTTGGCGTGTGGGCATGGTTGCGTTGGAATCGCAGATCGCTGCTCTTATCGCTGATGTCGAACAATTACGCAGTGCGCCTCAACCACTCGTTCGTCAAGACGATGGGAAGCAGGTCTCTGCATCACTGAATACACTACGTGAGGATTTGACCCATCTACTGGAGAGGTACGGGAATACGCCCGATGCGCTACTTGGCTTAACCGTGGATGTAGAGGAAGTCCTCACTCGAGTTAACCCTCGTTTAAAACGCCTGGAGGCGGCAGTTCATGTGCAGACTGCTGCTAAATCAGTCGTGCTGGAAGAGGAAGGAGCTTCTTTGAAGGAAGCTCGTTCGAAGAAGTCGAAGTCACGACGTAAGAAGCGGAAGTCCGCACGTTATTTGAGTGATGAATCGTCAAGTACGGAGGGTTTCAGTTCCAGTACTGATGATTCTGATGATTCAGATACGTCAGATGACGACGACAGTGATGATGGTCATCGAAGGTCCCGATCTCGGAAGAAGAACACGTCTTCGTGGTTAATGAGAAAAAGGGTCACTTTACAGAGGATTGAAGGTGCTCCCGTTCACGAATCCACTTTATCGGAAGGTCCTGAATTACAGATACTACCGTCTGAAGGTGAAGAGCAAGAAGCGCTCAGAACGCGAAACCGCGAAGGTGAAGTATCACATCAAACGATTGAAGATCGGCCTTAATGATTTAACATTTGATGGGAAACCCCCCATTCTCGTTATCGAGTTTCTCACTCGATTCGTTGCCGAAGCAGACACTCTAGATATGAGTGAATCATAGGCCTTTGTGTCTTTACCACACTTCCTGAAGGGTTTTGCTTTAGAGCAATATCGTTCCGTATGCGGATCATTGACAGCCGATGAAGGCGGCGTTACCTCATGGCCAGAGGGCGGTGCAGTATTTGCTGCGCAGTTACGCGACTTCAAACGCGATACGTCAGGCGATCCTGGACCTAAGGGATGTGACCCAAAATCCTGAGGAGGGCGAAGCTGAGTACAGCTCAAGGCCTACCAAAGCTTCAGTCCGCTGTAGAAACGTCCACTCGACGGAGGAAAAGATTACCTTGTACATCGACGGGCTGGACCCGAGCATCAAGTCGTTGGTAGCTCGATATCGAGAGAAGCATGGAAGAGTCTCCTTTTTGGAGTTAGTTCAGTTTGCGAAAGCTGAAGGGGACGCGGCCAGAGCGCGTGGTAGCCCCCGTCGTTCAGTGGCTTTTGGAACCTCAATGGGTAAGGAGAAGATCTCCGCCAGAGTTAATCACCGCAGCAAACGGCTACACCTTGAATCTCCAGTGCACTCACAAGATTCGTCTTTGGTACCCAGAGGGAGTGACTCGCATGAGGAGCCGGTCCATTTAATGGAATATACGGACTCCTCTGTACCTAGAGTGGATCTCCCACACTCGGAGTCTCAGGACGAGGAAGCCCTAATGGCTATAGAGGGCCGTCGCTCTATGTACCGTCCCTACACAGTGCCTCCACAAGGAGGTTTTAAGAACGGGAAACCCGGATGGGTGGATAATCGCACTGCATACCGTTCACAACCTATGTTGACCAACCGTCGTGAAGGTTTGATATGTTATTCATGTTATGGAAAACACCATTTGAGTGCAGAATGCACGCTTCCTGCAAAAGATCTGAGTCGTATCATGACGAATTACGAAGCACTCTCAGAAGAGGAAAGGAGCCGCGTACCGGCGGGCATGTATTGGAAAGCCAAAAGTTGGTTTTCTCAGACACCAATGCGCCGGACGGACAAGCCGGTTGCTCAGAATTCTGAAGTGTTACAACCCGGAACCCCGGTAGGAAGAGGCGCCTTTGAGGCGAATAAGCCGGTGCAACCGGAAAACTAAGTGAGGGAGCCCCTAGGGGGTCGGCACTAGTCGATCCCGTAGTGCTGACCAGGGAGAGCTCGCCTCCCTGCTCCCGCGCTTGGAAGCCCAAGATTCTCTTGCAAATTTCCGCCGTACGGAATCAATCCGCCGGACGGAAAGCGAGTACAGTTTGACTGTGAGTTACATCGTCCTTGGAGACGTTATACTTGTCCGTCAAAACGGGAAAGTTACCCCATGGTAATGTCTAAAAGAAAGTATAAGGTCTATGCCGACATCGGCTCTGACAGGAATCTGTTATCTCGTCCATTGACTATCCTGGACACAGGTGCTGGTCCGAACTTTATACGGGATTCGGAGCTCGCTCCTGCTGACTTAGAACGTATTCGATACGGTCCTTTACCGGACATCCGGGATGCCAACAAAAATGCTGTGAAGACACTGGGAACAGTTCGACTCGTGGTGCGTTTGGGAAGCTTTGTAGTCCTAGTCGACTTCATCGTCTGTAAGACGTTAGCTGCACCAGTGGTACTGGGATGTGATTATTGCGACAAGTTTGTCGAAGCCATTCGCCCGCGAAGAAAACTAGTGGAACTAGATGATGGATCAATGGTACCAATTGTTCGCAAGCCAATGCGTCGTTGCCCTGAAGCACCTCCACTTCCAGCATCTATGGAATACGGGAAATCCCGAGGACGTGTCTCACCGAGGATTCGAGTAGCGAAGAGTGCCATGATGAAGGCGCAAACCCAAACTTGGGTTCAAGTAAGAACAGAACGACACGGACTCGTTGTAATTCAACCGAATACTCGGATGTACGAATCCCGTGGATTGCTAGTCGCTAACGGCATTGTTCAGGTTGATCCTGGTAGCCCCTTTTGGATACTAATGAGTAACTTCACCGATAACGATTATCAGATAGCGAAGAATCAGGTTGTTGCAACAGCTTTGCCTCATCCCACAGTGGTGGTCCCTACTCATATTTCTACTGCAGAAGTATTGGGATTAACCCATGTCGGTGACACAGACGAAGAACTGCAAACTCCGTCTGGAGATCAATTGCAAACGGCAAAGGATCCAGAGAGCCTGGTCGATGAGCTAGACTTAGCACATGTGTCGGAACACTACAGAACGAAGATCAGGTCTATGCTGAAGAAGTATACATCCATGTGGAGTGGAAAACTAGGAGAGATCTCTGCTACGGAACACCACATTGATTTGGTCCCAGGGTCACGACCCATCTCCCAACCACCCTACAGAGCGGGACCGCGAACTCGCCAAATCAAGGAGGAGAATGTCAGCAAAATGCTGGAAGAAGGAGTAATCGAAGCAGCTCAATCTGCTTGGGCCTCACCAGTGGTGCTGGTTCCAAAACCTGATGGTTCTTTACGATTCTGTATCGATTATCGAAAACTGAACGCAGTTACAGTTCGGGATACATGCCCGTTGCCTCGAATGGACGAATGTATCGACAGCTTAGGAGAAGCGAACGTGTTCACCACGTTGGAAGCCAACTCTGGCTATTGGCAGGTGCCTGTAGCGGAAGAAGACCAAGACAAAACCGCATTTGCGTGTCACGCCGGTTTCTACCGTTTCAAAAGGATGCCCTTTGGCTTAACGAATGCACCGGCTACTTTCCAGCGTACTCTGGACATCTTTCTCTGAAGATACAAGTGGAATACTTGTTTAGTCTATTTGGACGATGTGATCATCTTTTCCCAGGATGTGGAAAGCCATTTATAGCATTTCGAGGAGATCCTCAAAGCACTACAGAGCGCAGATATCACCTTGAAACTCAAGAAATTCGAATGGTTCGCTGGCACCGTCCGGTACTTAGGACACGTGATCAAACCGGGACAGCTTGCCATTCAAGAGGCACAAACAGCGGTTCTCCGCGAAGGACAACCTCCGTCGACACAAAAGCAATTGCGTTCTTTCCTCGGCTTGTGCAACGTCTACCGACGATTCGTGCCGAGATACTCGCATATAGCGGCACCGCTCAACGCAAAGCTGCGTAAAGGACAACCAGTACAGCTGGAACAATTCAGACAAGCTGAAGTGGAAGCGTTCGACACACTGAAGACAAAGATTATTACAGCCCCAGTCTTGGCACTGCCCATCCCCAACCTGCCATACTCAGTGGATACCGACTCTAGCGAGTACCAAGTAGGGTGTGGCCTTTTTCAAACACACCCTGATGGTGAACGCAAACCCATTGGTTACTGGTCAAGATCGCTGAACGCAGCTGAGAAGAAGTATTCAGTTTCAGAAAAGGAATGCCTTGCAGTCGTTTGGGCTCTGACCACATTGCGACCGTATCTCCAAGGAGAACGTTTTACCGTCAACACGGATCATTCGTCTCTACGATGGTTACTGTCCATTACAGACCCGTCTGGTCGTCCCACACGATGGCGCTTACGCATTTCTGAATTCGATTTCGAAGTGAAGTATAAGAAGTGATTGGCCAATGTCCAAGCTGACGCGCTATCGCGACTCAAAACACTGGGCGAAACCCAAGGCGAAATCGATGAAGAGATACCTTGCTTCTACATGGAGACCCATTCACCATCTTTTGAAGAAGAGGAACAAGAGACCCTTGATGATTATTCGGATGCAGACCCGTTCCTTGCATTAGCAGACACTGACCCTTCAGTTCAACTCGAGCGAATCTCGTGCACTGAGCTCCTCAATGAGCAACACGCCGATACGTTTTGTGCGTCGATACGCTCTCGTCTTAACGGGGGGGAGGAGCTCCCCTTTTCACTCGATTCACGAGGAATACTGTTAAGACATGTCGAAAAGCATGATCAAATCGTGATTCCACACGTCTTGAAGAGTCGAGTACTCCATCTGGCACACTACAGCAGGCTGTCTGGTCATCCAGGAGGAACGAAGTTGTTCATGACTCTAAGAAGAGATTTTTACTGGCCTACTTTGGCAATGTACTGCCATGCTACAGTGAGGTTGTGTACAACATGTGCGAAGAATCGCGTGAAGCTTTACAGGAAGCGGAAACCGATGACGTTATTCCAGGCGAAAGGCCTTTTCAATACGTCAGTATCGACATCCTAGGGGAATTGATTCGCTCAAGGCGAGGTTTTTGCTACCTATTGGTAATCACCGACAGCTTCTCGAAGCTAGTGCGGACTGTGCCGCTGAAGCGGATAACCGCAACCGTAATCCCACAGGCGTTTATCAAACATTGGGTATTTATATACGGACCACCAGAACTTCTGTTATCAGATAATGGGAAGCAATGCGTTGGGAAGTTTTTTCAGAATGTTTGCAGCATTCTGGGCATTCGAAACGTGTTTACCACGACCTATCATCCGCAATGCAACGGTCAGGTGGAGCGTTTCAACCGCACGCTGATAGCAGCATTACGACACTACATCGCGGACCACCCGAAAGAATGGGACATGTTCACAGATACTCTGTGCTACGCGTACAATACGCAAGTGCATACCTCTACAAAGACGGCACCGTTCGACCTCGTGCTCTCACGTAACCCTCCGGCTTTACCAGTTGCGCTTGACGACGAGACAGAATTGTACGCGCCGACCCCGGCTAAGTACCATCTGAAATGGAGGAATGATCTGAAGGCCAGAGCGGAAGAATCCGCTAAGGAGTTATCAAAGACTTAAGCTCGCTATAAGCGAAACTATGACGCCAGAAGGCGAACAGGAAATCCGGCAATCCGAGTAAGAGGACACGTCTTCGTGCGAGTTGAAAGACCGGACAAACAGGAAGAATCTCGTCATAAGTTGTTGCCGATAGCGGCTGGACCCCTCAAAGTGGTGGACCTTGATGAAGACACAATGGTCATCAAGACAGGTGAGGACGTTGAACGTGTATCGCGCGATCGCGTTGAAGTCGCGCCTGACCTGCAAGTGGAAGTCCAGGTATCTGGTAGAACTAAGGAGGCAAGAGCGACGGAACGTCAAGGCAAAAGCCCAAGTGACTCTGGGGAGAGTGAACCGCCACCAATGGCTCTAGCGGAGGAGAAAGCTCCTGATCTTCCACCGCCGGCGGTTGCGCACGCCAATCACGGACAGCTTCCGAAGTATCGGTATATGCCCCGTGGCACGCGCACACCCGTAAGTACAGAAATGGAACCTGAAAGCAGGAAAGATGTTGTGGAATTTGGCCCCAAGGGCTTGGAAACGAGTGCACGCGAAAACGCGCCTTTGCCGCTTCAGGCTGAACCGTCAGGTGAAGCGCCACTCGCTGTTCCGCCGATATCGGGTCCCATCCCTCGTGGGCAGGAAGAAGAAGAGGTATCGCCTTCTGTCGTGGTGCAAGCACCATCATCAACCGAACAGCGGTCAGAATCGGATAAACCGAAGGAAGTTCATCCAAGAATGGAATTGAGAAGTAGCAAGAAGTACGCTTCTATGGAACATGGAAAACAGGATAGCTCTTTATCTGAGAAAGGTTCTCAAGGAATGAGTACACTGCCCCTGCGAGCAGAACGACAATTAGTCGACGAGCGAACGCTTAACGATGCTGAGACTGCAAACACAGTGACGATTGGGTCAGCCCTAAGGCATTTCAAACCTGTTAACAGGAGTCTCGCGCCAACAGCGAAAGCATTGGGAAACGCCCAGGAATATGTTATGGATCGCATATGTGAACATGGCGAGCCTGAAGATACCAGAGAATCACTGTATCGAGTCCGTCGGTACGGTTTTCCTCCGGAAGCGGATACGTGGGAATCTATAGCTCATATCCCCCGTTCGCAGCTCGTGCAATATCATCGACGCATGCGATTACCACTCCCGAGGAAGATCGACTCCACGATAGTCGGGCTCATGGGCACATCCCATTTCTAAGTATGGGCTACAAAGGTAGTAAAAACCCGAAAGGCGAGAAGAAAACAAGAAGTAATGTGGAAGAAACGTGAAAACACGCAAGCAAAGGACATTTACTGATTATCACCTATGAAAAACTCCAGAAGCGAGAAGAAGGATTGAAGAACTCAAGAAGCGAGAAGAGAGGAAGACTAGAAGATAAGAAAAGAACGTGAAGACACGAATTCACCGGAGTTTTATTGGTATCAAGATATCACCGCAAGGGTGTTGACTAGGAGTCTTTTCTAGGATCATCAAAGAGACGTGCAAGCACGCAGGTTTGCAAGAAGCTGTGCGCGATCACCCTCAACTTGGTCCACGGGAAAGCCCGCATCTAAGGAGAACTGCCTCAGCGGATCGAAGCCTGGATCTTCGACCGGAACTGCACTTGGTTGTTGAGTGAACCAATGAGAGTACTCTTGAGCAACTCTCGCCGCTGCGGATTGATCGACGGAAGTCTCTACGCCTGCCAGCTGTGGCTCGAGCTCGTAACCGAGTTCAGCCTCAACTCCTGGCGCCTCCTCATACGGTTCCTCTCCGTTATCGGATGGAGTAGCATCGTACACGTATCCAGTAAGCTGGTTCGGTGGCATGTCACGCGGGTTCTCCCGAAGAAAGCGAGCCCGCTCGGAGGTGATCAACTGGCGCGTCCAGGGGTCGTACCAAACGAAATCTCCAGCACTTGCTGTTCGTCCAGGAGAATGGTCGTAGTGTCTTGCACGGGTTCCGCGAGTGGATTGATCAGCTGGCACTCCAGACCAATCGACACTGTCGATCAAATCCACAAGATGTAGGAAGTCGGCATGGTTCGCACGGGATCCCAGAACAAGGGAAATATCGAGTTCTCTCGCATACTTTCGCGCTGTGGGCGACATGTACCAAGCTCTAAATGTATCATAAGCATCCCATAGGAGGAAGACGGCCATCTTGGCGATGAACTCGGTATAAAACACCGTCCAATATCCCAAGAACGGGTCGTTAACCAACGCGGACCCGATGTAGGAGATCGCCGGTGGGATCTCCACAGAGAAACCACGAGGACTCTCGATCGCCGCCCAATGCTCCGTAATACCGATGTAGCGCCCGAAGCGCGCGTTCCGCCGGATGCGGTCAATCTCGATCATTTGATACGGCACCAAATAGCCCAAACGTGATCGAGTACGACGTTCCCAACGGGGATAATCCCAATAGGGAATGTCACGCTTTCGTAGGAAGCGTAACTCCGCACGGAGAAGAGGTTGCTGAAAGCAGAGAGCTGCATCACGCACACCGCGCCCACCGCGCCCACCGCTAACATCGACTTCAACCAGTGTCTCGATATACGAGTAACCTTCACCGTCGGTAAGGGCTTTCCAGATATCTAGTTCCCAGTGCTGCGGGAGGAGAACCGTACTGATGAATCGGTGAAGACGCTGGTAAATCAGCTTGGTGAACCGCGTACGGGCTTCGGACAAGGTTTCCGTTGAATATCGCGCAATCGCGTCATCTGGCAAAGCAATATGGCTCGCCCAGTCGTCGCTATGAATCCCGTGTTCCGGAATACCGTCAGGGAAGTACCCACCGTTTACATACTGTTGTATCAACGCGTCATCGCGGATAGCAACTGGATCAAACCAGGGCGCTTGCGCGAAAAGTTCAACGTTGTCGAGAAGATCTCGTCAATAGAAATCTGCAGGGTGCGGGTAGCTCCGCTGAGCACGACGAGAAGGAGCTCGAATCACACCTGCAGAGGCGACGTAAGCCGCGTTCGGCATCGGAGCCACGGTTGGCTGAGGTAACGGTACCGACCGGAATCCGGTGTACGGTGTGGGGAATGAACGGTATGGACCGAGTTGAGCAGTATGCTGCGACGCATAACCAGCAGTGTTGGACAGAGCCCTAGAAGGCACATCCTCAGAGGAGGGCTGAAACGGGTTGGACCCGGCGTCCGGATTTATCGCGAGAGGTCGAGCTGAAGAGCGGTGAGGAACAGAATGCTGTTGAGAACTGTAAGAATTGGTCGGGCGGCGAGGATTTCGTGATGACGATGAGTACCCGGAACACCGGTCCGACTGCGTATAAACGCTTCTTGCGTCCCCCATGGTTCGCGCTTAACGAGGGGGGTATGTAGTATTCTACTATGTCGGGGAATCCGATGGGTTGGTTTTTCGCGAAGTCGCGGTTGGAACTCATAAGTGAGTGATGTCATCAAACTTGTGACATGAAACGGCACACCGCGTAGGATGCCAGGAGGCAGGGTACATTAGTGGAACTTGTGGTATCAAGAGTGGACTGGCTTGCAACGGCGCATGTATTGGCGATCCACGTGGCTGGTTTTACTACCCTTTGTAGCTAGACGTCCATTAGGGACCGTACCCATACAGTGGTTTCGCAAAGTGGCTGACCACTGGGTATTATTTATATATTTATTTGGGCACTCTCCCTGGTACACAGTATATAGTGTACCAGAGGTGAGCGCCGACTCCAAGTAAAGGAAACAACATGGGCATCATGACTATTCTGTTCCTCGCTTAGGATTCCTTAACCGGAGATCCGGACGAGCTATAATAGATAGTCAGCCCCCAACCACTTCCCGAGCCGTCTCGTACCTACGTTCCATCAACGTTTTACAGTTGCACTGTTCACCCTCGCTGGCGAGTAGTGGCCTTACACCCCACTTCCAGCTCGCTGGTGTTGTAGCTCTACCACCCCTTTTACTTCGCCGCAAGCGACACATCGGCAATCCGAACGCTGTCGCAGGTGTCTGCTCTCTCCGTTAGAGCGAATACTACACTTATCTATCTTCAATAGAATTCATATCACTTGTCATTAAGATGGCTCTGTCTCAGCGAACATGGCCGAATACATGGGCATAATTCAGCCACTGAAAATTACTCGTGCCAGACGGAAACAGTTTAATGGACTTTGTACCGCTAAATAACTGACCTTATTCTTCGGTTTAGGCGGCAAACTCATTTACCTTGGACATGGCGTACTTCTTCAAAAAGCCTTCGCTGCGAGCTATCTTCAGCACCCTGTTGGCGTTCTCCACATATCCGATCTCATGCTTGGAAATTCAGAACTGAAAGAACTGAAATCAATAGAACCGACCATCCACTATCCTCATCCACCGCGCCTCAACATGTTGCCATGTTGCCAAATTATCTTGCCTTCTCGGACGCTAGTCAAGGAAAGACTTCGTATGGGCAGACAGAATGCATTTCAGGAATGTTTTTGCCAGCGGGGGGTGAAGCCGCAGTGTACCACGCCATCGATTGGTCCAGTTGCAAGCAAGCGAGAGTGTCGTTTAGTGCAATAAGAGCGGAAATTTTTGCGGCAGCCTTATCTGTCGATCGTGGTGTGTTGAAACGCGACTGACCGAACTCTCAAGTCCTGAGCTCGTCCGATTTCTTGATAAACTCTTCAGGAGTTGTAAACCTGCTAAAACCAACTCACATACTCTTGACAGTCTAACTCAGCAGGAGACATATCAGAGTCTCAATTCAAGTACTACAGTAGATATTAAATCAGTATCTATTCAATTTGTGGTCCAATACCAATTCAAATACTGTCAACTCTTGCGGCATCAAATCTAGTCCCATCATGGTGCCTTTATGGCGTCTGGCATCGAAGAGGTCTATGGATCCGAATCGAAACAACCATTAGTTCTAACGGTTGACTCCGACGGTTTGTATTGCACAATCACAACTCTTCATGAAGGACGGGCTTATTGCCTGCGTCCTACGGAGGCACGAATACGAGATTATTTTCTATTTGGTGAAATCTCCGTGCTTCAATGGATTCAAGGAACACAAAACCTTTCCGACGCTCTAACCAAACGCAAAGTGGTAATATATCAAAATCTGAATGAAGTTCTCAAGACGGGTACGATATCAAGAGCTCTATTTCATAATGCCAAGCGGGTATCAGAAAAGACGTGAATGGTATACTAAACGTATCGCGCGCATCTGCGCACCTTTCTACTCGACTCATTCTTGTTCTTCTTACGAGAAATCGAGACCTCCTTGACTTTTCTCATTTCCAGAGTCTTCTGGTAATCCAAGGGGTTTTTTACGCAGCACCTGATGGCTCCTTCGAAAAATCGCAACGGAAACTGCTAGACGGCATCAAGTGACGGCATCAAGTACCTCTGAACGGTTGCAGTTCACGCAGATGATATGATTCGTATTAAACGCACGCAGGCGCAGTAAGAAAACCCCTGTGTTTTGTGAAAATATCCATCTCATATTGGAACAATAAGTGTTTCGGTCACACTGCACCCTCCGCAACACTGCCTGCTTTGCATTCTTGTACACCCACTCAGCCGCACTGGTAAACGAAATCATATGTGGCAAGTTCTTTTGCAATATGGTTTCTTAGACTCACTGATCGGTGATGACGCGTATGAGTGCGTTCGCAAATGAAGCTTACAAACAGAAGTCACTTGTCCTTGACACCAGCATACGCTCCTCCCTAAACTCGTATCTGATCGTGTATGCATTTGTTGATCGTGCACCAGGGCTAGAGACGCGGACTGGAACCAGTGGATATCGAACGCAGTATCTGTCTAGGGCGTCTAATACTACTTTAGCGTCAACTATGCCTGTTATCCGTTTGGAGTCAGTGACCGCGTCGTATTGTACGGTGTATGCTATTCCTCCATTCCCCACACCCTGTTCAAAGAGCGCATTCGAGAGACCACCTCCAAGTAGGGTATAGAAGTTAATCTCATGCCATTGATAATTTGGATTGTCTTGATTTCTCGCATAATATTGTGGCCCCTCATAGCTTCGCACGCCTTGATTGCCGCGGGGCACAGTTGTTTTTGCAAGGAAAATAATGGCTTCAACTTTCCAATATGCACTCTTTCCATCTTCGTACAATTCGTATTTGGTGGCGACATCATGGTCTAATCTCCGCCCTGGCAGCTATCGGCACCATTCTAAGAGAGGCGGTCCGGCCATCGCGGCTATGGCCGGGCGTCGAAACAACCGGTGTGTTCCATCGCTATGCACCGCCAGGTAGCTCTCTCTTCTCTCTTGGGCAACACGCGTAAGATGCACTATGTCTGTCAGGAAACACTTCTAGTGAAGGTCGTTCACGGACAGATTTTGTTTTTCGCGCATATAGCTTGATTCCAGTCTCCTGTTGACGAAATCGGCGAGCGTGGAATGCCGGTCTGGGGAGCGCATGTTTGTTGTATCCAAACTAAGTTGGGGCCTCTTCTCGTGTGCATACCCGACTCTCCCATTGTTATGGACTTCAATTCGTGCGTCCTTCCAACCAACAATTTATTTGTGTGGACCCGTATAAGCCAACTTCATGGCACGCAATCGCTGCGTTTGAGGTGACCCGTATTCTCCGCCTCGGCCGAGCAGCCTACTGCATCTTCGGATCAATGAAGCTTGGAGGCTTGCCATTAGCAGATATATTCGCGGTACTTGCTTTGATCACGAGACGCACATTACGTGTTATTAAATCGCGATGTTCAGATTACCAACGTCTTCATGGCACGCACAGACCATTCAGAGCTGACACACAACCAACAGGTTGAGAGACTCTTCACGAAGGATTGCGCGAAGCGGACCTTCCTCAACTTTGCCTTGGAACGCGACGACCATCGTCTCCGTCGCATTCCAGGCGGGGGTGTGTTCTAGTCGATCGTCCTCGATTCTGATCGGGACGTGATGTCCAAATATGCCAGAACACCCACGTACGGCGAGATCACGGCGTCCTGCTCGCGGCGACCTCACCGCCATGTTCAATAAAAACCCCGGAGCGATCCAAGGAGAACGGGACCGCTCAAATCAAGAGGAGACAACCGGGAAAATCGTCCCGACTCATTGCTACGCCTGCCAGCTCTCTCACTGGATCACAACTTGGATACTCGGTTTACTATATGTTGGAGCCCAGAGTTTGGCTTAAGTAGGAGATTCTAACTTCAAGATAGCCAAAGGCTCTGTAATCACAATTCAACTCGCTCAAAATATTTATTGTAAACGAGAATATTCCCAACAGTGATAGAACGCACGTGATGTGTAATCCGCACTTAGATAGGATGAACGTCTTCTGTCAACACACCCTCTCGTTCTACACTGTGGAATCCTTTCTCAGTCCCATGTTCTTGCAATAGCGGAGGGGAGAGGAAGTAGCTAGACCCTTAGTCATAACATCAGCCACCATCAGGGAACTTGGAAGGTACCTCAACTCAAAATTCTTCTTTTCCACATGGTCACGTACGAGATTATATCGAACATCAATGTGCTTTGTCCTTTCACTACAAAAGTGATCACGAGAGAGAACCAGTGCTCCTTGATTGTCTCAGTAAATGACCGTACCTGCCTCCATCTTTACACCGAGGGCACTCAACAATTCACGAAACCAAAGGGACTCTCGAACGGCGTAGGACATTGCAACGTACTCAGATTCTACTGTTGACTGACCAACAATAGATTGCTTCTTATAACGCCAAGAGATACTAGCTTCGGACAACACAAATACGAAATCACTGGTGGACTTACGATCATCAGTATGAGCAGCAAAATCAGCATCAGTGTATCCCAAAAGGGAAGCATTGCTCTTGCGATATACCAGCCCCATGTACCTTGCTCCCTTCAAGTATCGCAATACACGTTTAGCAGCTTTCCAATGCGGTCTACCGTACTTATCGAGAAAGCGGGAAAGGTATCCAACGGCAAAGGAAATGTCTGGGTGGCACGTATTTGCCAGATGAAGCAAGATTCCAACTAGCTCGCGGTAGGGAACGTTCAAAAATTCTCTTCTGGATGCAATTGTATGTTGGAAACCATGGGCGTTCCGATCAGTGCACAGTGTTCCATTCCAAAACGCATCAGGGTATCATCAATCAAAGGTGCATTATGGATCTTAAGCCCAGCTTCAGATGTACTTTTCTCAATAGTCAAACCCAGAAACTTGCTCTCATCTTTCTCGACTCGTAGATCGAGATGCTGACTGAGCTGTCGCACAAAGGTCTTCAAGGCATCTTCCGATTTGCCAGCAATGAGAACATCATCGACGTAGACGACAACTCTCATCACCCCCCCGTTTCTGACTCTCTCAATCTGCACAGTATACAAAGAAGGATCTGCAGAAGAGACTCTTGCACCTAGGCTGACGAGGATAGGATGCAAGAACTTTCGAAAAGCTCTTGACGCTTGTTTCAAACCATAAATCGCTTTGATCAATGAATAAACCAAATGCTCGCTGTCTCGTTCTTCAAACCCAAGAGGCTGTTCCATGTATATTTCTTCATCCAGGGTTCCGTACAAAGATGCAGCTTTGATATCCAGCCTAATGAAATTCAATCTCTGATCAACAAAAAGGGCAAGCAATGTGCGGAGTGTGGTGTACCTGACCACAGGAGCAAAGACTTCTAAATAGTCTATTTCGTACTGCTGCATGAAAACCTTTGCCATAATTCGGGCTCTGTGCCTTGTCACATGACCAGCAGTGTTTGTCTTACGGTCATAAACCCATCGACAAGGTAATGGACGAGAACCTGCGGGCAACCAAACAAGCTCAATAACTCCTCTTCGGTGCAGATTGTTCATCTCAGACTTCATTGCTTGAAACCACTGCACACGCTCATTCGTAGACATGGCTTCTTCATAGGTGTTAGGGAGGTCAGGACCACTGATCCCCATTAAACATCGCAGTTGTAGTGCTAAAATGGAATCAGGGATGAATCTCTCTGGAGCTGTACGCAATCTGCTGGATCCTCGTGGCGCTGGCGGATAATGGGTTACCAGTTCAGGGTCAACGTTTCCGAATTCATCCAAAAACTCCAATTCCATCGGTTCACCTTCGACTTCACCTGTTTTTCCTTCACTTGCAGTCGCAAAGTCATCTGTAGTATTCTACTTTGTCGGGGAATCCGATAGGTTGGTTTTTCGCGAAGTCGCGGTTGGAACCCATAAGTGAGTGTTATCATCAGCATTGTGATATGAAGAGGCATCCCGCATAGGATGCCTAGAGGCAGAATGTCTTAGTGGAACACGTTGCGTCATGGGTCGAGTGGCTTACCACGGCGCGCGCATAGTTGCGACCCTTCCTAAGGGAATGCTATATTGGCAACGGCGCATGTAGTGGCGATTCACGTGGAGGGCTTTACTACCCTTTGTAGCTAGACGTCCATTAGGGACCATACCCATACAGTGGTTTGGCTAAGTGGCTGACCATTGGGAACTATTTATATATTTATTTGGGCACGCACCCTGGTACACAGTATATAGTGTACCAGAGGTGAGCGCCGACTCCAAGTAAAGGAGACAACATGGGCATCATGACTATTCTGTTCCTCGCTTAGGATTCCTTCACCGGAGATCCGGACGAGCTATAATAGATAGTCAGCCCCCAACCACTTCCCGAGCCGTCTCGTACCTACGTTCCATCAACGTTTTACAGTTGCACTGTTCACCCTCGCTGGCGAGTAGTGGCCTTACATCCCACTTCCAGCTCACTGGTGTTGTAGCTCTACCACCCTTTTTCCTTCGCCGCAAGCGACCCATCGGCAGTCCAAACGCTGTCGCAGGTGTCTGCTCTTTCCGTTAGAGCGGATACTACATCTTCAACCTGATTGGCGTCATCTTCATTGGCATCTAGTTCTCCATGATGATCAACATCACCAAAGGGATCTGAGATGCTAGCGCTCTCTTCGAAAGAGGTGCTTGTCGGCCATCCAAGGATAGATTCATCAAATTTTACATCACGAGATACCGACAAAGTACCACTGTCGGAATAGTCGATTCTGTACGAGTTGCCTCGTTCAAATCCAACAAGTATATCTTTCCTTGCCCTAGAAGAGAACTTTCCGTCTCGCTTTTTCTTCGGGATGTGCACATACGCTAATGCACCAAAGATCCTAATGTGTGATAGATTAGGACGAGTTTTGAACACCGCCTCATACGGAGTACACTTCTCATCTGAGGCAGTTGTGTACATGACATTCCTAAGATAATTTGCAGTGTTGAAATCTTCTGCCCAATGTAGAGCAACGCCCAGTCAGGGGATACTTGAAGATGCAACTCATAGAATGAGGATTGAACCCTCCGAGGGTTATGATTATGATCCCCTCTAAGGTGTGCTGAGGTGGCACTGTTTTCTGGTTATATTTCGTCTATAAGGGAAAATTCGGATGGCCCATGGTTGGATTGGCCCCGTGATACACGTGGCTTAATTTTGGCACCGATTTTCGGATATTTGTAGAACGTTGGACTTTTGGGCCCTGACAGTTGGATCTCCACGTGTATGGCCCTGAGCAGGTGTGCACTACTGTAGAGTTTAGTTAGTGGGCCCTACTTAGGGAGATGAGATCTGACAGTCCGAAGCTCAGAGTAAATGGTAACCAAGGTTGGTCTTCGATACCTTTAGAGGTTCTTCGTCGCCATCGTTTCGGCCTTACAACCCGGAACGGGCTCTGGTTAGCAACGCCTGCGTAGGGACACGACTCCACTTGGAGAGTGCCCACGTTTGGGTTCCGTGCAACCACCCCCTTGGGACCGCTCAGACGACCTGCGTGCACGATACCCCGTGGGGGTTCTGCTTACTTGTTGCGTGCTTTCTGTGTTTCCTTTCGAGGACCGGTTTTCGCCCCTTTATTGGGTTTCTTTTGTTGCTTCGCCCCTTTTCTGGTGCCTCGAAGGATAAACCCGACGTTTCGGAAGACGAAGAAAACCGCCCCGCTGAACGGGACCGCCGCAAGTCCAAGAAGAGGGTTCACCTCCAAGAGGATTTATCGGATTCCGATCCCAATCGCTCGTCATCGAGTTCGTCCTCCGAATCTTTGGATAGCGAAGATGGACGCCGGTCATCCCGGGCGACTCGGTCGAAGGCTACTTACACCTCTCAAGGGGCAATCCGTACCCGGAAGAAGGGTAGGAAACACCTTGGATTAAGGGAGCTGAAGCCGACGAATCCTCCCTATCGGAAGCTGCTATCGTACCGCTATTACCGGTTGGATAACCCTTTGGGAGATCGAACATCCCGCGGAACAAGTAAGGTCAAGGACTACATCAAAAGGCTGAGCATCACCCTACAAAAGAGGGAGTTCACAGGAACAGACCCAATTCTGGTGCTCGATTTCCTTGCGAGGTTCGTCCAGGAGGCTGACATCCTCGGTATGAGTGAAGCGCAAGCGTATCTTGCATTACCCTATTTCTTAAAGGGGATGGCTGAAGACCAGTTCAACTCCGTCCGTGGATCATCCCGAGCCTCGGAAGGGGGAGTCACGTGCTGGCCCGAAGCGGTGCAGTACCTCTTGAGGTCATACGCTACTGGAAATGCGATTCAGGAAGCAATCCTTGCATTAAGGGATATGCGGCAGAAGCCGATGGAAACCGAAACGGTGTATTCAACTCGCTTGAATAAAGCGTTTCACCGATGCGGGAATGTATTCCCCGCCTACGAGAGATGCTCTATGTTTGTGGATGGTTTGGAACCCTCGATAAGGGCATTGGTTGCCCGACATCGGGAAGAGAAGCGCAAGCTGACCTACTTGGAACTGGTTCAGTACGCCCAGGCTGAGGGGGATACTCTCCCTGCCCGGCAGAACCGAAAGAGTCGGCCGACGCGTGCACTCCTCGCCGATGGAGGTAACTCGTCTTTGTCACTCGCAGGAGGCCCTGCCCCTGTGGGGGTCAATGATAACATTCATTTCATGGGAAGTAACCCCGAATCTATGGGTACGTCTGAGTTACCGTCGACATCCGCTCCGACTACGGATGAAGACCCTGCGCTCTATACCCACGGACGGAGGGTGCCAGCCGCATCGCTACCTTTTGCGAATACCGCTGCTCGGTTCTCTCGCCCCGGATGGAGGGATACAGCACCACGTCGCGTGGATTCACGTCCACAACCGAACCCGGCAGAGCTGATTTGCTATTTGTGTTACCTCCGTGGTCACAAAGCACCAGACTGCACATTTCCCCTGCGGGACGGTTCACGAATTATCGCTCAGTACGAGGCTCTGACCTTTGAGGAGAAAGCTCGAGTCCCGAGTAGGTACTATGAGGAAAAAAGGATACTCCGAGCTCACCTTGCTGACAGGGATACAGAACTTGTACCCGCGAACGGGGAACAACCGGTCCCCTTCGAGGCAGCTGCACCGAATTCGGTGGGGTCCGCTTCGAAAAACTAGACTTGGGAGTCTCCCCTGCAAGAGGGGCGTCTTCTAAGCCGGAGTTGAAGACTCCCGAGGCGCTCCAGATTCGCTCCCCAGCTGTGACAATCCTTTCAAGGAAAACGGCTGACACCGACGTTAACTCGGGATACTTTAGTGTCCTCCGTCGCCCGTGGATACGGTTCCGTAATCTCCGTATTCCGGATCGAGTTATGGTAATGGCCAAGCGGAATAATAAGGTATTCGCCGACTTCGGTCTGTCCAACCAGTTTATGGTTCGTCCAATAGCTGTCCTGGATACATGAGCCGCTCCTAACTTAATTCATGTTGAATTGTTACCCCCGCTGCTCCGGGTTCAAGTTCGTACCGGTCCACGTTTGGATATCGCCGATGCGAACAACCACCCGCTACGGACACTGGGTACAATTTCCCTCATCGTGAGGTTAGGCTCCTATCTCGTTCAGCTAGAGTTTATTGTATGTAAGTCACTTGCAGCACCAGTCATACTGGGTTGTGACTTTTGCGACCGCTTCGTGGAAGCCATCCGTCCTCGGAATAGAACTGTGGAACTCGAAGACGGGTCTACGATCCCAATCGTTCGTAAACCCTTACAGGGAGCAGCGCGAACACGCGTTCCTCTCCCTGTCGCGCAGGAATCTGTGAAGAAGGACCCGGTGTCTACACGGGTAAATGTTGCGAAGTCAGTGGCTATCCCGCCAGAAACCCAGGTTTGGGTCACAGTTGTTACCAAGCAAATTGGTGTGCATGTGGTACAACCGAACCCGTCTCTGTATACGCGGCGTCAACTCGCCCTTGCGAATGGGGTTGTCTCCGTGGAAGCGGATAAACCTTTCAAGGTTTTGGTAGCCAACTTTGGAAAGAGAACGCAGCATTTGGTCAAACACCAGATCCTGGGTTATGTTCTTCCACACCCGCATGCAGTCGTACCTACAAAGATCTCTATCGCAGAGGTCCTTGGTGTGGCGGACCCTAAGGAGGGGATGGACACTGCCGAAATCGCGGAAGACGGTGAGCATACGACTGCAGCTCCACACGCTGAACGCTTTAAACCTCAGGAGGTTACGGCCCCTATCACAGGAGCAGACCAGACGGATCTTGTTCAGGAATTGGAGAAATGGGATCTCAACCATGTACCCGCATCTCATCGGGAGAAGCTGAGGCACATGCTTCGTGAATTTACCCCCATGTGGGATGGTTCCCTTGGAACTATTGGGATTACAGAACACCGCATCGACTTGTTACCGAACACTCGGCCTATTGCTCAATACCCTTACAGAGCTGGACCGAAAGCTCGGGAAGAGGAGAAATCTCAGGTGGAGAAGATGCTTAGAGCGGGCGTAATTGAACCTGCCCAGTTCGCTTGGGCCTCACCAGTGGTGTTAGTTCCGAAACCGGATGGATCGTGGCGTTTCTGCATCGATTACAGACGCCTGAACGAGGTAACCATTAAGGATGTGTACCCGATCCCTCGGATGGACGAATACATCGACTCCCTTGGGAGCGCTACTGTTTTCTCTACCCTCGACGCCAATTCGGGCTACTGACAAGTCCCTATTAGGGAGGAAGATCGAGACAAAACGGCTTTCGTGTGTCATCAAGGACTTTTCCGATTCCGGAGGATGCCTTTTGGGTTGACAAATGCCCCCGCAACGTTTCAACGGGCGATAGACATTCTGTTGGCTCCCTTCAAGTGGAGGACGTGTCTAGTGTATTTAGACGACATTATTGTCTTCTCCAACAACCTGGATGACCACCTCGAACACGTCAGGGACGTAATGAAGATACTCCGCGACGCGGGAATCACCTTTAAACTCAAGAAGTGCGAGTTTTTCACCGATTCGGTTAAGTATCTGGGTCATATAATCCGTCCCGGACAGCTTTCAATCGATGAAGTACGAGTAAAATCCTTGAAGGAAGCAAAACACCCGAAAACTCAAACGGAGTTGCGATCCTTCTAAGGTCTGTGTAACGTGTATCGCCGATTTGTCCCGAACTTTGCGGATATTGCCACCCCCCTCAACAGGCTCCTGACGAAGGGACAACCAGTTGAACTGGAACCTTTTGGCGACGCGGAAGCGTCTGCCTTCACGGCACTGGTGAATGCCGTAACATCACCGCCAATCTTGGCTCTACCCAATCCTGGGCTCCATTACGAAGTGGACACCGATGCTAGTGCAAACCAAGTAGGGTGTGCACTGTTCCAATCCTCTGAGGATGGTGAACGTCACCCTATTGGGTACTGGTCACGTTCCCTGAATGTCCATGAAAGGAACTACTCGGTCTCCGAGAAAGAATGTTTAGCCGTTGTGTGGGCCTTAGCTACACTTCGCCCCTATCTGATGGGTACTCGTTTCAAAGTCCATACGGACCACGCATGCTTGCGTTGGCTCCTGGAGATCTCCGAACCCTCGGGCCGCCTTATGCGCTGGCGTCTCCGACTGTCGGAATTCGACTTTGAGATCCTGTACAAGAAAGGGAAGCTGAACACTCAGGCTGATGCACTATCCCGCTTGGGAACCACAGCGAAAACTTCGGATGCTCCCGAACCTGGGCCCGCCCCCTCAAGGGCCCAGCCAACGAACTCTTACAGAGTTACTCCCCCACCGGAGGTAATCAAGCCTCCTGGCTCTCCGCCTAAGGAGGGGGAGGAGGACTTAGTTCCTTCGCAGGACGATGTTTCGTCGTCAACCAGTCGCCCTAACAGGGAATCTAGTTCTCACAGTGAGACGGCGAGCCCGACCGAGCCGGCGACAGAAAAGTCACAACCCCAGCGTATGGGTAGCGACATCACCGCCGACCCAGCCGATCACGACGTCAGGAAAGATGACGAAACCCCGCCTAGGGAGAGTCGTGTGGCGAACTCCGCACCCGGAACGCCTACAGAGCCGACGATCACCCGCCGCCGCGGAAGAGACACTGAGGTGTCGCACACTCAAACCCCGCTTTCTCGGGAACGAGCTGTGTCAGCGGACCCGCATGGGAAAGATCTCGACAACGAGGTTGACCAAATTTGGCTCTCCGTCATGGAATGGGAATAGGAACTCCCATGGAGACACTGGAACCCTCAGGAATGGGAAAGAAATGAGTGAGACCCGTCGGGGACAGCTCAGAAGAGTGCTAGCGCGTGTCGAAAGCGCCACCTCACATCTGCTTGCGGAGTGGCAACCGGCGCCCGCGCATTTATGTGGCACACGTCGAATGGCACCGAGCCAATCAAAAGGCTCTGACGACCAACCGTCGCGCAAACCGCCTCACCGAGCCAATCAAAAGGCTCTGACGACCAACCTTCGGGCAAACTGCCTCCGTCACACGGCGCGTTGCACAAGAGCAACCTTCGTCCCCGTAGCTCGGGTTGACGTTGAAGTCTTACCCCCCTGAGATTGGAGACGCTACTGCGTGGCAGTTTCTCAACCGTCACGGAATCTAAGAACACCTTTGTTATCGGGAAGATCTCAGCTTTAAGAAGAACCCCAAAATTGGGCCGTTTTGACTCCGTAGACGGAAGTTACAACGTAGCCCACAGGCCACTCGGCGCCGTTTGGACGAAGTGCTGAGACCAGCTCGCAACACGGAAAAGAACCCACCGGGGTGTGTCTAGACCCTACGTTGACACCCTCAAGGGAACTAGAGCGTTCCAAGATGGAAGAGAAGCCCGAACAGGGAAAAGTGTACCCGCAGGAATTCGTTATCGATCGCATCGTGCCTCACATCTACACCCCCGAGGGAGAAGTTCGCTACCAAGTCCGATGGTACGGATTCTCGCCTGATGAGGATACAGTAGAACCCATTGAGCACCTTCCGATGTCTAAGGTTTTATCCTATCACCGACGCGCTCGGGTAACCTTGCCTCCAAGTCTGGATCGTGCCCAAGTCGGGTAAGCCACCACGGGAACTGGTGTGGATGCGACCTCGAAGTGAGGAAGATGTTGGACCTCTGAAGAGGAATTGAAGAGAGTATCCCGAAGAACACGTATTGAGAGGGAATGTTTACTGGCCCTCGGCCTAGCGCCGTTAACCGGGGAACACAACACCGGTTATCGGGACAGTTTATAATGAAAAAGGAAAAGAAGACCCACGAAGTGGAGGAGAAGATTGAGAAGAAGATTGGACCCTAGGAAGGGAAGAAGATGAAGACGAAGATGAAGAAGATCCTAGGAAGGAAGAAGAAAAGATGTTATGCAAATATCAGAAGATTACTATTGTCGCCAAGCTATGGACTCCACAATTGCCCGAAGGCGGAACTACCGAAAGCCCGAGGAGGGACCCGCCCCACCGTTGGGATTCTGGCCCTGATGGTACGCCGAGGCGAAAGCCAACATCTGGCTCACATCCGTCATACCCGGGGGAATCGGAATGCCTGCATTCACGAGGCCTTGTCGCACACTATCCGCTTGCGGAGTGGCAACCGGCGCCTGCGCAAGGGTGTTCACACCCCACCCGGGGAGAGCAGATGGACCGCCACCGGATGCATTCGCCGCCGCAGCTGAGGTCGTTCCCACTGGTTGGAAGGGTGCAGATGGCTCCACAGGGAGTACTCCACTAGGAGCTGGCACGTCGTTATCCAACGCTGGATCGTCCAGGTCTACTGGAGGCTCGTACTCGTAATCGTCGGTATAAATGAACCCCGTCGGGTGTCCCACCGGCATTGGTCGAGGCGAGTCCATCAGCCCCCGTGCTTGCGCCGCGCTGATGCGAACCCCTTCGAAGGGATTGTAATAGACCCAGCTACCGGAGCCCGGATCGTACCGGCCAGGAGACTTGTCTCGCGCGGATCCTTCCCCCGCGGGCTGATTTGCCACTGGAACTCGATCCCATTGGGTGTTCTCGATCACGTCCAAGATTGGATACAGGTCCTGCACGTTGCTGACCGAACCCAACGGTGGGACAAGGTCGATCTGACGCATGATGGTCTGTAGCATCGGAGGAATAAACCAGATACGGAAATGGTCATGAGCATCCCAGAGGAGGTGCGCCGCTACGCGGGCTGCCCACTTGGCTGCAACGAGGGCCCAGTATCCCGAGTTCGGGTCGTGCATCAAACGAGACCCGATATAGTAGATGAATGGGGGCAGTTCAGAAAAGCACCCTCGGGGGACCTCGACCTTACTCCACCAAGCTGGAAGTGGCACGAATCGCCCAACCTTCGCCGTGTTATGGATACGCTCCAGTTCCACGTGAGGATACGGGACAAGGAACCCGAAACGGGAGCGCGAGCGGCGCTTGAAGCGCACGCGTCGATCGAACCCATATTGGGTAAACTGCCGTTGAAGGTACCTGAATTCAGCCCGAAGGATAGGGCAACTCCATTGGAGCATATCTTCTCGGAGAGGAAAACCCGGTCCGCGGAACTCGGCTTCGGGAAAGGCTGCCAGGTTATCCGCGTAGGAGACCTCACCGTACGTGCGGTAATAGGCGACATCGAACCCGTACTCCGGGGGAACCAGTTGGTCAAAGCGTGACCTCTCCAATCGCTGGTAGGCCAGAGCCGCCATCGCTGCGCGCGCCTTGTCCAGGGACTCCCCGCGACTGCGGTATAGATACTGAGGCTCTATGGCTACCCGCGCCCTCCAATCGGGAGAACGTACAACCTCGACAGGTAGGCCACCCGGCAATAAGCCGTCCTCCACGTAGGAGTCGATGAGCTCATCGTCGCGAACCGCTGTCGGATGGAACCACGGAGCGCGGGAATATATCACCGGATCGGTAAGGGGACTCCACCTTCGAAAGGATTCGTTTGAGATCCAACCTCTGGAGTTTGCCACCAAGGGCATCGCATTAGCGGAGTTCCACGCCACCGCATTAATGTCCAAATCCTCCTGAGGATGTCGGTTGCCCGCCGAGGCGGACGGTTCGGTACCTGACGGAGCCGCATCCAAACCGGAGAAATATCCACCCTGCTGGGGAGCTTCGTTGTCCGCCGGCGCGGAGGCCGATGGCCCCGAGAGTGGGTTGATGACGTATGGATTCATTCCCTTGAGAGGGCTGTTTGAGACCGCTGTTGCGAGAAGTTGCTTATCGCCGAAAGTCGGAGGAGGAGAAGAAAGTTGTACCGATGTGCCGGTTTTGTGGCGATCCTCAGAAGTGGTGAAGGACCCCATTGGGAGAGAAGTATGTATAGTGATCGGAAAGCTAGACACCCGCGGCTCGGAATGTTCTTCCTCGTCTTAAGGAGGGGGAGATGTAGAGCAACGCCCAGTCAGGGGATACTTGAAGATGCAACTCATAGAATGAGGATTGAACCCTCCGAGGGTTATGATTATGATCCCCTCTAAGGTGTGCTGAGGTGGCACTGTTTTCTGGTTATATTTCGCCTATAAGGGAAAATTCGGATGGCCCATGGTTGGATTGGCCCCGTGATACACGTGGCTTAATTTTGGCACCGATTTTCGGATATTTGTAGAACGTTGGACTTTTGGGCCCTGACAGTTGGATCTCCACGTGTATGGCCCTGAGCAGGTGTGCACTACTGTAGAGTTTAGTTAGTGGGCCCTACTTAGGGAGATGAGATCTGACAGTCCGAAGCTCAGAGTAAATGGTAACCAAGGTTGGTCTTCGATACCTTTAGAGGTTCTTCGTCGCCATCGTTTCGGCCTTACAACCCGGAACGGGCTCTGGTTAGCAACGCCTGCGTAGGGACACGACTCCACTTGGAGAGTGCCCACGTTTGGGTTCCGTGCAACCACCCCCTTGGGACCGCTCAGACGACCTGCGTGCACGATACCCCGTGGGGGTTCTGCTTACTTGTTGCGTGCTTTTTGTGTTTCCTTTCGAGGACAGGTTTTCTCCCCTGTATTGGGTTTCTTTTGTTGTTTCGCCCCTTTTCTGGTTCTCGGGTCCGGTCCCTGTTAGTGCCCGACCCTCGCCCCGTTTTTCCTCTTCGCCGGATTTTCCCCCATTCTTTGGGATACCCATACCCATTCCCGATCCAACGGTTTCTACCCCTCACCTCCGTCGGTACTGCCGGAATCCCCCGTGGGAGTTACACCCCACACTACGGGTGGAACGGAGGGCTCTGTCTCTGAGTCTGCCTCCCCCAGGGAGCAAGGCTTCGAACACCTTGAGAGCACTTCCCGTCGCCGGGTTTTGCTCCACACCCAAAGCTTGTTTCTTCCAGGAAACGATGAAAAAGACAGCATCATAGTCCTTGCAGCATCATTCAGAGTCCCATTTAGCCTTTCAGCCTTTCCATTCGACTCAGGACTATATGGCGCCACCGGATCACTCCTGGTTCCACGATCTGAGAGCAACTTCTGTATTTTCTTCGAAAGATATTCCTTTGAATTGTCGAACCTAATGGCCTTGACAAGCTTCTCCAGTTGGGTTTCTAGTTCGATAATCATCTGTTTAAGAGCATCTGGCACCTCGGATCGTCTGCGCAAGAACCTGACTAAAGAGTAGGCGCTCTTTTCATCATACAAAGCCACATAGTAGCGACTGCTGCCCATTGATAAGGTACGCATTGATCCAACAACATCCGTGTGAACCAAGTCTTCAGGGTCTCGAAACTCACGACTGCTTGGGTTTCCAGGCCTAGTGTCTCTCACAGACTGCGATATCTCGCAGCTCTCACAAGGACCTCAGTCCGTAACTTCTTGAAGAGACACGCCATGCACAAGTGGCACAGTTTTGCGAAAATGCTCCTTATATGCGTGTCTTAGACGATTGTGTGTCGTACAATCACCTCTGGGGTATGCTACCGTCTTGTCTCGGGAGCGTAGTGACGCTCAACCGTAGAAAGCGTGTTGACGCTCAACCTTAGAAGGTAGACGTAGTAAACCTCGATGGTAACAGGGCACCGTGAAAACCCGCAGGGGCAAACGGCGGGGCGACTAGCCTATACCGTGTAGGTAAACGATGGTAGGCGTCGACGCGCGGGAAAGCCTGTGTGATAGTTGAGAAACAATAAACCAAAAAATATAGTCGTGACCCAAGTGATGCCTGTCTTTAGCAGGTTAGGATGGGGGAGGTGCAGTTCCCTATATGCAGTGGACTGCACTCTCCAGATCACCCGGGAGGTGTCAGAGACCTGGCCAACACTGGCTACAGTGCCAGATGGCCACTCAAGTACTGTACTAACATGAATACAATTACAATTACTATTACTAACAATTACTCAACCAGAAGGTACATGTCAACACTACACGTGGTTGACAACACCTAGATGGTAGCTCGCCCGGAGCTACGTGGTCGATGACTCCTCGCACCCATCACATACAAGGTCAGCGTAGTGAATCGGACACCTCAAAGGTCAGCCCTTCCGCCAGTATACGACATTGTGCCACAGCAAAGACTTCTGTACTTTCATATTCGACAATGAGGCTTTTGCACCAACACTACAATCACATGGCTTGAGTGGTGCGGTATAAAGTCCTTTGCATTTTGATTTAAGCCTCAAGAGACAAGTCTCGTTCCTATCGAAATCTATAACAGTGCAAGTACCACTTCCATGTCATTCATCACTCTTGAAAGTTATGGTCAGACTTTTCCTCTTCATAGACCCTACAGACAGCAAGTGAAACTTTAAGTCAGGAACATGCTGCACATCGGTAAGAGTGACGAAGTTCTTCCTCCCGTAGGCAACAATAGTGGCAATTATGTCAGCCTTTTCGTGAACTTGAATGTAGTTACCGTGTCCAACTTCAACAGTATCGCAGCACGACCTATCGAGGTTCAAAAATAGAGACCGATCATTACACATATGCACAGTTGAACCGGAGTCAATGAACCACGTTGAAGTAGAGGCAGGTCAATCTTGATCAACACAAGAGTGCCTTTGCAACCGTCTGGATGCTATCAGTGTCCAATGATCTATCACTATTTCCTTGCTTCGGGCGTCGATACTTATTGCTCTCAGAGTTATCGTAGCAATTTATCTTCTTATGTCCCCGCTTTCCACAGTAGTGGCACATGATCTTTGACTTCGTCATGGACCTTTGACGAATTTTAAGAGCCTTGATACTGCGTTCCTGGCCTTCAGCATTAGTGATTAGAATGGCTTCTTTAGAGATAAGCAACGCAAGAGATCGAGACAGGACGTCTCCGTTTCACGTATCACTTCAGCAGTGACATCTAATTCTTCGCGAAGGACATGCAGCATTTCCCGCAGCTGTTTTTCTTCTGATGTCATGTATCCAATGCCACCTAGTTGATATTCCATCTCCGCCAGGCGCATTTTCATGGACTGATAACGACCAAGAAACCCATCTCTGCTGGCTTGAGATACTGCCTGATGCTGATCCTTGAGGGTCTTCCAAACCTCAGTGGGATCCCTCATGGTCATTACAGGCGCAACACAGGAGTCATGGACTAAAAGCAGTATGATCGACAAAGCGAACTCTCTGCAACGAAAAAAATTTCTGTATCTCCTCACTGCTTTCATCAGGGTGCGGTTCGGAACCGTCAAGTATCGTCCACAATCCTCTGCTACGAAGAACCAGCTCCACCCACCTTACGAAACCAAAAAAGTAGTTGGTAGAGTTCAGTAGCGGCATACGAATCTTTTTAACGCCAACAACAGATGTGCTATCATTCATGTCATATTCCGTTTTGAAGGTGAAAGAAAACAACGTTGTACGAAAACCAAAAGCAAATACGAGAGAGGCACAAAGAAACGATTGACGGTAAAAAGGCGGGGAGAACGCAGGCAGGGTCCTGGGCCTATAACCTCTTACTGGATCACAACTTGGATACTCGGTTTACTTTGTGTTGGAGCCCATAGTTTGGCTTAAGTAGGAGATTCTAACTTCAAGATAGCCAAAGGCTCTGCAATCACAATTCAAATCGCTCAAAATATCTATTGTAAACAAGGATATTCCCAACAGTGATAGAACGCACGTAATGTGTAATATGCACTTAGATAGGATGAACGTCTTCTGTCAACAGGCTCCCCTGCGGCGATTCACATTAATCTTGCGGCTTAACTCACCAAGACAACGATAAGAGTATGTATTGGACCTTGATGTTTTGGCGGGAGGGAAACTGCCAATGAAAACACGTTGTTTGGCATTTCTCTTCAATAGGATAGACAACGATAAGCATCTATTTTGTCTCTCAATAGATGGAAACTGTGCTTGATTTCGTCGAGACATCTGTTCGTTAGTGTTCCACAGATCGGGTAGAGGGTCACTTCTGTAGCTATTTGTACAAAAGATAGAACATATTATCGGGAAGAGATGCTCTGAAGTACTAATAGATAAACGTACACTTCTTATTTTCGCGTAACCCTTTCTTGAGCTTGAATTAAACAAGAACCAAGGAAAGCGTAACGTTTCTGTAGCGCTACATGCAACACCATGCTATTCACAATCTCATCCGAAAGTTTTTTTGTGCTTTAGTTTACGTTGCCAGCATTTGCTTAGTGTGCAGTTGGCAGCCACATTGTGATGCTCGAGCCGCAGGTATAGCGAGAAATAAAATATGGAGATCAATATATGCCATTTGAAAGAAGGAATTGGGGCTTTAGTCAAAAATATCGGTCGTTTACATATCCAAATATATGAAAAAGATCAAGCCTCATGTTTTCTTCACTAAGCGCTTCACTGCCGTGTTACGCTTCCACACAAGCGTGTATGGGATTCAAAAGGTAAGAAGTAGAGTTAGTATCAGCACGAAGCGCCCCAAAACATGATACAGTCAAACTAGTCGCTACACCTTGAAGTTATCAGCATTGAGGCTGGCTTGCATGCCAATATCAAGGGTTTTTGCTTCCGAATGAATTCTCTCATTTCCATTTCTGATATCAACGCTTCCATCGCGAAGCACAGCAAGTTCATAGAAGTACGACTTTTCTGAATGAAAAACGTCCTTGTGAAAGATGTGATCACGGGCATCAGCCGTTTCCCAAATGCGCATTGCAATCTCGCTCTTGGCGTAACAGCGACAAATCGCCGTGCGGAGAGCCTGATTAATACCAAGGTTCACGCGCAAGTAAGTAACGATCGCGGCCAAAATGAGCAGAAACGAACCCCCTCCAAGCTTTCCGGAGATACGTGGGGCAGAAATAAAGGTGATCATAGAGGAGAGGTAGAGCAGAAACGCCAAGGCCGAAAGAATGAAATAAATATCGAAACTGAATCCAGGCACCCAGTACCATTGTATAGGATCGAACTTCAAAGATGGATGTGGGCTCGGAAACGGTTGAAAAGTTCTTCCGTAGCGCAGCGGAATATCTTCTGGATTGAGTACTTTGTTTGCACTGGCAGTCTTGTTTTGAGGGTAATGATTGGCAAATGGGGAAGCATCGTTTTGAGCTTCAAGCTGAGAGGCGGACATGGTGCTTAGATCGGAGTTGGAAAGCGAAGATGTAGTGAAATTGGTGTTGTTGAGAAATGGGAGACGATGCTTACCGGGGGTTGGCACGGTGCGTGAGGCACGATGAATCGCATGGCACTTGAAGGAACAGCTTGCTTAAGAAGAGGTTTACGAAGAAGGTCAAAGTGGCTGACACCACATGACGAGGCTTTCCATTGCTGCCGGAAGCACGAAAGCGAATGCAAAGCGTCAAAAGTGATTAGTCGTCCCGCAAGCCACTGTATGCTGCCTGACGCCGAGATTTGATACCAATAAGGTTAGTTGAGTATCTCGTAAAAGCTGTAATATATTCTGCTTACAAAATGATGTTTGAATAGTTTTATTAGAGTACTTGCAAAGTGTTAATTTCACGTGCCATAAAGACGAGTTGGCACACTAAGGAAAAGTACTGTACCTTCGTACCGTTCGTATTTGGGAAAAGATACACTGGTTTTTGACAGCAGAGCACCAAGCGTGTGGTGGACGGGAGACTGCGCACGTTGTCAGTGCGCACAACAGCAATGCACACACCGAGAAGTCGACACATCGGAACCATAAGCGCCTACACACACCATTATTTATGAAATGGGGTTCAACTGATTGCCTGTGCACTCCAAGTGCATCACGTGGCTCCCAGTTCATTGAAGCAGGCTGAATTGACTCATCTGCGCTATTCTTTTTCCCAGGCAGTCTTCATTGAGACATTCAACGAATTAATCGTTCTCCTGGCCTCTAAGATGCGTTTTTTGACTTGATAAGCTTTTGGAACTTTGAGCTATAGCTCTCTATATAAAGGCTATAAAATGTAACAAGCCTTTGTGTCCAAGATTCACTGCCTAAATGGTTGTGATACAAAGTTATTTATGAAATATTGAATCAGTGATCATCAATGGTTACCACAACACAAATGCGTTCACCATATGAGACCTGACAGATTCTGACTTCAGATATTCTATTCTTTATCCCTCTACTTAAACCGTTCGCTTTTGTTATCTCAGTTCAATACTCAGTCTACCCCTCGTTAACACTGCCAAACGTTTATGATCTGCATATTTTTTTGGGCCCAGATCCAGGGCAAAGCACTTTGCCGCGTCGTCTGCAATACTTTTGGGATGTCAAATCAGTTGGTTGGAATAATAGAAAAGCCAACAAAGAAGAGTATACGAGCCACGTCGAACTTCGAAATTCCCTTCACGACATGTTACCCGACTCCCACCTAAACAAGTTACGTTATATCATGTAACAGTCACAGTTATATAAACGTGCTGAAAATCTATTCAAGTCTGTACCTGATGATATAATTCAAGCAGATAATAAGCATGAAGCAATTTTGAAAGCTATTGACAAACGTGATGCTTTCTTTGTTGTCAGTCAAGTTTATCAAGATTTCATTGGTTTGTTTTCTCTGCAGCGCTGGCCAAATAAAACGTTCCAAAACTTCGACGCCAGTTTTCAGGCTCAAGTTTCAAAGTTTAGAGCCATGTCTCGGTTTCATTGACCTACCTGACGCATTCAATGCCTTCATTCTTTTGGCAAATTGGGACATCTGAAATGGACAAAACGTATATGTTCTTGTTTCTGCTGCTTCAAACAATAACTTGAATGCTCATACCACAACAGATGAATATTTGGCCTCCGTTACATACGAAAAAGTAGCATCAATTTTTCCTCAGTGTGATGAAAACGGTTCTACAATTTCAAAGACCATATCATCAAATTCTATCAACATATTCAGCAAACGCTCGTAATGTGAACATAAGTGCAAACGTCGGACATTGAGGCCTGCGCAGGTCCAAGGTTTCAAGAAGAAAAGCAAGTATCGCAGCTTTTCCAAATACGGTCATTGGAAAGGTGATCACAACTCTGATGGATCTTTAAAGCCTGGTAACATTTCCAAAGAATCCTCTAAACGTTCTGCGGAGAGTAATTGGGGTCAAAAACAAAAGACCGCTACTTTCAATATGCGACCAAAGTCGATTAAATTGGTGACGTTACGAACACACATACTATTGCATACAATGATGGTGAATATGAAACTTTGACTACGAAATGGTTCTGCTCTGAATGCCGCTTCTGTTTCAGTCAAGGATCGAAATATTATGAGTAATTCGCAAGAGGTTTTGGAATCATACAAGCAGACGTTCGGAACAAAAACTTTATGCAGTTCAAGATACTATGTTTTCCTTGACACCCTTCAAACAAATCTCCCCAAAAAGAGGAACAAGTATTCAAGTCCAATGTTGAGACCATTCATATCGATGATGTATCAAAAATTGCCAACATTATTTCAAGTCACGTGATATACAAAGTGAAGATTAATGAAGAAAAGACACTTAAGATGAAGGCCCGAATAGCCGTACATGATAATCATGATCAAGATAAGCACCTTCTAAAGACAGATTTCTTATAATGCCCACTTACCGAAATTTGCATGATTCTATCGCTAGCCGCCATTTGTAACTGGAAGCTGACAAACATTGATTTCAAGAGCGCTTTTCTACAGACCGGAAAGGCAAAGCGTGATGTATATGTTGTTTCACCACGCGAAAGCTCGGATTAGACAAATTTATGGTTACCCCTCACGGCTGCCTATAAACTTGTGAACGCAAATGTGATGTAAGGCACTCTAAGACAATTTCATATCATCATTTGGCTTCCAGCGGCTTCGATATGTTACACAACTTTCCTGCATGAAAGATGCTGATAACCGTTTCATTGCTTTTGCTGTGAAAATTGTTGATGATGTACTGTTTGCGGGTTCTGATGATGATGTGAAACCTGTTTTTGAAAATACTAAAGAACGATATGAATTGGGTATAATCATTGATGGTTTTGGTACTTTTCTGTTCTACGGGTTGCAGATATGCCAAACTATAGATTGAACATGCACCATACACAGTGATCAGAAACTGCAAAAAATAGAACTCTACCCTATAAGCCGTATCCGAAGACATGAAACGGAGTAGGTTTTAAATGAAATCGAACTAAGCTCGTTGAGATCTCTAAACAGCTCATCGAGGTGGATGGGAGTTCCAGGTTCGCCGATACGCGATTTTTATTCAAGTTTTCTGCCGAAAAATATGCCAAACACGACGGTACATATGGTTTCATCACCCAAATGAACGGTGTACGTTTACTGCAAAAACTTGGAACTTGTCGAAGCTATCGTCGACTGCTTGAGAAGAAAAGCTACAAGTTATCCGTTGTGTTGTATTGAGATGGCAGTCGACTGACAGCCCACGGACAAGTTGGCGTTCTCACTGGTGTGCTATTTGGGGAATGTCAGAAAGACGCTGTGCTTCATGTTTTTGTCTTGGTGTTCGCACAAAGCCGGGAGACGTGTTAGGTCAATCGGTGCGGCTGAAATGCTTGGAGCAGGCGAGGCTATAGATTATGCAAAGAATATTTAAAAGGTACGTAAAAGTGTACTTGGGGTGAGTATTGACGCCAAACTCGCCGTTGAATCCAAATACTTGTTCACAAAACTATCTCCATGCTGCAACTGTATTGATAGGTCTGTGTGAATAACTTTGCTTATCGAACGCCGATTGGTCATTGAATACAAAGCGGACATATCTTAATTCGTTTGGCGCTTTTTGGCCAGATTTGTTTGACATGGATCTCAAAATATATTCACTACATTCAGGAAAATAAATAATTCGATGTTGACATGTTTGATACAGCAATTGCTAAAAGTGTCGAAGCAACACGTGCCTCTAATTCTTTTTTGTTATTGCAATTGAAATATCGCTACTGCCCTTCAGAACTGTGACGACCAAGTAGATAAAGCTGAATGGTCGCTGTCGCTAAGTGAATAGCTCAGCACACATACATATGAGATCTTTCCCACCCCCACACAGTCATCACTTTTGCCCACTGGCAAGGAGGCGTATGCTGCCGCTCAGTGACAAATAATATAAGCCTTGACTCATTGTAGCCTACAGAATAACTTGACTGATTCACATATGACATCTTCACACTCATTCTACAAAGCTTTCCTATCCATCTCGACGGCATCACATCCTACACCTCTCGTGTCTGCCATTGAGACGCCGCGCGCATGTTCAATGACGTGACCCCGAACACGACTTGAATGGTTCACAGAAACAGTTTCAACAAACTCAAATCGCCCGGAACAATTGCAGCACACTCAAACTTCAAGTCCGTGTTTGAGCGGAACCGCTTGCAGCAGGTTTGCATGATGTGAAGAGCCAGAATGTAGTAGTCGCCCGGGTTGTTGGTACAAACTTGTTCCATCTGCTCGACAGCATCTTCGGCGCAAATCCGGATTGCCTCAAACTCGTTTGCAGACTCCATTTGGCTACCGGTAATCCTGATGTCTGCCCATCCCGGAACCACTTCATAGAATCCAAACTGTTGACATTCGCACACCCAAGCAACGTTTGTCACCCGCCCGCTATCGGCCCAGGCAAACTTGGAGGTACACGAATCTCGGACAAACGTAAATGGTTGAATTCCTTGCTCACTCTCGTCTATATCCCCAAAATGAGTCTGACAACGATCCAGAACATGACGCGCACGACGTTCAAACTGTGTACTGTTGAGCGTGTTGCACCATAACGTCAGGTCGTGTTGTGTGTTTTGCACGCATTTTATTGTGGCATTACTGCGTGCGACAGTATCCAGGTCCAAAGGTATAGTAGCACCAAATGCAAACGATTTGGCTACTCTTTCCGAGCTCTTGCAGACTAAGGAGAATCTGTTGAGTGCGCCTCGACCAAGGATGCGAGACAGTTCAATGAAACACTTGTCCGGTTGAGCTTGCGACTTTCTGACCAACACGACAAAGCTAAGAAAACAAAGAACAACAGTAAGATGCATAGCTTTGGCCATTTGGTGTGTTGGTTTCTCTGCGAAAGAGCAAGATGTTCAAGCGTTGCCGACTCACAAGTAGCGCTCCTCGCCGCACCACTGGTGCAGAGTGGCTCTTTATACGTGTGAGAAACCCGAATTTGGGTGTTTGTAGAAAGGCGGAAGAAGAAAAGCGTTCAAATGCTTGGTTGTTTTGAGAGCTTGTTAATAATCAGTTGAAAATATGCTACTGGGGAGCGCTGTATGACAAACATCACCGAGCTTTACTGTAGGAGTTCGGGTTGGAAGCGGGTGTAGACAACTTGGCTCAGATTGGGCTCAGACTCAGACATAAGGAAAGCGTCACCATTGCACACGTCGCACAAAACAGAAACCGGTTGAGGGTTAGCCCTCCAAATTCAAGTTAAAATTCGCTGTTTGTTTTATACCCTCAACCAACTACGGGTCGTAGTTTATTATTCAAAATAAAGAGTTTCAAAACTCCTGCTTTTCCTGAACAAGCCCCAACGTTTCGGATTTCGCAAGAAACTCTACAGAAATACCTTCAGTGGAGCTCGCCCCCCCAACCCAGCAAATGCTTGTCGTAGATATGGGTTTCACAAACTCAATGAAAACCGATTTTCGCTGTAGACAAACAAGAGTCAGAGGCTTGCTCGCGTAGATTGTGATTGGAAAATGGCTCGAATCCAACCTTAGGATGATCCCCTGTATCAGGAGTCTTTGAATCAGAACGGAATCACTTTCTATGAACGACTTCAACATCGGTGATAACATCAAGCCATTGACATCTCCCGTTCAGATGATTATCCAACCCATGAACATGCAACATTGCATTCTCAGCAGACACAGCACTTGGAAAAACAACAGCAACACAAAGTTGTTTTGTACAAGTTTCTTTTCAAACCATTCCGCGAGTGCTTAAAAGGCTTCAAGGTTTTGTCAAAATGTAACTAATCCTAATTTTAAATATTTAGATAGATCTTCATCGAGTTTGACTCTTCATTTTGCTTCGAAACGAACACTTTTTTGGAATGCAAGCCAAACGCATCGTCGGTACACCAAGCCGTTACGTCGCACTTACTTTCTAAATTTGCAGTTTTTATACCATGTCAGTAATTTGCAAACACTCAACATTTGATTCAACACTCACGTGAACCTAACTTTCCGGTCGCTAAATCCACATGTCATCAACATTTTTTGAAAATGAGCTTCTCTACAACGGCTCAATCTCCGCAACCGCACTGCAACGATAAATGTAACCCAGGCTTTCGTAGTTTGCACACTGCCCGCAAACTAGTAAAAAAGAATCGACATTGGAGATTCGTTACTTATTGTTGGTCAACATTCTCTCCGAGGAGACGGCAGGGAAAAGGGCATGGCACTCACAGCCGGTCTACACTACCTCGTCTGATGATCATTTGGGGAATTGGCAGGCTGGTTGCGAATGCAAGGGGTCATGTCGGTTGGAATTATTCAATTGCTGACACCCTCTGTCGTTTTCTTTTCGATACGACAGAGGCAAATTGGGGAGGCGTAGGCTCGAAGGAACGCCGAGAGCGCGTAGGAGCTCCAGTATTTATACTGACAGGTCGTGTCGAATAACGACGCCCTGATCAAGCGTTTTGTATCTTTCTCTGTGTGTTTCTGGACTGCTTCAATAAAGAAGGCGGTGCGGAAGCCTAGGAAGACGCGCTTCTTAGCCATTTAACTCCACCTTACTCTAATCATTCTACCTCTACATTTCCCTTTAACTGATCCAGTACTCTCAACTTCCGCGCTCTACGGTTTCTGCTAGTCAATAAGCTTTAGTTTTACAACACTTTTCATGAATCACTGCGACAGCGAAGATTTTTAAACATATCAAGAAAGCCCAAACCCTAAATCCAACCAAAAAATATGCATGGTGTGGCCGACACTGCCGTTATGCGATTACAAACGCTTGATATTCCCTACTCAGATGCCACATAGCTCGAAACGGGACGAAACGCTTGGGCTTTTGCTCGGCGAACTTCAAAGCGTACTTTACGGGTGCTATAAAAACGCTGATGCCGAATCGTTCCCTCAATAGCCAACTGAATGAAGCGGCGAGCATCGGCCTTTGGCTACCTGTACGCAGCGATTTCATCTGCTTGTCCGTTTTCACTCCGACTTCTGCCTTTTACGAGCCTCACAGCGCTTCTTTAGCGCCTCAATCATTGCGTCCGTTGTCAAATGCTAACCATTTGTAGTAGTGATGCGGACATCGCCATCCTGTTCCACAAGTGCGTCACGCAGTAACGTACGATTCCGCCGGGAAAAGCTTTGCAGCAACTGCTAAACTGACACTGGACTAGCCAGGCAACTATTCTGTTCCTCAAAATGCATTTTCAGGGCAGCAAATATTGGGTTTTTCAATTCCATATCCAAAACATCTGTGTCTTATGAAAAACAAATCGTATGTTTGGAGCCGTATGTGATTTAGAATATGCGTTAGCAATTCACTGACCCACATCAAACGCATTAAGTTTGGACTTCTCTGGAGCCGCCTTGTGAAGTTCGCTCTGCAGAAAGAATTTAGAGAAGTTGAAACCAATGACATCAAGTGGCTGGGTTATATGACAAGTATGCGCAGAAAGCGATCTTTGAAGAGCTTAAACGTCTTGCACTGAACGTGAGTGCCATATTTGTCGAAAAGGAGGAGCAGATAATGAACTCCCATTGCGCAGCGAAATTGTCTCTTCAAGAAACCCTTTCGCCTATTCAAAGATTATGTCGGTATCAGCGCCTGAGAGATTTCGTTGAAACAAATAGCACGTTGGAAGCAAAGAATCAAGCGTTTGTATTTCACCCCGAACTTTGTGGTAGTGCGCCATCTTCCCCGGAAATATTTTGACAAGCTTTAACGCTTCTCTACTCGTCGACATGACAGGATTCACGGTTATTCTTTCAAGATTGCCTTTAGTCGTCAACGCTTTTTGCAGGAGTCGGGCTCTATTTGCACTTTTACTCTTACGAAGACTTCGATCCTTCTTCTTGTCAAACAGGGCTCCTGGTTGAACTGTGTTGAAAATTTATTCGGGTTTTCAATGTTGTATCTCTAAATTGCGGCTTTAACTCTAGATATGTACTGCGCCAATGATAATGGAGTCACTGCAGTTACATGCTTGTCTTCGACCATTTGAACGGGTTGAATCTGTACTTCTTTGCGCTTTGCAAACGCTCAAACCCAGATGAGTGAAGTCGTGCTGTCCTAGAACGTTATATCAATTTGTCTAATGGAAGGCAAAAGTCGTACATATTCCTGAAACGGCGTCAACCCTGAAGGACGGCCTTGTGCAATGTGATTGAAGTGGATATCTTCCGGTTGCTTCGGCTGTATCTCTGTATAGTTCTTGATCCATTATACATTAGCAAGTAAAAGGGTTCTGATAGCAACTGTATGGTTTTGAGACAGTGCTTGCCACGATATGTGGTTATATACTCGGTCGTATATGGGGTTTTGTAGACTTTCATAACAGTTGTTCGTTGTGGAGATCCGATTCATGTTCATCGCAATGCACGTGACCTGGACGGAGTTGATCTGTGCTTGTGAGTGCGATTCATCGCAAATGTCGCGCGATTCTAAGAAAACGGTTTAGATTGTGTAACAATAGTTTGCTTCCAGAGTTAAGAGAGATGAGGTTCTCGTCTTGACGCGCTTTGTCACTTCCGACGGTGAAAACCGGTGAATCCTATTCGATAAGCGTTCTTGATTTCAGGTTTTTTGGCGATATAGTGACCGGACGGTTAGTTGCAGACTTTTCCAAATTAGGTTGTATGCGTTTCAAAAAGTGTACAGCTTACGTTGTGAAAAAAGCGGATATGATTATATATCTGGGTGACTCTTCTCTGCTAAAAGTGCACGTCTCCAAAAGATCTCGAAGCTTTTGAACGGCTGGAGAGATTTATGTTAGCTTTGGACGGTCTATCGCTATGAGGGGAAGGAAGTACTTGGAAGTATTCAGGTTGGCAGAGGTAAATTGCTCGTTTCTAGTAGATCCGTTCCCAATTCGTGAAACGGTGTGAGTGCTTTTTTCTATAGTTTACACAAGTGACTAACATTTAGTTTTTATTGTGTTCCTCCATTGTTTCGGTTTGTACGGTTGATGCAAAAATGGAGAATTACCATCTCCGATCGATGCATAGAATACTTCAGATTTATGTAACGGTTCGAAATCTACAAACGTCTTTGAGCTAGGAATTCTTTTAATCTATCGGCAATGTAAATCGCCGACAATCTCTTTTAACCTTAACTTAATGGATATGTACACATTTTTATTAAAGACATGACGTATTCTCTATTACAGGATACGTTCAGATCTTGATAAGTGCCGTTTTGAAGAGCTTATTTTTAACTATGATTTCAAAAATTCGAATGAGAATTCGAAAGCATCCAATTCGAAAGCATCCAATTCGAAAGCATCCAATTCGAAAGCATCCAATTCGAAAAAGTCGGAGAGTTTGGCAAAGTGGAAAATAAAAGATTAAACTTTTTTGTTCGTACTGCAAACTTCAGTGCCGCGGCATTGCTTATGGAACATCCTTTTCTATAGCAGGCTCTTTAGTGCAGATGGTTTTGCTGCAGGAAATTGATGCTATTCTCCGCTCCGCGCTCGAATCCGATCTACGAGTGCTTACATTGTTTGGAGTTCTGTTATCGCTACTTCTAAGTATATGGGTTCGAATTATTCCTCTAGTTCTCAGCGCCACACAGCCAAAACGTCTTCTACAGGGGTTAGTTTTTCTTAAAGTGTATCGCCCAGAGTCTGTCCTTTGTACATTGGTGCGTTTTACAGAAAAGACACATCGGAAATGGGTGTGGGCTGTTGTCAATTTCATGGCAAACTGTTGTGTGGTACGTATTCTTTTTCTATTCCCAGCAGATCAAATCACCTCTAACCTTCACTTTTTAGATTTCGGTGGAACCGCCGTTTCGAAGGACGTTCGTTTCCTATTTATAAGGCCAGCGTAGATGGAGCAGACTGTGTGATTGTCGGACCATCACCATTCAGCCGGGTTAGGTACTTCCATAAACTTAATGGCCCTGGTTTGCGTTATGTAGTTGCTGTGAGTATTGGGACAAAATCGATTTTCTGGGTAGATGAGTCTTTTCCGCGTGGGGCTTACCCTGACGTTGTGATATTTTGAATGGAGTGAAAGAGTCGTTTACAAGACCACAAAAACGGGTTTCGCTGATAGGGGTTATTTGGATGAACGCTTTAGCTATTCTACGTCTACTGTTTCTCTGAGGTATTGGTCTTATGCTTGGGCGCGTCACGAGGCGATGAACAAATGCATCAAGCAGTATCGAGTATTGGCGAAAGCATTCCGCCACAGTCGATCCAAACCCGGTTTGTGTTTTCACCAAGTTGCTAACTTGACGCATGTCGAAATAGATGAAGGATGGTGCGAGAAGGCAAAGTTTAGGTGGAATAATTTATTTAGAATTTTATGCACATGCGTGTTCCAATTTGGAATTACTTACAGACAGCAAGGTGAGTGTCGCACAGAGGAGGACGTCCGAATCGACGAAGGTCTTGTTGGATACGCTTCTACAGCAAAGTAGGACGTCCGAAGCGTCACAATGCCGTAGCTTCTCACGGTTTTACGCGAAGCGGATATGCGTAGTAGTAATTGATAGTTACATCAAAACCACACTATCAATCTCTATAAAGGCGAGCGCCGAGGCGGCAGAAGTCAATGACCAAAAAAAAAAAATGGGCCAGCCTCGACGCTCAGCAACTGCCTACAATTTTACTGAAAACGCAGCTGCTCCTTGGACAAGAACCGGTTTTTGCTGAGTAGTGCGGGTGTAAAATGACTCGCTTGACGGGTTCTTGATGTGCGCCTGGCTACTATGGACTATTCATACTCGTGAACCATCAGAAACCCTCATTTCTGTATTTTACCGCGTCTCTCTGATAACATCAACACCATTGGTGCGCTTTTGATATGACGCAACACCATCCCCCGCCAAAATAGTTGGAAGCAATCATACCGGCTTCATTTGAGAACCGGCTCGAATTGAGATGTACAGCTTCCTTATTTGTTTTTGAGCCCAAACTAGCTGTACCCAGCCGTTTCACGATGACAATGGCAGACTTGGCCTGGGTGACGATCTGGACACACACTACATAGCATGTGCCCCGAATATGCATGCAACAGTGCGCAAATCTTGTTTGGGATCATTGCTCCTCTTTTGGGATTATAGGTAGCACAAAGTTACGGTCTGTGACCCAGCTACTCGAGCGAGCTCACAGACACTTTATTAAAGCACAACCCGAAGTGCTCAAGCAACATTCTTCCGGGTCAGCGATTAGGTCATAACTTCGTTCAGACATTTGTGGCCACACATTTTCCTTTCTTACACCATTGATAAACTCTACTTTTTGTCACTTCTGTTCTACTCCTGACAGCACCATTTTACTTCGAGGACCGCTTTAATCAACCATCAATGCCCATTTCATTGCGACGGCCAACTGCGCGTCTAAAAAGACAAACATAAAAGCGAAAAATAGAGAAAAGGATTCGTTTAGAAGTGCTGCAGCTCTTCAAAGCAAACACAAGCATACGAAATTTTGCGTCCGGATTTTCTTTATCACTTGCGACGACCTATAGACTCTTTCATACGTACCAACGAGACAAGGCCACACACTTGAACCGACTCCTCGACCCAGTCTATGACAATCCCGGTAGATCGACTATATTAGCGCAAACAAAAGAAAAGGCCATCGTAGAACGTGCACTAATAGCTGCAAAAATTGGATTTGCTTTGAATTAATGCAATGAAGAGTGTCATGGCTGAAATTTCAACCGACAACCTTATAGGATATCGTCAAGTAATACTATCTGGTAACGCCTTGTGCGTGTTTTGCGCCAAAAACCCCTCACCAACATTTCGGAACGCTGAACACATGTCTCACAAATACTTCGAGGATGAAAACATGGGACTCGTATAAACGCTGAAAGAAGCATTGCAAGACTTCCTGTAATATAGTATCACGTGACATCCATTTATTGTTATTACGTAGCAACCACTTATTACAAATTCATATGTTTGAATCCGAATCAAACATACAAGCGGTCACAAACATGTCTATATAAGCTACATGATTTGTGCCTCAACGATAGAAGCGGCAGGATTCATCGTTGCAGTGAGTAAACGTGAAGTTCAGTCCTCATTATATCTCCTCTCTTACATTTGGTAGCATCGCACGATTTCAGAAACACCTGGGCAGAAATGAGCGCAGTTACGCGTAGCCGTAGGAACGGTGACGACAACCATGATGTGGAGCAAGCTGATGCTTCACAGTTCCAGCAACAGCCGAGTGTCATGCAAACGACAGTGCACCAGCAGGCTGATCACATTAAGACTCTTCAAGCGCAGCTAAACAATGGTCAGAATACTGTCCGAAACCAGAGTAATACTGGGGCCAATGATTTCAAGTCTCCGGTGGTTCCGCTTTTCAAAAAGACTACTATCGACTGTAAGTCTGAGCGAAAAAAAAGTTTCTTTTACTCAATCGAAAAGTATGGAACCTTATGTAACTACTCTGAAGAACAATTGGTGGCTTTGGCCGAATGTCACTTGCAGGACCGCGCAGCATCGTGGATTCTTCGTTGAGAACGCGAAAACCAGAAACCTCAGACGCTTGAAGATTTGAAGCGTGAGATGGTTCATGAATATGTTCCTACAAACGATAAAGCCGCCGCGCGTGTGCAGCTGATGGACATTAATCTGAAACACTTGAACGATTTTAACGAGCATATAGCATCTTTTGAAGACTTGATTACGTTGTGTGGTATTCCAACGGAGGAGGATTACATTTATTTTTTCGATAGCGTACCCAAGTCCTACAAAGGAAAGTTTGCAGAACGCTTCTATGATTACCAACCCCTTAACTGGAGAGGTCGTACAAATATTTACGTAGCATACGACTACGCCAGGACATTGGATCTCTCAATAAAGCTAAGTGGTGGGTTTCAGAAGAATACAAACGAGGATAAAAGAGGGTTCGAAAATAAGAAAAAAAGAGAGGAAACACGTTCTCCGACTCCAAAAAGGACGCGAAGCCTAGCCCAAAGGACGATAACACTGTCAGCTGGAGTCCGACTAAGAGAGGAGAAAATAAGCTGTACAGGAAGAATGACCTATGTTTCAAGTGTGAACGCAAGGGCTCGAGTGACCCAGACTATCCTTGTCGTGAAGACGGAAAAAGAAAAAGGAAAACGAACTCAAAAAACGAGTAAAGCCGCAGCGCAGTGCGGCTCCTGAAGGCATCATGGAAATGCCTCGCCTTTCTGCCATGAAAATGGAAAAGGAAGAGAACTGGATGTATGACGCAACCTTTAGTAGACATTCTATTCGCGTGGTTGTTGATTCCTTTGCTTCCCATAACTTCATGGCATTTAAAATGGCTGAGAAGTTTGGTCTTGATGTGTAGGATACAGCTGGCGTCCAAATTGAACTTCGAGACAAGACAGCAAGACCAGTCATTGATAAACTCACTTCAGTGTTGAATGTCAACGGATACTTGTCCACTGAGAGTGTCTTCCTCATCGATATGAATAGTGAAGAAGTTCCACCAGTTCTCATATTAGGACGATCTCGGTTGAGGAATCAGAATCCGGATATCAATTTGGCTTGTAACGCATTATTGTTGACAAGATCGAATGGATCAACGGTAAACGTTCTTCCACGGACGATTAAGAACTCCTGCAACACGAAAATGTTGAAAAGAATGTCATTCAAGAAACTGACGCGGATACTGAAGAAAGGCAACTGTGAGTTGTACATGGCTCGAATTACAAAAGGTGGGGCTTCTCACTTAGAAATGTGAAGACAAAAAATAACTTCAAGGATATACTTATCGACTATGAAGACATTTTTCGAGAAGAATTGCCGGAAGAACTACACTCAACACCTGGAATGGAGTTTAAGATTAACCTCAAACCCGGAGCACCCCCTCCAGTAAGACCATTTATCCGATTGTCCCATGGAACTGACACTCTCGAGTCGTTTACTGGCCTTGCATATGTAATATGAGTGCGTCAGTCGCTGAAACCAATGATAGAGCCATCGCTCGCAAGGCAACCGGGAAGGGGCTGGGATGCAACGACGACGAGATCGTTTCCCTTGCCCGTGGTGCATCTGCGGCGTTTACAACCCCTACATATGGGTTTGGAATGACTTTCATGCATTATTGTAGTTGTAGCAGCGGGAGCCATAGCGGTAACTACTGCTGCTTCATCTTCAGATGTCGATAACATCGCTAGATGTTGGCTGGCTAGGGGTATGCAGGTGTTGGGGATCACCTTATTTTGAGCAAGACGCCCAAACCCAAGTTTTCGGTGGGCCAATCACAGCTGAACGATTTTCGTGCCACTTTTGGGTTTGGACGGCAGGCGTGGGCATGGCCGAACATTAGCGACTCGAAAGGAATGTTGTAGAAAGCTTGAAATTGTTGGGAAGCCAATCTTCACTAGCAGCTGGTTCAAGCTGCATCCACATAAAAGTAATCTGACAGAGGGAGAGAGTCCAGTCACGCTTGAGCGGCTTGGCAAACGTACCACTTCCTATATTACCGATTTCTTTGACCATCTACCACTCTGCAGAACGATAGTCACAAACTTGATCAGCTTCATAAGGCTCCGCTCGTTCTTCATCGCTAGCTTTTTCGGTCGGAAGGGCTTTGCTTCTTGTGCTCGTTATTACTCCTCAGACAACAGTCGAGGAAAACTAGATATGGTTTGTTGACGACTTTGGAGAGTGCAGCGCAGAACCCCGTACTAACACAGAAGGGCACACTTGTCGCGTTGGTTTCTCGGCCCCGCTTGAGGTTGTCGCTTCCAATGAAGGCCACTGCTTTTATTCACTTGTGCCTGGGTCCGATAGAGCTCATGAACGGAGTCCAACCTGCCCCTTACATTAAACGTCATTGTGGCTCACTAGGACGTCCGCATGGCGCAAATGCATAACAAATTGTTCATATTGCTCGAGCTTGCTACCCCACACTGCCAGTATTCATGGAGCTGACTGCGGTGCCTCATTATCACGCCAAAAGAACAGATCTCAGAACTTTCAACATGGTTTTATATATTCATTTCTTGCGGCAGTATCCCTTTTTGCTGGAAACGAAGACATGACCAAATCCCGCCACGAAGCAAGTATTCAAATTTTTTGTGGAATAGATACGAATTAGCTCAGGCCCGATCATTCTCAAACTTAGTTTTTGTTTTATCATGCTAATCTCTTTCAAACCCCAGAAGAACCCGACGTGCCCCTTTTGAAGTACTTATTTTTTGTATGGGGCATGACACACCACTGTATCTCGGTAGTCCTCAAAAACGTTTGGTGAAAAGCAGATGCATAAGCAGCATTAAGTATCATAGACTGTGTTTCCAACTCAAGCGACAGACTTTCAAAGAGGGTTAGTCTTAAACGCTACATTTTTTGTTTTTCATATTCCCAGTATGCATGTATTTTAGGAACTGTCGAATCATTATAGTTCTATGTTGCATGTGTATAAGTATGCTTTGTACTTACTTGTCTTCTCCTTCCTGTTTCTACCCATTGTCAAAGCAAGCAACTGACAAGTTCTGAGTTCTAGAAGAACCCAACAAGTGTAACGCTTTTTTTTCCAAAAACCTTTCCGAGGATACTGATACCAAAAAATGCAGGGCTCGTCGTCAAATAGCCGAGTCACAAGGAGCCAAAGTAGCCGCCGAATCACAAGAAGCCAAACCGCAAGAAGCCGAGCCGAAAGCAGCCAGGCCGAAAGCAGCCAAGCCGAAAGCAGCCAAGCCGAAAGCAGCCAGGCCCAAAGTAGTCGGGGAGGAAGTAGCCGCAGCGGAGGTGCAAGTAGCCGCGGCTCCAGCAGCCGCGTCGGCGGCAGGCGCAGCGTAGGTAGCCGAGCTGATGTGGATTTTCTTGATTTAATGCCAATCACAGATGAAGTGGAGCGCATGGAAGCTTCCAGTAGCCGCGGCGGAAGTAGCCGCGGCGGAAGTAGCCGCGGCGGAAGTAGCAGAGGCGGAAGTAGCAGAGGCTCAAGCAGCCGTGGCGCAGGCAGGCGCAGCGTAGGTAGCAGGGCCGAGATGGATATTGCTGAGTTAATGCCAATGGCAGATGAAATGGAGGCCATGGGAGCTGGCAATAGTAGAGAGAAATACCCTCGAAACGAACTGCTGCTTTCACATGTAGAGAGGGAAGAACTCGTGCCGTGCTTTGTGTGCAATAGACGATTTGGAGACCACAGAGCCCTTCAGAGGCATATGAGAAAAGCTCATGCTTCAAGCCGACAGGAGAGGGAGAGGACGGTGAGATGTGATTTCTGCCCTATGCAGCTGAAGAATGAATACTTCAAAGCTAATCATATTCGAAACGTTCACGAAGGAAACGAGAGATTTCAATGCGAGACGTGTGGGTCAGTGTTCAATAAGAGCAGTTCCCTTCGATTCCATATTCGAACTTTCCATCGCAGCGCCGGATCAAGTCAGCCAACGACTCCTAAGCTGTCTGAGAATGAAGATGCATATTTCCGATGTGATCACTGCCCCTATGTAACAAATGTGAAACACAATATGCTCAGGCATTGCGAGACGAGGCACGGGACGAACCCGGTTAGTGTTGACACCAGAGTGTTTCAATGTGAACACTGCAATCGAAGGTACTCCAGGAAATATGAGCTGATTTATCACCGCCGAATGTGCACTGCCCGTCCCTCCGCTAGATGATGCAAGCACACCAGTAAACTTGTCATTTCCAATAGAACTTTTTCTTGTGTTCTCAATTCATCGCCCGCTTATCTAGGCATTATAAAATAACATGAGAGTTTCTTCTAGAATCAGAAAGCGATAAACGAAGTCTATTAGAATCTTCGGGTTTTTATTGCTGTTCTGTAGTTACGTTGTCTGTGTCCTCGTTCCTAGATAATCAGACCATCCGTGATCTGACAGACGTGTTTTAAGGCGAAGTTCTCGAAAAAAAACTGGGAGAAATCGATTGCTGCAAAGAATGTGCTTTACCTTATTGCCTGACACTGACAAAAGAGGAACCTGATCGACATCATGAACGAATATACTTTAAGGACATGCCCACGCTGTAGAGATTCTACGCGCACAGTGGGGGATTTGTAGTACATGCGTCGTTCTCACCAGAAGATGGCACTGCAAAGGTCTCGTTTACGATGGTGGTCTAGATTGACCTGCGTTGCATTCTGCATTCGGAGTGAAATACGACAGGCAGTAGTGTAGTTAACGTGCAGTGCTAAACTGACTTGCAAGCAGTAAAGACGACGATAATCATCACAATCCATCCACACTGTCCGTACTGTTTTCGTCGATCAACCTCCTCGCAGGCCATTCTTGACTTCGCAAACAGCTCTATTTAAGGCTGCTATTGCGAGTATCTCTCCGGCTGTAGCACAGTTCTCTCCAGGACCTGTCGCCAGCTTCAGAGCTACACACCGTCCTCTACATTCTGGACGGCACTACAGCAGGCCATCGCTCATCTTTGTAGTCAGGTGTACACTCACGTCTACCACCCAAACCCCAAAACTTCGTTGTGGTTCTGCTTGGAGTCGAAATAGGTACCGAAGGGTACCTTTGGAAAACGCAAAAGCCCAAAACACGACCTAAGCCGAAACCCCCGTTTTGGATTTAGGATAGATAGTCCCCAACCAGCGTAGAATCCTTAACTTTAAGCGGAAACCCCCTGTTCTGGGCTGACTTTGGGGCCAGGTTGGTGCGGCCAATTCGTGCCAAACGGGCACACTGCAATTCAAATCCATCGGAAGGTTGCTTCTTATGTTTATTTTATCGCAAACAAAACTCAAGACTGTCACTTCTATCCCATAGAAGTGACAGTCTCGAGTCTTTTACTGGCCTTTCATATGTAATATGAGTGCGTCAGTCGCTGAAACCAATGATAGAGCCATCGCTCGCAAGGCAACCGGGAAGGGGCTGGGATGCAACGACGACGAGATCGTTTCCCTTGCCCGTGGTGCATCTACGGCGTTTACAACCCCTATATATGGGTTTGGAATGACTTTCATGCATCATTGCAGTTGTAGCAGCGGGCGCAATAGCGGTAACTACTGCTGCTTCATCTTCAGATGTCGATAACATCGCTAGATGTTGGCTGGCTAGGGGTATGCAGGTGTTGGGGATCACCTTATTTTGAGCAAGACGCCCAAACCCAAGTTTTCGGTGGGCCAATCACAGCTGAACGATTTTCGTGCCACTTTTGGGTTTGGACGGCAGGCGTGGGCATGGCCGAACATTAGCGATTCGAAAGGAATGTTGTAGAAAGCTTGAAATTGTTGGGAAGCCAATCTTCACTAGCAGCTGGTTCAAGCTGCATCCACATAAAAGTAATCTGACAGAGGGAGAGAGTCCAGTCACGCTTGAGCGGCTTGGCAAACGTACCACTTCCTATATTACCGATTTCTTTGACCATCTACCACTCTGCAGAACGATAGTCACAAACTTGATCAGCTTCATAAGGCTCCGCTCGTTCTTCATCGCTAGCTTTTTCGGTCGGAAGGGCTTTGCTTCTTGTGCTCGTTATTACTCCTCAGACAACAGTCGAGGAAAACTAGATATGGTTTGTTGACGACTTTGGAGAGTGCAGCGCAGAACCCCGTACTAACACAGAAGGGCACACTTGTCGCGTTGGTTTCTCGGCCCCGCTTGAGGCTGTCGCTTCCAATGAAGGCCACTGCTTTTATTCACTTGTGCCTGGGTCCGATAGAGCTCATGAACGGAGTCCAACCTGCCCCTTACATTAAACGTCATTGTGGCTCACTAGGACGTCCGCTTGGCGCAAATGCGTAACAAATTGTTCATATTGCTCGAGCTTGCTACCCCACACTGCCAGTATTCATGGAGCTGACTGCGGTGCCTCATTATCACGCCAAAAGAACAGATCTCAGAACTTTCAACATGGTTTTATATATTCATTTCTTGCGGCAGTATCCCTTTTTGCTGGAAACGAAGACATGACCAAATCCCGCCACGAAGCAAGTATTCAAATTTTTTGTGGAATAGATACGAATTAGCTCAGGCCCGATCATTCTCAAACTTAGTTTTTGTTTTATCATGCTAATCTCTTTCAAACCCCAGAAGAACCCGACGTGCCCCTTTTGAAGTACTTATTTTTTGTATGGGGCATGACACACCACTGTATCTCGGTAGTCCTCAAAAACGTTTGGTGAAAAGCAGATGCATAAGCAGCATTAAGTATCATAGACTGTGTTTCCAACTCAAGCGACAGACTTTCAAAGAGGGTTAGTCTTAAACGCTACATTTTTTGTTTTTCATATTCCCAGTATGCATGTATTTTAGGAACTGTCGAATCATTATAGTTCTATGTTGCATGTGTATAAGTATGCTTTGTACTTACTTGTCTTCTCCTTCCTGTTTCTACCCATTGTCAAAGCAAGCAACTGACAAGTTCTGAGTTCTAGAAGAACCCAACAAGTGTAACGCTTTTTTTTCCAAAAACCTTTCCGAGGATACTGATACCAAAAAATGCAGGGCTCGTCGTCAAATAGCCGAGTCACAAGGAGCCAAAGTAGCCGCCGAATCACAAGAAGCCAAACCGCAAGAAGCCGAGCCGAAAGCAGCCAGGCCGAAAGCAGCCAAGCCGAAAGCAGCCAAGCCGAAAGCAGCCAGGCCCAAAGTAGTCGGGGAGGAAGTAGCCGCAGCGGAGGTGCAAGTAGCCGCGGCTCCAGCAGCCGCGTCGGCGGCAGGCGCAGCGTAGGTAGCCGAGCTGATGTGGATTTTCTTGATTTAATGCCAATCACAGATGAAGTGGAGCGCATGGAAGCTTCCAGTAGCCGCGGCGGAAGTAGCCGCGGCGGAAGTAGCCGCGGCGGAAGTAGCAGAGGCGGAAGTAGCAGAGGCTCAAGCAGCCGTGGCGCAGGCAGGCGCAGCGTAGGTAGCAGGGCCGAGATGGATATTGCTGAGTTAATGCCAATGGCAGATGAAATGGAGGCCATGGGAGCTGGCAATAGTAGAGAGAAATACCCTCGAAACGAACTGCTGCTTTCACATGTAGAGAGGGAAGAACTCGTGCCGTGCTTTGTGTGCAATAGACGATTTGGAGACCACAGAGCCCTTCAGAGGCATATGAGAAAAGCTCATGCTTCAAGCCGACAGGAGAGGGAGAGGACGGTGAGATGTGATTTCTGCCCTATGCAGCTGAAGAATGAATACTTCAAAGCTAATCATATTCGAAACGTTCACGAAGGAAACGAGAGATTTCAATGCGAGACGTGTGGGTCAGTGTTCAATAAGAGCAGTTCCCTTCGATTCCATATTCGAACTTTCCATCGCAGCGCCGGATCAAGTCAGCCAACGACTCCTAAGCTGTCTGAGAATGAAGATGCATATTTCCGATGTGATCACTGCCCCTATGTAACAAATGTGAAACACAATATGCTCAGGCATTGCGAGACGAGGCACGGGACGAACCCGGTTAGTGTTGACACCAGAGTGTTTCAATGTGAACACTGCAATCGAAGGTACTCCAGGAAATATGAGCTGATTTATCACCGCCGAATGTGCACTGCCCGTCCCTCCGCTAGATGATGCAAGCACACCAGTAAACTTGTCATTTCCAATAGAACTTTTTCTTGTGTTCTCAATTCATCGCCCGCTTATCTAGGCATTATAAAATAACATGAGAGTTTCTTCTAGAATCAGAAAGCGATAAACGAAGTCTATTAGAATCTTCGGGTTTTTATTGCTGTTCTGTAGTTACGTTGTCTGTGTCCTCGTTCCTAGATAATCAGACCATCCGTGATCTGACAGACGTGTTTTAAGGCGAAGTTCTCGAAAAAAAACTGGGAGAAATCGATTGCTGCAAAGAATGTGCTTTACCTTATTGCCTGACACTGACAAAAGAGGAACCTGATCGACATCATGAACGAATATACTTTAAGGACATGCCCACGCTGTAGAGATTCTACGCGCACAGTGGGGGATTTGTAGTACATGCGTCGTTCTCACCAGAAGATGGCACTGCAAAGGTCTCGTTTACGATGGTGGTCTAGATTGACCTGCGTTGCATTCTGCATTCGGAGTGAAATACGACAGGCAGTAGTGTAGTTAACGTGCAGTGCTAAACTGACTTGCAAGCAGTAAAGACGACGATAATCATCACAATCCATCCACACTGTCCGTACTGTTTTCGTCGATCAACCTCCTCGCAGGCCATTCTTGACTTCGCAAACAGCTCTATTTAAGGCTGCTATTGCGAGTATCTCTCCGGCTGTAGCACAGTTCTCTCCAGGACCTGTCGCCAGCTTCAGAGCTACACACCGTCCTCTACATTCTGGACGGCACTACAGCAGGCCATCGCTCATCTTTGTAGTCAGGTGTACACTCACGTCTACCACCCAAACCCCAAAACTTCGTTGTGGTTCTGCTTGGAGTCGAAATAGGTACCGAAGGGTACCTTTGGAAAACGCAAAAGCCCAAAACACGACCTAAGCCGAAACCCCCGTTTTGGATTTAGGATAGATAGTCCCCAACCAGCGTAGAATCCTTAACTTTAAGCGGAAACCCCCTGTTCTGGGCTGACTTTGGGGCCAGGTTGGTGCGGCCAATTCGTGCCAAACGGGCACACTGCAATTCAAATCCATCGGAAGGTTGCTTCTTATGTTTATTTTATCGCAAACAAAACTCAAGACTGTCACTTCTATCCCATAGAAGTGACAGTCTCGAGTCTTTTACTGGCCTTTCATATGTAATATGAGTGCGTCAGTCGCTGAAACCAATGATAGAGCCATCGCTCGCAAGGCAACCGGGAAGGGGCTGGGATGCAACGACGACGAGATCGTTTCCCTTGCCCGTGGTGCATCTACGGCGTTTACAACCCCTATATATGGGTTTGGAATGACTTTCATGCATCATTGCAGTTGTAGCAGCGGGCGCAATAGCGGTAACTACTGCTGCTTCATCTTCAGATGTCGATAACATCGCTAGATGTTGGCTGGCTAGGGGTATGCAGGTGTTGGGGATCACCTTATTTTGAGCAAGACGCCCAAACCCAAGTTTTCGGTGGGCCAATCACAGCTGAACGATTTTCGTGCCACTTTTGGGTTTGGACGGCAGGCGTGGGCATGGCCGAACATTAGCGATTCGAAAGGAATGTTGTAGAAAGCTTGAAATTGTTGGGAAGCCAATCTTCACTAGCAGCTGGTTCAAGCTGCATCCACATAAAAGTAATCTGACAGAGGGAGAGAGTCCAGTCACGCTTGAGCGGCTTGGCAAACGTACCACTTCCTATATTACCGATTTCTTTGACCATCTACCACTCTGCAGAACGATAGTCACAAACTTGATCAGCTTCATAAGGCTCCGCTCGTTCTTCATCGCTAGCTTTTTCGGTCGGAAGGGCTTTGCTTCTTGTGCTCGTTATTACTCCTCAGACAACAGTCGAGGAAAACTAGATATGGTTTGTTGACGACTTTGGAGAGTGCAGCGCAGAACCCCGTACTAACACAGAAGGGCACACTTGTCGCGTTGGTTTCTCGGCCCCGCTTGAGGTTGTCGCTTCCAATGAAGGCCACTGCTTTTATTCACTTGTGCCTGGGTCCGATAGAGCTCATGAACGGAGTCCAACCTGCCCCTTACATTAAACGTCATTGTGGCTCACTAGGACGTCCGCTTGGCGCAAATGCGTAACAAATTGTTCATATTGCTCGAGCTTGCTACCCCACACTGCCAGTATTCATGGAGCTGACTGCGGTGCCTCATTATCACGCCAAAAGAACAGATCTCAGAACTTTCAACATGGTTTTATATATTCATTTCTTGCGGCAGTATCCCTTTTTGCTGGAAACGAAGACATGACCAAATCCCGCCACGAAGCAAGTATTCAAATTTTTTGTGGAATAGATACGAATTAGCTCAGGCCCGATCATTCTCAAACTTAGTTTTTGTTTTATCATGCTAATCTCTTTCAAACCCCAGAAGAACCCGACGTGCCCCTTTTGAAGTACTTATTTTTTGTATGGGGCATGACACACCACTGTATCTCGGTAGTCCTCAAAAACGTTTGGTGAAAAGCAGATGCATAAGCAGCATTAAGTATCATAGACTGTGTTTCCAACTCAAGCGACAGACTTTCAAAGAGGGTTAGTCTTAAACGCTACATTTTTTGTTTTTCATATTCCCAGTATGCATGTATTTTAGGAACTGTCGAATCATTATAGTTCTATGTTGCATGTGTATAAGTATGCTTTGTACTTACTTGTCTTCTCCTTCCTGTTTCTACCCATTGTCAAAGCAAGCAACTGACAAGTTCTGAGTTCTAGAAGAACCCAACAAGTGTAACGCTTTTTTTTCCAAAAACCTTTCCGAGGATACTGATACCAAAAAATGCAGGGCTCGTCGTCAAATAGCCGAGTCACAAGGAGCCAAAGTAGCCGCCGAATCACAAGAAGCCAAACCGCAAGAAGCCGAGCCGAAAGCAGCCAGGCCGAAAGCAGCCAAGCCGAAAGCAGCCAATCCGAAAGCAGCCAGGCCCAAAGTAGTCGGGGAGGAAGTAGCCGCAGCGGAGGTGCAAGTAGCCGCGGCTCCAGCAGCCGCGTCGGCGGCAGGCGCAGCGTAGGTAGCCGAGCTGATGTGGATTTTCTTGATTTAATGCCAATCACAGATGAAGTGGAGCGCATGGAAGCTTCCAGTAGCCGCGGCGGAAGTAGCCGCGGCGGAAGTAGCCGCGGCGGAAGTAGCCGCGGCGGAAGTAGCAGAGGCGGAAGTAGCAGAGGCGGAAGTAGCAGAGGCTCAAGCAGCCGTGGCGCAGGCAGGCGCAGCGTAGGTAGCAGGGCCGAGATGGATATTGCTGAGTTAATGCCAATGGCAGATGAAATGGAGGCCATGGGAGCTGGCAATAGTAGAGAGAAATACCCTCGAAACGAACTGCTGCTTTCACATGTAGAGAGGGAAGAACTCGTGCCGTGCTTTGTGTGCAATAGACGATTTGGAGACCACAGAGCCCTTCAGAGGCATATGAGAAAAGCTCATGCTTCAAGCCGACAGGAGAGGGAGAGGACGGTGAGATGTGATTTCTGCCCTATGCAGCTGAAGAATGAATACTTCAAAGCTAATCATATTCGAAACGTTCACGAAGGAAACGAGAGATTTCAATGCGAGACGTGTGGGTCAGTGTTCAATAAGAGCAGTTCCCTTCGATTCCATATTCGAACTTTCCATCGCAGCGCCGGATCAAGTCAGCCAACGACTCCTAAGCTGTCTGAGAATGAAGATGCATATTTCCGATGTGATCACTGCCCCTATGTAACAAATGTGAAACACAATATGCTCAGGCATTGCGAGACGAGGCACGGGACGAACCCGGTTAGTGTTGACACCAGAGTGTTTCAATGTGAACACTGCAATCGAAGGTACTCCAGGAAATATGAGCTGATTTATCACCGCCGAATGTGCACTGCCCGTCCCTCCGCTAGATGATGCAAGCACACCAGTAAACTTGTCATTTCCAATAGAACTTTTTCTTGTGTTCTCAATTCATCGCCCGCTTATCTAGGCATTATAAAATAACATGAGAGTTTCTTCTAGAATCAGAAAGCGATAAACGAAGTCTATTAGAATCTTCGGGTTTTTATTGCTGTTCTGTAGTTACGTTGTCTGTGTCCTCGTTCCTAGATAATCAGACCATCCGTGATCTGACAGACGTGTTTTAAGGCGAAGTTCTCGAAAAAAAACTGGGAGAAATCGATTGCTGCAAAGAATGTGCTTTACCTTATTGCCTGACACTGACAAAAGAGGAACCTGATCGACATCATGAACGAATATACTTTAAGGACATGCCCACGCTGTAGAGATTCTACGCGCACAATGGGGGATTTGTAGTACATGCGTCGTTCTCACCAGAAGATGGCACTGCAAAGGTCTCGTTTACGATGGTGGTCTAGATTGACCTGCGTTGCATTCTGCATTCGGAGTGAAATACGACAGGCAGTAGTGTAGTTAACGTGCAGTGCTAAACTGACTTGCAAGCAGTAAAGACGACAAGAATCATCACAATCCATCCACACTGTCCGTACTGTTTTCGTCGATCAACCTCCTCGCAGGCCATTCTTGACTTCGCAAACAGCTCTATTTAAGGCTGCTATTGCGAGTATCTCTCCGGCTGTAGCACAGTTCTCTCCAGGACCTGTCGCCAGCTTCAGAGCTACACACCGTCCTCTACATTCTGGACGGCACTACAGCAGGCCATCGCTCATCTTTGTAGTCAGGTGTACACTCACGTCTACCACCCAAACCCCAAAACTTCGTTGTGGTTCTGCTTGGAGTCGAAATAGGTACCGAAGGGTACCTTTGGATAACGCAAAAGCCCAAAACACGACCTAAGCCGAAACCCCCGTTTTGGATTTAGGATAGATAGTCCCCAACCAGCGTAGAATCCTTAACTTTAAGCGGAAACCCCCTGTTCTGGGCTGGCTTTGGGGCCAGGTTGGTGCGGCCAATTCGTGCCAAACGGGCACACTGCAATTCAAATCCATCGGAAGGTTGCTTCTTATGTTTATTTTATCGCAAACAAAACTCAAGACTGTCACTTCTATCCCATAGAAGTGACAGTCTCGAGTCTTTTACTGGCCTTTCATATGTAATATGAGTGCGTCAGTCGCTGAAACCAATGATAGAGCCATCGCTCGCAAGGCAACCGGGAAGGGGCTGGGATGCAACGACGACGAGATCGTTTCCCTTGCCCGTGGTGCATCTACGGCGTTTACAACCCCTATATATGGGTTTGGAATGACTTTCATGCATCATTGCAGTTGTAGCAGCGGGCGCAATAGCGGTAACTACTGCTGCTTCATCTTCAGATGTCGATAACATCGCTAGATGTTGGCTGGCTAGGGGTATGCAGGTGTTGGGGATCACCTTATTTTGAGCAAGACGCCCAAACCCAAGTTTTCGGTGGGCCAATCACAGCTGAACGATTTTCGTGCCACTTTTGGGTTTGGACGGCAGGCGTGGGCATGGCCGAACATTAGCGATTCGAAAGGAATGTTGTAGAAAGCTTGAAATTGTTGGGAAGCCAATCTTCACTAGCAGCTGGTTCAAGCTGCATCCACATAAAAGTAATCTGACAGAGGGAGAGAGTCCAGTCACGCTTGAGCGGCTTGGCAAACGTACCACTTCCTATATTACCGATTTCTTTGACCATCTACCACTCTGCAGAACGATAGTCACAAACTTGATCAGCTTCATAAGGCTCCGCTCGTTCTTCATCGCTAGCTTTTTCGGTCGGAAGGGCTTTGCTTCTTGTGCTCGTTATTACTCCTCAGACAACAGTCGAGGAAAACTAGATATGGTTTGTTGACGACTTTGGAGAGTGCAGCGCAGAACCCCGTACTAACACAGAAGGGCACACTTGTCGCGTTGGTTTCTCGGCCCCGCTTGAGGTTGTCGCTTCCAATGAAGGCCACTGCTTTTATTCACTTGTGCCTGGGTCCGATAGAGCTCATGAACGGAGTCCAACCTGCCCCTTACATTAAACGTCATTGTGGCTCACTAGGACGTCCGCTTGGCGCAAATGCGTAACAAATTGTTCATATTGCTCGAGCTTGCTACCCCACACTGCCAGTATTCATGGAGCTGACTGCGGTGCGTCATTATCACGCCAAAAGAACAGATCTCAGAGCTTTCAACATGGTTTTATATATTCATTTCTTGCGGCAGTATCCCTTTTTGCTGGAAACGAAGACATGACCAAATCCCGCCACGAAGCAAGTATTCAAATTTTTTGTGGAATAGATACGAATTAGCTCAGGCCCGATCATTCTCAAACTTAGTTTTTGTTTTATCATGCTAATCTCTCTCAAACCCCAGAAGAACCCGGCGTGCCCCTTTTGAAGTACTTGTTTTTTGTATGGGGCATGACACACCACTGTATCTCGGTAGTCCTCAAAAACGTTTGGTGAAAAGCAGATGTATAAGCAGCATTAAGTATCATAGACTGTGTTTCCAACTCAAGCGACAGACTTTCAAAGAGGGTTAGTCTTAAACGCTACATTTTTTGTTTTTCATATTCCCAGTATGCATGTATTTTAGGAACTGTCGAATCATTATAGTTCTATGTTGCATGTGTATAAGTATGCTTTGTACTTACTTGTGTTCTCCTTCCTATTTCTACCCAGTGTCAAAGCAAGCAACTGACAAGTTCTGAGTTCTAGAAGAACCCAACAAGTGTAACGCTTTTTTTTCCAAAAACCTTTCCGAGGATACTGATACCAAAAAATGCAGGGCTCGTCGTCAAATAGCCGAGTCACAAGGAGCCAAAGTAGCCGCCGAATCACAAGAAGCCAAACCGCAAGAAGCCGAGCCGAAAGCAGCCAGGCCGAAAGCAGCCAAGCCGAAAGCAGCCAAGCCGAAAGCCGCAAGGCCCAAAGTAGTCGGGGAGGAAGTAGCCGCAGCGGAGGTGCAAGTAGCCGCGGCTCCAGCAGCCGCGTCGGCGGCAGGCGCAGCGTAGGTAGCCGAGCTGATGTGGATTTTCTTGATTTAATGCCAATCACAGATGAAGTGGAGCGCATGGAAGCTTCCAGTAGCCGCGGCGGAAGTAGCCGCGGCGGAAGTAGCCGCGGCGGAAGTAGCCGCGGCGGAAGTAGCCGCGGCGGAAGTAGCCGCGGCGGAAGTAGCAGAGGCGGAAGTAGCAGAGGCGGAAGTAGCAGAGGCTCAAGCAGCCGTGGCGCAGGCAGGCGCAGCGTAGGTAGCAGGGCCGAGATGGATATTGCTGAGTTAATGCCAATGGCAGATGAAATGGAGGCCATGGGAGCTGGCAATAGTAGAGAGAAATACCCTCGAAACGAACTGCTGCTTTCACATGTAGAGAGGGAAGAACTCGTGCCGTGCTTTGTGTGCAATAGACGATTTGGAGACCACAGAGCCCTTCAGAGGCATATGAGAAAAGCTCATGCTTCAAGCCGACAGGAGAGGGAGAGGACGGTGAGATGTGATTTCTGCCCTATGCAGCTGAAGAATGAATACTTCAAAGCTAATCATATTCGAAACGTTCACGAAGGAAACGAGAGATTTCAATGCGAGACGTGTGGGTCAGTGTTCAATAAGAGCAGTTCCCTTCGATTCCATATTCGAACTTTCCATCGCAGCGCCGGATCAAGTCAGCCAACGACTCCTAAGCTGTCTGAGAATGAAGATGCATATTTCCGATGTGATCACTGCCCCTATGTAACAAATGTGAAACACAATATGCTCAGGCATTGCGAGACGAGGCACGGGACGAACCCGGTTAGTGTTGACACCAGAGTGTTTCAATGTGAACACTGCAATCGAAGGTACTCCAGGAAATATGAGCTGATTTATCACCGCCGAATGTGCACTGCCCGTCCCTCCGCTAGATGATGCAAGCACACCAGTAAACTTGTCATTTCCAATAGAACTTTTTCTTGTGTTCTCAATTCATCGCCCGCTTATCTAGGCATTATAAAATAACATGAGAGTTTCTTCTAGAATCAGAAAGCGATAAACGAAGTCTATTAGAATCTTCGAGTTTTTATTGCTGTTCTGTAGTTGCGTTGTCTGTGTCCTCGTTCCTATAGGCCAGTAAAGGCCAGGTGCGCACGCGTTCTTATAGAGTCACAGCAGTCCTCTCGTTGGGCGCTCGCTAGATAATCAGACCATCCGTGAACTCACAGAGCCCTCCATGACAAGTAATAAGTAACTACGCTATCGTTTCTAGCAATACTAATAAACTGACACAGTTCGTGTCTTCAATAGCATCTCAGCCATTTCCATTAACTGTTACATACTATACTACACTAACATCTGACAGAGTACGTGTCAGGAAGGGCGTCTAGTGTCTATGCGATCTGGGCATCGATATTTTTTTTTGTCTTCCTTTAGTTTTCTTCTTTCAAGCAAAATATTTTTCATGACGCGTAGATGCTTTTCGAAAGATGATATGAGGTCTTTAATGCTTTGAAGTCACACCACGAAATACATTCCGCCAAAATAACTAAAGCCCAGCCCGAAAGTTTTCAGTTTGACCTCATATGAGACCAGTTATTCACTAGAAACTAGATGTAGCGGTAGTTTGGGTAGTTTTGAAAACTATACGTTGTTAACGGGTCAATGTGGAGTGTCTTTTTGCAAGTACGACTTCTCTTTGGAGGTCTTTTCGAGCGAATTATATCGTCATTAGGATATGGTGGGCATAGTGCAAGGTTTTTGAAACTGTAGTACATTTTTAATAACATTTTCTTGGAGATATAAAATCCATCCGATAAAAGGCAAGGCGTCAATCACGACGGATTGCAGAGGGCTGAACTTCCGCTGTTTTCGTCGAAGACCGTGATCGGCAAAAACAGTATCACGCTCATTGTTGAGAAGAATGATATCATTCTCGGGCCAGTTTGCCCCAATGGCATAGATTTCATCTAAGATGTGAAGGAAAAGCAGATCCTTATCGTGTATATTAGCGGTACCACCTGTTTGAGAGAGGATCTAGAATTGTGAAGGGGGACGGTGATGCTCGGGGGTTTTGGAGCGGGCTTGCGCGTAAGCGATTTGTAGACAGGCATTGGCGAAGCAGTGAGCTACTGCTACGATTCAAGTGAATCCTATAGGTATTGTAGCCTGCAATAGTCTGATAAAATCGGTTGGGAGAAGGCTGGTCTGAGTCTCATGGAGGATTCCTTGTTGCGTTTGTGTATCCAGGAGGGAGAATTTGATGGGTTTCATAGGCAGCAATCGCGCGAATGAAGGAAGAAGCCGGATGGAATTGTAACATGTTACAGATGTCGAAGCAAAAACCTGAGGCATGTATGTCCGATTTCATTCTGATATTGTTGAAGAGGTCTGGCGTTGGAAGATCGACTGTAGGGGGCTCGAGCATGAAATCATTCTGGAGTCGGAGCCAACAGCTGAGACGATTTTTGCGTTCGTTCTTTACGACAGCAAAGAGAGTCAGTGTAATGCGATCGGCAAGTGCTTGATATTCGGGCGGTTCGTCTCGCAGTACTGACCAGTACAGCATTCCAGCTTTCTGTAGTTTGCTGAGTAGATGGGGATGCTGTCCAGGTGGTTCGTGAATGCGTGGCTTTGGGAGATTACGTGGGTTAGTCAACGCTTCTAGAAGTGGAAGTTTGAAGTATTGATGTTGGGGATCGGAGAAAGCAAAAGCGATTTCTGGAGGCATAAACTGGATCGAAGAGTGCTGCAGTTTGTTGGGAGGTGGTAGGACATCAATGCGTGCTGCACCGATCAAGCTAAACTCGCCACGAGGAGAGGAACCAATGTCAATATCAGTAGTAAGATGATGTACAAGTAGACACGCTTCCCAATCGCGTAGGCCCTGAAGATTTGGTATTGAAGGGAAAGCGATGTTTGATAGAGAGCGAAAGATGAAATTGGATGTTTTTCGTTTCAGATATGCGATTCTCATAACAACCGAGTCAATGGCGGTTTCCTAGTCGGGTCTGGTCATGCGGTCCTTCTTTGATTCTTAGCACGGTACTTGTCTGCGCGAACGTGAATTAGCGTTCGTCTGCATTGCAGCTGCCGCCTTGGTGGATTGGATCGCATATTTGTTCAGATATTGGGATAGGTACAGACTCGTCAAACGCCCGGATGCTGAGACCTCCAGGAGATGTTCGTAGTTTACCAAGTGGGACGAGCGGCTGAGAGCAGGATTCGCCTGGAAATCTTGTTCTACGTTCTGGATACAAAACAGACGCCTGAGAGCGATCTCCATCCACAAATTGTCGGAGAGGGCCTGATCTACGTGCCTGTCGTAATATAGAATGGTAGTGTGTAGATAAGAGACAATATTTCATGCTTCCTGCTCTGCCTGAGGTGACTTTTTGGGACTTTTCCATACGTCCAGGTTGTCTACATATCGTTCGACTGTCTGTCTGCGGCGTAGAAATTCCATAATCAATGTGGGACATAAAATGTGCGGGCAAGCAAATTTTGGCGTCGCTCTGACCCTCTGCTTGTACGTAGGAATGAAGGAAGGATGTTCGAAAGATCAAGGCCGACGATCGGTGTCGTGATCTCGCACAAACCTGATTGAAAAGCTCCCGGAGCTTCGTAGGAAGACTTTGGGTGATTGACGTTGGGAAGGAGTTGTTCATGCGCTTGGAGTCGTTTGAACCTATTCAAAAGAAACTACACCAGTGTCGGTTGGGTACCCATCGAAACGACGCAAGTGTCAGTTGCACGGGCGGTGCAGACATTCTCAGCCACCCGAATAGAACAATGGCAGGTTCCGTGGGCTTGTTGTCGGTGCAACCATTGTTTCGATCGATTTACGTTCGTGCTGATGAAGCCTGTGGCGATGCGTAGACGTTTGGCGTTTTGACGTCACCAAGTCGCGTTTCAAGATGAATATGATTCTTCGTTCCTTGAAAGAGTCAGTAATATACTCCTAACTTTTCTGAACAATAATAAAACTAAGCATTCTTTCCGGCCAAAACATGACGGTTAGTTAAGAAGCAAAACAGTATCCTTAGGTTCGTTTCTGAAGAGGTCCATGTGGAGAAATTGGATCTCAAAAAAGAAACTTGAAGGGAGCACTGTGGCTCCATTATAGTAGTGAACGACAAAAATAGAGCAGCAAGTAGAATTTTCTGTCCTCGTGACGCTTGCCGGAACCAACAGAACAAAACATAGGTTTGAGCTTCGGGTCACCTATGTAATTGGAGCGAGAACAGCGACAACAGATATAGAATCAATTTGGTCTTTACGACTGCAAACAGCTCTCTGGCGATTACTCCGGGGTCATTACCGTGAAATAACGCGGCGTACAATTCTAGCGCTCATTACTCCGGATCTGATACTGAAATACCGCGCTAGGACGTAGCACGCGACGAGTACTCCCAGTCGTTGACTCTGAACTAACGTGCGTCTACTCCACACAACTCTTCTAGGTTCCTCGACAGTCCGCTACATGCGACGACTGCATTCATGTATTGAAAGCACTGACATCATGTGATAGTTGTCGCGTAATTATTTCCGCATGTGCATCTTAATAGGGACAACTTTCGAAATTCTTACAGAACACTCCTACAAAAACGCAGTTAGGTAAACAAATCTTAAAAATGTTATACAAAAAAGTCATGGCCTTCGGCCATCAATGGCGCTGATCGCGGCGGTCGATTTTTTTCGACGTAAAGCTATAAAACGAATTGTGTTTTTCAGAGTAACGCGTGCTAGATGTTGTCTTATATTCTTCCACATTTTTTATTGCTTTATACAAAACTGGGGGTTTGAAAATCACAGGCATGCGACTAAATTTATTATTAGAGTTAGACAACTTCAGGCTTTTTTAATCGCGTGTTTACAGTTCCTGCGGTACTGGCAATGTGAAGTCATCTTTTACAGTTCCCTACAGGACAGCAGGTTGACTCGCTGTCCAATGACCGTTACGTACTGCCTTTAAGTATCGAGCTGTGAGTGGTCAAGGGTGTGCATCTTTTCTAATTGGATCCTGTGGTACATACTTTCTACTTATGGTTTTTTATATCTTCTGAATTGATGTTCACGTACTGTCTGTAACCGTTCTAGTTATTCTACTTTTAGTCCCGACGGAGTGCGTACTATAGTTTGGATGACTACGGCTTCGCCGGGCACACCCGGATTTCGTCCCAGATAAAAGGAGGACCGGCACTCGCCGGACCTCTGACGAGGGAATCAGGACATCGATCGTCGGATTCTTGGGTGTGCCCGCTCAACTCGCTCTGCTCTTCTACCTCAACCTCGCCTACCTCTCTTCTCTAGTAACCTCAGTCACTCAACCCTTCGTGAAACCTTCGTTCAACCTTCGTGCAACCTCAATCCGCTACACTCGTCAACATCGCGTAAGAACAAAACAGACTCATTTTGTAGAGAGAAAAAGTTGTTTATAAAGTCCATTATCCATACTTCTATTTCTTTCTTTGAGATTTATTAATAATAGTTGCAACAACAATCAGAGCGGAACTTGTTTGCGCTTATCGCCCGCCAGAATAAATATAAATCTGCAGTTGTGAAACGACCTCCTGCCACTGGGACAGAAGAACCATTGCAGCGGCTAATTAAACGCCAGGAAGTGAAACAGAGCGGTTGCAAAGCTTCCAACAAACGTCTGCATGAACGAAGAGCGGAAAGATCTCAGCGTAACGACAATAGGCACATAGGTATGTTCAAACAAACAGTCGTTGCCTCTCCTCGGTTTGAGAGGGTGGCGAGGTAGTAGGTTTTATATCTCCCGTAAACCCTGCAAAACCAGGAAGTCCCTTGTAGCCAGAATCACAGGGGGCCATTACAATGCCTAAAATCACAATCTTCGCCTTTCTATCGTAACACTTATCAACACAGAAGAGGGAAAGCAAATTCTTCTCTTCTATCAACGAGCTTTTCCAAGGGAGCTATGCCAATGCTGTTCCATCATCCTCCCCATTGGTATGGCTCTTCTTCATTTACATCAAACTGCAGAGAAAGTGGTGTTGTATTCGTAAGAGTGGTTTTGTGAAAAAATCTGCGATCATCCATTGAGTCGGGCAGTAGAACACTTTGGCTTCACCCTCACTGACAGCGTCTCGAGCGAAATGATATCTGATCTCAACGTGTTTAGCTTTTCGCCCACCTTTAATCCACTGTAATAAACCTGTTATGTCTTCCAAGATGGGATTTTCTGAGCCCACTTCTGGCACACGGAGCTCAAGTAGTAGGGATCGGGCCCATCTTATAGCTTTGATACATTATGACAGAGCTATGGACTCTGCTTCCGTCGTTGAGGTTGCCACACCTTTTTGCTTTAGCGTTTTCCACATAATTGGGGTTCCGTACAACTTGATCACGTAGCCAGAAGTAGACTTCCGGTCGACATCGTCTGCGTCCCAGTCCGAATCAGCAAATGCGATCAAGGGGTGACCGCTTTGAGATGCCTTTTGCAATGTTATTCCTAGCGTTCGAGTTCCATTCAGGTATCGCAGTATCCTTTTGACAGCCTTCTAGTGTGCTTCTGTAGGCTTGGACTGTGCACGTGCCAAAAGGCTCACTGATGCGCATATGTCTGGCCTGGTACGACTAGCCAAGTACATTAGATACCGAATGCATTCTTGATATAGCCCATGATCTACAAACTCCTCGGAAGAGTTGAGTGCAGATGCTCTGATTCCATATGCCATTGGCGTGCTAATGGGACGAGACTCAGCCATGTTGAATCGCTCTAAAACTCCCCGTATCATTGGATGCTGGTGTAAAGTCACTTCGTGGCCGTTGCGTTCGAAGTAGACTCCCAAGAAACTAGATTTGTTATCGACAGTTCTAATTTCGAAATTCTTTTTCAAGTTCTGTTGATCTTCTTCAAGCAAAGCGCCATTGACTCCCGTGAGCAAGATGTCATCGAGGTATACGATAAGCCACACCACTGATTCATCCCTTTCAAGTACATAAAAGCAATTGTCGCTCTTCAGAGGTTTAAAACCAAGTTGGAGCAATACTTTCTTGAATGTTCTATTCCAAATTGAATTCGACTGCTTCAATCCATATATAGCTCTGCGCAAACGAAGGGACTCATCTTGTCGGAGATTTAAATCTACTCCTACTGGTGGTGACATATATATATTGGTTCTTCCTCATCAATAAGGCCAATCAAAAACGCTGACTTCACCTTTCGGAGGAGTTTGAAACTATGTGGTCAGGCCATCTGGGCCGAATTAAGGCCACACAGCATCGCATCGAGCTCCTCCCTGACTCGAAGCCGGTTTATCAGCAACAATACCGTGCAGGTCCGAAGGCGAGAGAAAAAGAACTCAAAGAAGTGGAGCGAATGCTCCGAGAAGGTGTAATTGAACCAGCCAACTCAGATTGGGCTAGTCCCGTGGTTCTGGTTGAGAAGAAAGAGAATAACCGTATGAGGTTCTGTGTGGACTACAGGAGGCTCAATAGCGTCACCGTCAGGGATTCGTACCCGATACCTAGAATAGATGAGTGCATCGACTCCTTGGGAGATGCGCAGGTATTTACCACGTTGGATGCCAATTGTGGTTATTGGAAGGTACCTGTAGGTGAGGAAGATCGAGACAAAACGACCTTCACGTGCCATGCAGGTTTTTTTCGCTTCACGCGGATGCCTTTCGGGTTGCGCAATGCTCCAGCCACCTTTCAAAGGGCGCTCGACATCATCCTTTCGAAGGTTAAATGGACAACCACCTGGGTATACATCGATGATGTAATCATCTATTCCAGATCGGTAGAAGAGCACTTTGCAAACGCACGCACCGTAATAACCCTCCTAGCTAAGGCGGGGTGACGCTGGAGCAACGCAAATGCGTCCTCTTTACAAGAAAGGTTGAATACCTGGGACACATCATAGGCCCTGGTACCCTTGAGGTTGCGCCAAGCAACATTAGAGCCGTACAGAAGGTCAAGCTGCCACGATCCCAGACAGACATACGATCCTTTATAGGTTTATGTAACGTCAATCGTCGCTTCGTAAAGGAATTCGGGAAAATAGCGGCTCCCCTCAACAAGAAGCTCCAGAAAGGTGATCCTGGACGGTTTGAGAATCTATCGAACGACGAAATGGATACCTTTGAGGAATTGAAACGAGCGCTGTTGTCGCCGCCAACCTTAGCGTTACCGAAAAGAGGTCTACCGTACACGCTGGATACAGATGCATCCAATGCCCAAATTGGTTGTTGTCTCATGCAGGAGCAGCACAACGGAGACAAATTACCTATAGGATACTGAAGCCGCGCTATGAATGAGGCGGAGCAGAACTACACGGTAACCGAGAAAGAATGTCTAGCAGTAGTGTGGAGCGTGTTGATGCTCCGTCCATACCTTTATGGTGAGCGCTTTACGTTGCGCACGGACCACGACGCCTTAAGGTGGATCCTCGGACTCGCAGATGCGTCTGGTAGACTTGTCCGTTGGAGGTTGAGATTGTCGGAGTTTGAACACGACGTACAGTACTGTCCAGGTATCCAGCACAGCATATCTGATGCTTTGTCACGCTTAAACACCTCAGGGTTAGAGACAAAACCTGTGGACGATGATATCCCTTGCTTTTTGGTGTCATCAAACCAAAATGGTAGCAGCGAACACCTAGAAGGATGTTGGGACTTCCCTGAAGAAGGTGCCTTGCGAAACACCGACATGGCCACGCAGATACTGACCCTAGAGGAAACGAACGTCATGCCCGTAACCCGAGAGGAATTTCTACGAGAACAGGTCCAGGATGCGTACTGCAGAACCCTGGCTGACCAAATTGGTTTCAAAAGGATCACCATTCGATGTGGACAACGATGGGTACATCGTGAGAAGGTCAACCTTGGATGGTAGCCTTCAAAAGGTGGTTCCGAATGCACTGCGCCCGAGAGCCTTGTATCTCGCGCACTACCCGCGACTATCGGGACACCCCGGTGCCACCAGGATGTATAACACCTTGCGGCAACGGTTCTATTGGCCTCATATGGCCCATGATGTCCATACCTTTGTAGGTCAATGTGAATCCTGTGTTCGTACCCGCGGTGGTATTCGAAAGCATCGAAAGTACCTCAAGCTGTTTCCAGCAGCGGGTCCGCTGGAGTTTGTTGCGATAGACCTTCTAGGACCACTTCCCAAGACCAAGAACGGGTATCGGCACATTCTAGTGATCACCGACAGGTTCTCGAAGCTCACGAGAGCGATACCTTTAAAGGAGACGAAGTCAACAACGCTGGCGATCGCGTTCCTCAACAATTGGGTCTACCCGTCTGGTGCACCACTATACCTACTTACCGATAATGGTTCAAACCTGGAATCGAAATTCTTCGAAGCAGTCTGTAATCTCTTTGGTATCAAGCACTATTTCACTACTGTTTATCACCCGCAGACGAACGGACAGGTCGAGTGCTTTAACCACACATTGGTATCAAGGCTACGACACTATACGGAAGAGCACCAAACTGGATGGGATGAGCTGGTGCAACCGCTCACCTACTCCTATAACCTTCAGGTACACCGGTCAACGCAGAACACTCCCTTTGATTTGGTTCTTTCACGACCCCCCCCCAGGTATTGTAGTGCAGGGAGATCATACCACCAGCACTGCAGCGGGCGCACTGGCCCCTGCCCAGGTCAAGCGGAATATCCTTGTGAGTTTGAGGAGGGGTCTCAAACATGCAGAGAACCGCCTCACTGTAGCCCAGAAGTGGTATAAGGGCGACTACGACCGTAGGGTAACCAAAGTGGTCTCCGTTTATTCGGGACAATATGTCTACATAGACAACCCACCTTCAGGGAAAAGACCACGACCGGGTGATGAAGCGGACGATGAAGCGATTGATAGAGATATCAATTCGAAGCATCTACCCAAATCAGTGGGACCTTCTAAGGTATTGAACGCATCAGACCACACCGTCACGGTTGACCAAGATGGAAGGCCACTACCGAAAAGGTGTCCGCGAGCGCGCTAGTTACACTGCATCGCCCTCATGACGGTCCCTACCTGAATGGTTGTCGCTCAATCGTGCGCCGACGTCGTCGCGCGCCCTCCCCAACCGATAATGGCGCCAAGTTCTGAACCTCAAGAGATCGCGCGTCGCGCACAGACACCACTCCAAACCCCGCCCCGCTGTCGCTCGCTTCAACTCTATGGTTCGATGGAAGGAGACCCGGGGCGGGCCTCACGGGTAGGAAGGGGGTCTGTCATATAGTGGCGGAAGGGCTGACTTTTGACCTTGTCAATATACTAAACTGACATTGTAGGTGATGGATGCAAGGGATCATCGGCCATGCATCTCCGGACGAGCTACCATCTAGCTGTTGTCAGCCACGTGTAGTGTTGAAATGTACCTTCTGGTTGTAGTATTCTAGTACTTCGGCGTTCCGATGGTTTCTTTGTCGCAAAGTCGCGTTTGGAACTCATTTCTGAGTGGCCTGGTCAGTGCTAGGATAAGAAGCGACATACCGCGTAGGATGCCAGGAGGCAGGGTACATTGTTGGGACACGTGGTATCACGAGTGGAGTGGCTTGCAACGGCGCATGTAGTGGCGATCCACGTGTCTGGTTTTACTACCCTTTGTAGCTAGAGGTCCATTAGGGACCGTACCCATACAGTGGTTTGGCTAAGTGGCTGACCACTGGGTATTATTTATATATTTATTTGGGCACCCACCCTGACACACAGTATATAGTGTACCAGAGGTGAGCGCCAACTCCAAGTAACGGAGACAACATGGGCATCATGACTATTCCGTTCCTCGCTTAGGATTCCTTAACCGGAGATCCGGACGAGCTATAATAGATAGTCGGCCCCCAACCACTTCACGAGCCGTCTCGTACCTACGTTCCATCAACGTTTTACAGTTGCGCTGTTCACCCTCGCTGGCGAGTAGTGGCCTTACACCCCACTTCCAGCTCGCTGGTGTTGTAGCTCTACCACCATTTCTCCTTCGCCGCAAGCAACCCATCGGAAGTCCGAACGCTGTCGCAGGTGTCTGCTCTCTCCGTTAGAGCGGATACTAGAAGTGGTCTCCCGACTTATAACCACTGTGGTCAGCCGCACTGAACAATTCGTTCCTGGAACGTGGAATCGATATCGATACTTGGAAGAAATGGAATCACGACAGCTATTGTTTATCGAACCATCTCCGGCAATTGCAGATTTCATCGTGGTTGAACACGTGGTCGACAAGTCGAAGACACCATTTTGTTCGCACCTGGACTCAGGTTTGGTCTAGGATGCCGAAGACCCGAAGCCAGTCGAGTTCTGCTCGCCCCGGTCCTGCGCGACCACCCCCAAAACCGAGGCTGGCCTCATCTGTTGAAGCCGGAGAGCGGCTGTATCGTCAAGCGATGTCGCGCTCACGCTCGGTGAATGATGAACGAGATCTCTCGGATGTACCGGCCCCTGTGGTGGCGGCAGCCACGCCCACCACAGAAGCCGTAGTTGACCTCGAGGTCGTCGGACCTCAAGAAGAGGATGAATTGCGCAGGGAAGTGCGTTGTCTCAAGTCTGAGTCAAGCGCTTGGAGTGTGCGCATGGTTGCGTTGGAATCGCAGATCGCTGCTCTTATCGCTGATGTCGAACAAATACGCAGTGCGCATCAAGCATTCCTTCGTCAAGACGATGGGAAGCAGGTCTCTGCATCAGTGAAAACACTTCGTGAGGATTTGAACCATCTACTGGAGAGGTACGGGAATACGCCTGATGCGCTACCCGGCTTAACCGTGGATGTAGAGGAAGTCCTTACTCGAGTTAACCCTCGTTTAGAACGCCTGGAGGCGGCAGTTCATGCGCAGACTGCTGCTAAAACAGTCGTGCTGGAAGAGGAAGGAGCTCTTTTGAAGGAAGCTCGTTCGAAGAAGTCGAAGTCACGACGTAAGAAGCGGAAGTCCGCACGTGATTCGAGTGATGAATCGTCAAGTGCGGAGGGTTTCACTTACAGTACTGATGATTCTGATGATTCAGATACGTCAGATGACGACGACAGTAATGATGGTCATCGAAGGTCCCGATCTCGGAAGAAGAACACGTCTTCGTGGTTAATGAGAAAAAAAGGCTCACCTTACAGGGGATTGAAGGTGCTCCCGTGCACGAATCCGCTTTATCGGAAGGTCTTGAATTACAGGTACTACCGTCTGAAGGTGAAGAGCAAGAAGCGCCCAGGACGCGAAACTGCGAAGATGAAGGATCACACCAAACGATTGATGATCGGCCTTAGTGATTTAACATTTGATGGGAAGACCCCCATTCTCGTTATCGAGTTTCTCATTCGATTCGTTGCCGAAGCAGACACACTAGAGATGAGTGAACCACAGGCATTTGTGTCTTTACCACACTTCCTGAATGGTTTTGCTTTAGAGCAATATCGTTCCGTACGCGGATCATTGACAGCCGATGAAGGCGGCGTTACCTCATGGCCAGAGGCGGTGCAGTATTTGCTGCGCAGTTACGCGACTTCAAACGCGATACGTCAGGCAATCCTGGACCTAAGGGATGTGACCCAAAAGCCTGAGGAGGGCGAAGCTGAGTACAGCTCAAGGCTTACCAAAGCTTTAGTCCGCTGTGGAAACGTCCACTCGACGGAGGACAAGATTACCTTGTACATCAACGGGCTAGACCCGAGCATCAAGTCGTTGGTAGCTCGATATCGAGAGAAGCATGGAAGAGTCTCCTTTTTGGAGTTAGTTCAGTTTTCGAAAGCTGAAGGAGACGCGACCAGAGTGCGTGGTTGCCCCCGTCGTTCAGTGGCTTTTGGAATCTCAATGGGTAAGGAGAAGATCTGCGCCAGAGTTAATCAGCGCAGCAAACTGCTATATCTGGAATATCTAGCGCACTCACGAGATTCGTCGTTGGCACCCAAAGGGAGTGACTCGCATGAGCAGGCGGTCCATTTAAAGGAATATACGGACTCCTCTGTACTTACAGTGAATCTCCCACACTCGGAGTCTCAGGACGAGGAAGCCCTAATGGCTATGGAGGACCGCCGCCCTATGTACCGTCCCTACACGGTGCCTCCATAAGGAGGTTTTAAGAACGGGAACCCCGGATGGGTGGATACTCGCACGGCATACCGTTCACAGCCTATGTTGACCAACCGTCGTGACGATTTGATATGTTATTCATGTTATGGAAAACACCATTTGAGTGCAGAATGCACGCTTCCTGCAAAGGATCTGAGTCGTATCATGACGAATTATGAAGCACTCTCAGAAGAGGAAAGAAGCCGCGTACCGGCGGGCATGTATTGGAAAGCCAAAAGTTGGTTTTCTCAGACACCAATGCGCCGGACGGACAAGCCTGTTACTCAGAATGCTGAAGTGTTACAACCCGGAACCCCGGTAGTAAGAGGCGCCTTTGAGGCGAATAAGCCGGTGCAATCGGAAAACTAAGTGAGGGAGCCCCTAGGGGGTCGGAACTATTCGATCCCGTAGTGCTGACCAGGGAGAGCTGGCCTCCCTGGTCCTGCGCTTGGAAGCCCAAGATTTTCTGGAGTCCTCCCAAATTTCCGCCGTACGGAATCAATCCGCCGGACGGAAAGCGAGTACAGTTTGACTGTGAGTTACATCGTCCTTGTAGACGTTATAATTGTCCCTCAAAACGGGAAAGTTACCTCATGGTAATGTCTAAAAGAAACCATAAGCTCTATGCCGACATCGGCTCTGACAGGAATCTGTTATCTCGTCGATTGTCTATCCTGGACACAGGTGCTGGTCCGAACTTTATACGGGAATCGAAGCTCGCTCCTGCTGACTTAGAACGTATTCGATACGGTCCTGTACCAGACATCCGGGATGCCAACAAAAATGCTGTGAAGACATTGGGAACAGTTCGACTCGTGGTGCGTTTGGGACGCTTTGTAGTCCTAGTCGACTTCATCGTCTGTAAGACGTTAGCTGCACCAGTGGTACTGGGATGCGATTATTGCAACAAGTTTGTCGAAGCCATTCGCCCGCGAAGAAAACTAGTGGAACTAGATGATGGATCAATGGTACCAATTGTTCGCCAGCCAATGCGTCGTTGCTCTGAAGCACCTCCACTTCTACCATCTATGGAATACGGGAAATCCCGAGGACGTGTCTTGCCGAGGATTCGAGTAGCGAAGAGTGCCATGCTCAAGGCGCAAACCCAAACTTGGGTTCAAGTAAGAACAGAACGACACGGACTCGTGGTAATTCAACCGAATACTCGGACGTACGAATCCCGTGTATTGCTAGTCGCCAACGGCATTGTTCAGGTTGACCCTGGTAGCCCCTTTTGGATACTAGTGAGTAACTTCACCGATAACGATTATCAGATAACGAAGAATCAGGTTGTTGCAACAGCTTTGCCTCATCCCACAGTGGTGGTCCCTACTCATATTTCTACTGCAGAAGTATTGGGATTAACCCATGTCGGTGAAACAGACGAAGAACTGCAAACTCCGTCTGGAGATCAATTGCGAACGGCAAAGGATCCAGAGAGCCTGGTGGATGAGCTAGACTTAGCACATATGTCGGAACACTACAGAACGAATATCAGGTCTATGCTGAAGAAGTATACATCCATGTGGAGTGGAAAACTAGGAGAGATCTCCGCTACGGAACAACACATTGATTTGGTCTCAGGGTCATGACACATCTCTCAACCGCCCTACAGAGCGGGACCGCGAACTCGCCAAATCGAGGAGGAGAATGTCAGCAAAATGCTGGAAGAAGGAGTAATCGAAGCAGCTCAATCTGCTTGGGCCTCACCAGTGGTGCTGGTTCCAAAACCTGATGGTTCTTTACGATTCTGTAGCGATTATCGAAAACTGAACGCAGTTACAGTTCGAGATACATTCCTGTTGCCTCGAATGGACGAATGTATTGACAGCTTAGGAGAAGCGAACGTGTTCACCACGTTGGACGCCAACTCCGGCTATTGGAAGGTGCCTATAGCGGAAGAAGACCAAGATAAAACCGCATTTGCGTGTCTCGTCGGTCTCTACCGTTTCAAAAGGATGCCATTTGGATTTAGGAATGAACCGGCTACTTTCCAGCGTACTCTGGACATTTTTCTCTCAAGATACAAGTGGAAGACTTGTTTAGTCTATTTGGACGATGTGATCATCTTTTCCCAGGATGTGGAAATCCATTTACGACATGTCGAGGAGATCCTCAAAGCACTACAGAGCGCAGGTATCACCTTGAAATTCAAGAAATGCGAATGGTTCGCTGGCACCGTCCGGTACTTAGGACATGTGATCAAGCTGGGACAGCTTGCCATTCAAGAGGCACAAACAGCGGCTCTCCACGAAGTACAACCTCCGTCGACACAGAAGCAATTGCGTTCTTTCCTCGGCTTGCGCAACTTCTACCGACGATTCGTGCCGCAATACTCGCATATAGCGGCACCGCTCAATGCAAAGCTGCGTAAAGGACAACCGGTACAGCTGGAACAATTCAGACAAGCTGAAGTGGAAGCGTTCGAAACGCTAAAGACAAAGATTATTACAGCCCCAGTCTTGGCGCTGCCCATCCCCAACCTGCCATACTCAGTGGATACCGACTCTATCGAGTACCAAGTAAGGTGTGCCCTTTTTCAAACACACCCTGATGGTGAACGCAAACCCATTGGTTACTGGTCAAGATCGCTGAACGCAGCTGACAAGAAGTATTCAGTTTCAGAAAAGGAATGCCTTGCAGTCGTTTGGGCTCTAACCACATTGCGACCGTATCTCCAAGGAGAACGTTTTACCGTCAACACGGATCATTCGTCTCTACGATTGTTACTGTCCATTACAGACCCGTCTGGTCGTCTCACACGATGGCACTTACGCCTTTCTGAATTCGATTTCGAAGTGAAGTATAAGAAGGGATTGGCCAATGTCCAAGCTGGCGCGCTATCGCGACTCAAAACACTGGGCGAAACCCAAGGCGAAATCGATGAAGAGATACCTTGCTTCTACATGGAGACCCATTCACCATCTTTTGAAGAAGAGGAAAAAGAGACCCTTGATGATTATTCGGATGCAGACCCGTTCCTTTCATTAGCAGACACTGACCCTTCAGTTCAACTCGAGCGAATCTCGTGCACTGAGCTCCTCAATGAGCAACACGCCGATACGTTTTGTGCGTCGATACGCTCTCGTCTTAACGGGGGGGGTGGAGCTCCTTTTTTCACTCGATTCACTAGGAATACTGTTAAGACATGTCAAAAATCATGGTCAAATCGTGATTCCACACGTCTTGAAGAGTCGAGTACTCCATCTGGCACACTACAGCAGGCTGTCTGGTCATCCAGGAGGAACGAAGTTGTTCATGACTCTAAGAAGAGATTTCTACTGGCGTACTTTGGCAATGGACTGCCATGCTAAAGTGAGGTTGTGTACAACATGTGCGAAGAATCGCGTGAAGCTTTACAAGAAGCGGAAACCGATGACGTTATTCCAGGCGAAAGCGCCGTTACAATACGTCAGTATCGAAATCCTAGGGGAATTGATTCGCTCAAGGCGAGGTTATCGCTACCTATTGGTAATCATCAACCGCTTCTCGAGGTATTGGGATATGCCCCGTGGCACGCGCACACCCGTAAGTACAGAAATGGAACCTGAAAGCAGGAAAGATGTTTTGGAATTTGGCCCCAAGGACTTGGAAACGAGTGCATGCGAAAGCGCGCCGTTGCCGCTTCAGGCTGAACCGTCAGGTGAAGCGCCACTCGCTGTTCCGCCGATATCGGCCCAATCCCTTGTTGGCAGGAAGAAGGAGAGGTACCGCCTCCTGTCGTGGTGCAAGCACCATCGTCCACCGAACAGCGGTCAGAATCGGATAAAGCGAAGGAACTTCATCCACGAATGGAATTGAGAAGTAGCAAGAAGTTCGCTTCTATGGAACCTGAAAAACAGGATAGCTCTTTATCTGAGAAAGGTTCTCAAGGAATGAATAAACTGTCCCTGCGGGCAGAACGACAGTTAGTCGACGAGCGAACGCTTAGCGACGCTGAGACTGCTAACACAGAGACGCTTGGGTCAGCCTGAAGGCATTTCAAACCTGTTAATAGGAGTCTCGCGCCAAGAGCGAAAGAATTGGGAAACGTCCAGGAATATGTTATGGATGGCATATGTGAACATGGCGAGCATGAAGACACTAGAGAATTACTTTGTCGAGTCCGTTGGTACGGTTTTCCTCCGGAAGCGGATACGTGGGAACCTATAGCTCATATCCCCCGTTCCCAGCTCGTGCGACATCATCGACGCATGCGATTACCACTTCCCAGGGAGATCGACTCCTCGATAGTCGGGCTCATGGGCACATCCCATTTCTAAGTATGGGCTACAAAGGTAGTAAAAACTCGAAAGGCGAGAAGAAAACAAGAAGTCATGAAGAAGAAACGTGAAAACACGCAAGCACAGGACATTTACTGATTATCACCTATGAACAACTCGAGAAGCGAGAAGAAAAATTGAAGAACTTGAGAAGCGAGAAGAGAAGTCAGGGACTCATTAGGCCCGGAACACCCGGTAGCATTTGTATTGCTTTGTGGCTCGGGTGGGGCGATTGCCAAGATCGGCAGACACCGTATGATGCCGTGGACTGCTTGCTGAAGCCACACTTGCTGAAGGAACCCTGAAGGCGCGACTTAGCCGTCAAGTTTGACGGGCTGTGACCGTTGCCGTTCATCGCAGGATGTGAAAAGGCAGCTTGCGCCCGAACACCAGAGAACAGAGAACAGAGTGTGCTAAAAGAAATCATGAGAACGATGAGTACCCGGAACGCCGGTTGTCGCACATGTGGTGCACCTGTCTTGCGCCTAATACGGTTCGCGCTTAGCGGGGGGGGTATGTGTTATTCTACTATTTCGGCGTCCCGATGGTTTCTTTGTCGCAAAGTCGCGTTTGGAACTCATTACTGAGTGGCCTGGTCAGTGCTAGGATAAGAAGAGACATACCGCATAGGATGCCAGGATGCAGGGTACATTGTTGGGACACGTGGTATCACGAGTGGAGTGGCTTGCAACAGCGCATGTAGTGGCGATCCACGTGGAGGGCTTTACTACCCTTTGTAGATAGACGTCCATGAGGGACCATACCCATACAGTGGTTTGGCTAAGTGGCTGACCACTGCGTATTATTTATATATTTATTTGGGCACTCACCCCGGCACACAGTATATAGTGTACCAGAGGTGAGCGCCGACTCCAAGTAAAGGAGACAACATGGGCATCATGACTATTCTGTTCCTCGCTTAGGATTCCTTAACCGGAGATCCGGACGAGCTATAATAGATAGTCGGCCCCCAACCACTTCACGAGCCGTCTCGTACCTACGTTCCATCAACGTTTTACAGTTGCGCTGTTCACCCTCGCTGGCGAGTAGTGGCCTTACACCCCACGTCCAGCTCGCTGGTGTTGTAGCTCTACCACCCCTTTTCCTTCGCCGCAAGCGACCCATCGGCAGTCCGAACGCTGTCGCAGATGTCTGCTCTCTCCGTTAGAGCGGATACTACACTGGTTGAAAAATTGTTAGTACTTGTAATTGTAATTATATTTAACTTAGTACAGTAGTGCAGTGGCCACCTGGCACTGTAGTCAGTGCTGGCCAGGTCTCTGACACTAGGTCAGAGACTGTGCCTTGCTGGCACCTCCCGGGTGATCTGGAGAGTGCAGTCCACTGCATATAGGGAACTGCACCTCCCCCATCCTAATCTGATAAAGACAGGCACCATTTGGGTCACGACTATACCTTTTGGTTCATCGTTTCTCAACTACCACACAGGCTTTCCCGCGCGTTGACGCCTACCATTGTTCACCTACACAGTATAGCCTAGTTGCCCCGCCGTTTGCCCCTGCGGGTTTTCACGGTGCCCTGTTACCATCGAGGTTTATTACGTCTACCTTCTAAGTTTGAGCGTCAACAAGCTCCCTACGGTTGAGCGTCACAACGCTCCCGAGACAAGACAGTAGCACACCCCGGAGGTGATTGTACGACAAGATGACAGCAATGTGACGTCCTGTCTCGCAGAGAAAGCCGCCTTGATGGGAATTGGCAGAATCCAGGCTATCAAAACTACTTATCTATATGTCGCTCTCAAGAAACGCTCCAAAGCGGAAAGTTTTTCATTCAGCCGTACATGGACTTCACCCCGAACTATTCTACATCTCTATTCGGGAAGTCCTGCTATACTCAATATCAAGTTTATGGTAGCAGATGATCAGCTCGCATTCGAAGATCTCCACATTGGCCCCCCAGTTTTAAACCATCTCCTTGTAGGCACCCATACGCTTTGGAATCGCAACAGGTTTGCACTCGATGGGGCAGATTGTTCGCAAATAGGAAACCCGACAGTCGAATGTGACGGAGGGTATGTCAGTCGTATCATGTCCGCGCGTTTGAACCAAGAACCCACTGCAGATTGGCAACTTATTGAAGCTCAACGCCTCAGTCGTCCAACCGTAAACTACCATATGGCGAAACTGGAGCAGGACCCATTTCCAAACCCCGAATTTCTCGATCCTATTGACGGTAAGCAGCATAGCGCGATTGAGAAAGCCACAAAGAAGCTAAACAACGGCGCCAGAAGAAACGGAATGGGCAACCAAGACTTCGAAACTCTCAGACAGATTGTTGAGAAACACAAGAACATTTTTCGTGTCTCTCTCTCTGCGGGATCCCCTACTAACATCCGCCTGTTGATAATCAAGTTAATGACAGATGCCAAGCCGGTAAGAGTGAAACTGCGTAACCACTCACGCGAACAGCGAAAATTCCTTGAAGGCTTTGTCTCAGATTTGGTCCACGCCGGCATGGAGTACCCAAACCCTACTACTGCTTGGGCGAGCGCCCCACTTATCGTCTCGAAACCAAAACCGGCACGTTTCAGATTAACAGTAGACCTCCGTCCCGTCAACAAGTTCATAGTACGCCACCAATATCCGATGCCGATTATTGAACACGAACTGGAGAAGCTCTCCGGCTTCCAGTGTTTTGCCACAATTGATCTTTCCCATGGCTACTGGCAGTTTCCGTCGCAAAAATACTCCCAAGAATTGAAGTCGTTTATAATTTCAGAGTGAAAAATATCCTCAACCCGTGTGCTACACGGAACAACCAACACGACGACGCATTTGCAGTCCGTGCCCGCCGAGATATTCCCCAAAGACCTGCGTAACCTTTTTTTTACTGGCTGGATGACATCCTATTGAATGATGGAAGCGTCAGAGGACTACTGCAAGGAATTAGAATGCTCTCCAGTCTGTGTGCCAAGTTCTTTATCCGCCTCCACCCCGAGAAGTGGATATTGTTCGAAACCTTAATCAAATGGTGTGAAAGAATCATCAGCATGGAAGGAGTACGGTATGAACCTCGACAAATGAACGGTCTACTGCATATGGAGAAGCCAGCCAATGGAGCGCACCTACAACAGTTCTTGTGCGCCATGCAGTGGGTCGAAACGGGTATAACAGGCTTTTCTAACCTCATCCCACCCCTTCATGACTTCTTGGAGCGTATATGTGAGCAACCAGGGAAAAGAACCAAGAAAGCACTTGCCAAAGTAGACCTAACTGGTCTCAGTTGGACTAAATTGGAAAGCAAAGCTTTCTCAGATTGCAAACATGCCCATGCCAATATGGTCACTCTTGCTCATCGTGATGATGACCAACGACTCTGTGTGTACACTGACGCTTCCCAATGTTCAAACAAACAGTCGTTGCCTCTCCTCGGTTTGAGAGGGTGGCGAGGTAGTAGGTTTTATATCTCCCGTAAACCCTGCAAAACCAGGAAGTCCCTTGTAGCCAGAATCACAGGGGGCCATTACAATGCCTAAAATCACAATCTTCGCCTTTCTATCGTAACACTTATCAACACAGAAGAGGGAAAGCAAATTCTTCTCTTCTATCAACGAGCTTTTCCAAGGGAGCTATGCCAATGCTGTTCCATCATCCTCCCCATTGGTATGGCTCTTCTTCATTTACATCAAACTGCAGAGAAAGTGGTGTTGTATTCGTAAGAGTGGTTTTGTGAAAAAATCTGCGATCATCCATTGAGTCGGGCAGTAGAACACTTTGGCTTCACCCTCACTGACAGCGTCTCGAGCGAAATGATATCTGATCTCAACGTGTTTAGCTTTTCGCCCACCTTTAATCCACTGTAATAAACCTGTTATGTCTTCCAAGATGGGATTTTCTGAGCCCACTTCTGGCACACGGAGCTCAAGTAGTAGGGATCGGGCCCATCTTATAGCTTTGATACATTATGACAGAGCTATGGACTCTGCTTCCGTCGTTGAGGTTGCCACACCTTTTTGCTTTAGCGTTTTCCACATAATTGGGGTTCCGTACAACTTGATCACGTAGCCAGAAGTAGACTTCCGGTCAACATCGTCTGCGTCCCAGTCCGAATCAGCAAATGCGATCAAGGGGTGACCGCTTTGAGATGCCTTTTGCAATGTTATTCCTAGCGTTCGAGTTCCATTCAGGTATCGCAGTATCCTTTTGACAGCCTTCTAGTGTGCTTCTGTAGGCTTGGACTGTGCACGTGCCAAAAGGCTCACTGATGCGCATATGTCTGGCCTGGTACGACTAGCCAAGTACATTAGATACCGAATGCATTCTTGATATAGCCCATGATCTACAAACTCCTCGGAAGAGTTGAGTGCAGATGCTCTGATTCCATATGCCATTGGCGTGCTAATGGGACGAGACTCAGCCATGTTGAATCGCTCTAAAACTCCCCGTATCATTGGATGCTGGTGTAAAGTCACTTCGTGGCCGTTGCGTTCGAAGTAGACTCCCAAGAAACTAGATTTGTTATCGACAGTTCTAATTTCGAAATTCTTTTTCAAGTTCTGTTGATCTTCTTCAAGCAAAGCGCCATTGACTCCCGTGAGCAAGATGTCATCGAGGTATACGATAAGCCACACCACTGATTCATCCCTTTCAAGTACATAAAAGCAATTGTCGCTCTTCAGAGGTTTAAAACCAAGTTGGAGCAATACTTTCTTGAATGTTCTATTCCAAATTGAATTCGACTGCTTCAATCCATATATAGCTCTGCGCAAACGAAGGGACTCATCTTGTCGGAGATTTAAATCTACTCCTACTGGTGGTGACATATATATATTGGTTCTTCCTCATCAATAAGGCCAATCAAAAACGCTGACTTCACCTTTCGGAGGAGTTTGAAACTATGTGGTCAGGCCATCTGGGCCGAATTAAGGCCACACAGCATCGCATCGAGCTCCTCCCTGACTCGAAGCCGGTTTATCAGCAACAATACCGTGCAGGTCCGAAGGCGAGAGAAAAAGAACTCAAAGAAGTGGAGCGAATGCTCCGAGAAGGTGTAATTGAACCAGCCAACTCAGATTGGGCTAGTCCCGTGGTTCTGGTTGAGAAGAAAGAGAATAACCGTATGAGGTTCTGTGTGGACTACAGGAGGCTCAATAGCGTCACCGTCAGGGATTCGTACCCGATACCTAGAATAGATGAGTGCATCGACTCCTTGGGAGATGCGCAGGTATTTACCACGTTGGATGCCAATTGTGGTTATTGGAAGGTACCTGTAGGTGAGGAAGATCGAGACAAAACGACCTTCACGTGCCATGCAGGTTTTTTTCGCTTCACGCGGATGCCTTTCGGGTTGCGCAATGCTCCAGCCACCTTTCAAAGGGCGCTCGACATCATCCTTTCGAAGGTTAAATGGACAACCACCTGGGTATACATCGATGATGTAATCATCTATTCCAGATCGGTAGAAGAGCACTTTGCAAACGCACGCACCGTAATAACCCTCCTAGCTAAGGCGGGGTGACGCTGGAGCAACGCAAATGCGTCCTCTTTACAAGAAAGGTTGAATACCTGGGACACATCATAGGCCCTGGTACCCTTGAGGTTGCGCCAAGCAACATTAGAGCCGTACAGAAGGTCAAGCTGCCACGATCCCAGACAGACATACGATCCTTTATAGGTTTATGTAACGTCAATCGTCGCTTCGTAAAGGAATTCGGGAAAATAGCGGCTCCCCTCAACAAGAAGCTCCAGAAAGGTGATCCTGGACGGTTTGAGAATCTATCGAACGACGAAATGGATACCTTTGAGGAATTGAAACGAGCGCTGTTGTCGCCGCCAACCTTAGCGTTACCGAAAAGAGGTCTACCGTACACGCTGGATACAGATGCATCCAATGCCCAAATTGGTTGTTGTCTCATGCAGGAGCAGCACAACGGAGACAAATTACCTATAGGATACTGGAGCCGCGCTATGAATGAGGCGGAGCAGAACTACACGGTAACCGAGAAAGAATGTCTAGCAGTAGTGTGGAGCGTGTTGATGCTCCGTCCATACCTTTATGGTGAGCGCTTTACGTTGCGCACGGACCACGACGCCTTAAGGTGGATCCTCGGACTCGCAGATGCGTCTGGTAGACTTGTCCGTTGGAGGTTGAGATTGTCGGAGTTTGAACACGACGTACAGTACTGTCCAGGTATCAAGCACAGCATATCTGATGCTTTGTCACGCTTAAACACCTCAGGGTTAGAGACAAAACCTGTGGACGATGATATCCCTTGCTTTTTGGTGTCATCAAACCAAAATGGTAGCAGCGAACACCTAGAAGGATGTTGGGACTTCCCTGAAGAAGGTGCCTTGCGAAACACCGACATGGCCACGCAGATACTGACCCTAGAGGAAACGAACGTCATGCCCGTAACCCGAGAGGAATTTCTACGAGAACAGGTCCAGGATGCGTACTGCAGAACCCTGGCTGACCAAATTGGTTTCAAAAGGATCACCATTCGATGTGGACAACGATGGGTACATCGTGAGAAGGTCAACCTTGGATGGTAGCCTTCAAAAGGTGGTTCCGAATGCACTGCGCCCGAGAGCCTTGTATCTCGCGCACTACCCGCGACTATCGGGACACCCCGGTGCCACCAGGATGTATAACACCTTGCGGCAACGGTTCTATTGGCCTCATATGGCCCATGATGTCCATACCTTTGTAGGTCAATGTGAATCCTGTGTTCGTACCCGCGGTGGTATTCGAAAGCATCGAAAGTACCTCAAGCTGTTTCCAGCAGCGGGTCCGCTGGAGTTTGTTGCGATAGACCTTCTAGGACCACTTCCCAAGACCAAGAACGGGTATCGGCACATTCTAGTGATCACCGACAGGTTCTCGAAGCTCACGAGAGCGATACCTTTAAAGGAGACGAAGTCAACAACGCTGGCGATCGCGTTCCTCAACAATTGGGTCTACCCGTCTGGTGCACCACTATACCTACTTACCGATAATGGTTCAAACCTGGAATCGAAATTCTTCGAAGCAGTCTGTAATCTCTTTGGTATCAAGCACTATTTCACTACTGTTTATCACCCGCAGACGAACGGACAGGTCGAGTGCTTTAACCACACATTGGTATCAAGGCTACGACACTATACGGAAGAGCACCAAACTGGATGGGATGAGCTGGTGCAACCGCTCACCTACTCCTATAACCTTCAGGTACACCGGTCAACGCAGAACACTCCCTTTGATTTGGTTCTTTCACGACCCCCCCCAGGTATTGTAGTGCAGGGAGATCATACCACCAGCACTGCAGCGGGCGCACTGGCCCCTGCCCAGGTCAAGCGGAATATCCTTGTGAGTTTGAGGAGGGGTCTCAAACATGCAGAGAACCGCCTCACTGTAGCCCAGAAGTGGTATAAGGGCGACTACGACCGTAGGGTAACCAAAGTGGTCTCCGTTTATTCGGGACAATATGTCTACATAGACAACCCACCTTCAGGGAAAAGACCACGACCGGGTGATGAAGCGGACGATGAAGCGATTGATAGAGATATCAATTCGAAGCATCTACCCAAATCAGTGGGACCTTCTAAGGTATTGAACGCATCAGACCACACCGTCACGGTTGACCAAGATGGAAGGCCACTACCGAAAAGGTGTCCGCGAGCGCGCTAGTTACACTGCATCGCCCTCATGACGGTCCCTACCTGAATTGTTGTCGCTCAATCGTGCGCCGACGTCGTCGCGCGCCCTCCCCAACCGATAATGGCGCCAAGTTCTGAACCTCAAGAGATCGCGCGTCGCGCACAGACACCCCTCCAAACCCCGCCCCGCTGTCGCTCGCTTCAACTCTATGGTTCGATGGAAGGAGACCCGGGGCGGGCCTCACGGGTAGGAAGGGGGTCTGTCATATAGTGGCGGAAGGGCTGACTTTTGACCTTGTCAATATACTAAACTGACATTGTAGGTGATGGATGCAAGGGATCATCGGCCATGCATCTCCGGACGAGCTACCATCTAGCTGTTGTCAGCCACGTGTAGTGTTGAAATGTACCTTCTGGTTGTAGTATTCTAGTACTTCGGCGTTCCGATGGTTTCTTTGTCGCAAAGTCGCGTTTGGAACTCATTTCTGAGTGGCCTGGTCAGTGCTAGGATAAGAAGCGACATACCGCGTAGGATGCCAGGAGGCAGGGTACATTGTTGGGACACGTGGTATCACGAGTGGAGTGGCTTGCAACGGCGCATGTAGTGGCGATCCACGTGTCTGGTTTTACTACCCTTTGTAGCTAGAGGTCCATTAGGGACCGTACCCATACAGTGGTTTGGCTAAGTGGCTGACCACTGGGTATTATTTATATATTTATTTGGGCACCCACCCTGACACACAGTATATAGTGTACCAGAGGTGAGCGCCAACTCCAAGTAACGGAGACAACATGGGCATCATGACTATTCCGTTCCTCTCTTAGGATTCCTTAACCGGAGATCCGGACGAGCTATAATAGATAGTCGGCCCCCAACCACTTCACGAGCCGTCTCGTACCTACGTTCCATCAACGTTTTACAGTTGCGCTGTTCACCCTCGCTGGCGAGTAGTGGCCTTACACCCCACTTCCAGCTCGCTGGTGTTGTAGCTCTACCACCATTTCTCCTTCGCCGCAAGCAACCCATCGGAATTCCGAACGCTGTCGCAGGTGTCTGCTCTCTCCGTTAGAGCAGATACTAGAAGTGGTCTCCCGACTTATAACCACTGTGGTCAGCCGCACTGAACAATTCGTTCCTGGAACGTGGAATCGATATCGATACTTGGAAGAAATGGAATCACGACAGCTATTGTTTATCGAACCATCTCCGGCAATTGCAGATTTCATCGTGGTTGAACACGTGGTCGACAAGTCGAAGACACCATTTTGTTCGCACCTGGACTCAGGTTTGGTCTAGGATGCCGAAGACCCGAAGCCAGTCGAGTTCTGCTCGCCCCGGTCCTGCGCGACCACCCCCAAAACCGAGGCTGGCCTCATCTGTTGAAGCCGGAGAGCGGCTGTATCGTCAAGCGATGTCGCGCTCACGCTCGGTGAATGATGAACGAGATCTCTCGGATGTACCGGCCCCTGTGGTGGCGGCAGCCACGCCCACCACAGAAGCCGTAGTTGACCTCGAGGTCGTCGGACCTCAAGAAGAGGATGAATTGCGCAGGGAAGTGCGTTGTCTCAAGTCTGAGTCAAGCGCTTGGAGTGTGCGCATGGTTGCGTTGGAATCGCAGATCGCTGCTCTTATCGCTGATGTCGAACAAATACGCAGTGCGCATCAAGCATTCCTTCGTCAAGACGATGGGAAGCAGGTCTCTGCATCAGTGAAAACACTTCGTGAGGATTTGAACCATCTACTGGAGAGGTACGGGAATACGCCTGATGCGCTACCCGGCTTAACCGTGGATGTAGAGGAAGTCCTTACTCGAGTTAACCCTCGTTTAGAACGCCTGGAGGCGGCAGTTCATGCGCAGACTGCTGCTAAAACAGTCGTGCTGGAAGAGGAAGGAGCTCTTTTGAAGGAAGCTCGTTCGAAGAAGTCGAAGTCACGACGTAAGAAGCGGAAGTCCGCACGTGATTCGAGTGATGAATCGTCAAGTGCGGAGGGTTTCACTTACAGTACTGATGATTCTGATGATTCAGATACGTCAGATGACGACGACAGTAATGATGGTCATCGAAGGTCCCGATCTCGGAAGAAGAACACGTCTTCGTGGTTAATGAGAAAAAAAGGCTCACCTTACAGGGGATTGAAGGTGCTCCCGTGCACGAATCCGCTTTATCGGAAGGTCTTGAATTACAGGTACTACCGTCTGAAGGTGAAGAGCAAGAAGCGCCCAGGACGCGAAACTGCGAAGATGAAGGATCACACCAAACGATTGATGATCGGCCTTAGTGATTTAACATTTGATGGGAAGACCCCCATTCTCGTTATCGAGTTTCTCATTCGATTCGTTGCCGAAGCAGACACACTAGAGATGAGTGAACCACAGGCATTTGTGTCTTTACCACACTTCCTGAATGGTTTTGCTTTAGAGCAATATCGTTCCGTACGCGGATCATTGACAGCCGATGAAGGCGGCGTTACCTCATGGCCAGAGGCGGTGCAGTATTTGCTGCGCAGTTACGCGACTTCAAACGCGATACGTCAGGCAATCCTGGACCTAAGGGATGTGACCCAAAAGCCTGAGGAGGGCGAAGCTGAGTACAGCTCAAGGCTTACCAAAGCTTTAGTCCGCTGTGGAAACGTCCACTCGACGGAGGACAAGATTACCTTGTACATCAACGGGCTAGACCCGAGCATCAAGTCGTTGGTAGCTCGATATCGAGAGAAGCATGGAAGAGTCTCCTTTTTGGAGTTAGTTCAGTTTTCGAAAGCTGAAGGAGACGCGACCAGAGTGCGTGGTTGCCCCCGTCGTTCAGTGGCTTTTGGAATCTCAATGGGTAAGGAGAAGATCCGCGCCAGAGTTAATCAGCGCAGCAAACTGCTATATCTGGAATATCTAGTGCACTCACGAGATTCGTCGTTGGCACCCAAAGGGAGTGACTCGCATGAGCAGGCGGTCCATTTAAAGGAATATACGGACTCCTCTGTACTTACAGTGAATCTCCCACACTCGGAGTCTCAGGACGAGGAAGCCCTAATGGCTATGGAGGACCGCCGCCCTATGTACCGTCCCTACACGGTGCCTCCATAAGGAGGTTTTAAGAACGGGAACCCCGGATGGGTGGATACTCGCACGGCATACCGTTCACAGCCTATGTTGACCAACCGTCGTGACGATTTGATATGTTATTCATGTTATGGAAAACACCATTTGAGTGCAGAATGCACGCTTCCTGCAAAGGATCTGAGTCGTATCATGACGAATTATGAAGCACTCTCAGAAGAGGAAAGAAGCCGCGTATCGGCGGGCATGTATTGGAAAGCCAAAAGTTGGTTTTCTCAGACACCAATGCGCCGGACGGACAAGCCTGTTACTCAGAATGCTGAAGTGTTACAACCCGGAACCCCGGTAGTAAGAGGCGCCTTTGAGGCGAATAAGCCGGTGCAATCGGAAAACTAAGTGAGGGAGCCCCTAGGGGGTCGGAACTATTCGATCCCGTAGTGCTGACCAGGGAGAGCTGGCCTCCCTGGTCCTGCGCTTGGAAGCCCAAGATTTTCTGGAGTCCTCCCAAATTTCCGCCGTACGGAATCAATCCGCCGGACGGAAAGCGAGTACAGTTTGACTGTGAGTTACATCGTCCTTGTAGACGTTATAATTGTCCCTCAAAACGGGAAAGTTACCTCATGGTAATGTCTAAAAGAAACCATAAGCTCTATGCCGACATCGGCTCTGACAGGAATCTGTTATCTCGTCGATTGTCTATCCTGGACACAGGTGCTGGTCCGAACTTTATACGGGAATCGAAGCTCGCTCCTGCTGACTTAGAACGTATTCGATACGGTCCTGTACCGGACATCCGGGATGCCAACAAAAATGCTGTGAAGACATTGGGAACAGTTCGACTCGTGGTGCGTTTGGGACGCTTTGTAGTCCTAGTCGACTTCATCGTCTGTAAGACGTTAGCTGCACCAGTGGTACTGGGATGCGATTATTGCAACAAGTTTGTCGAAGCCATTCGCCCGCGAAGAAAACTAGTGGAACTAGATGATGGATCAATGGTACCAATTGTTCGCCAGCCAATGCGTCGTTGCTCTGAAGCACCTCCACTTCTACCATCTATGGAATACGGGAAATCCCGAGGACGTGTCTCGCCGAGGATTCGAGTAGCGAAGAGTGCCATGCTCAAGGCGCAAACCCAAACTTGGGTTCAAGTAAGAACAGAACGACACGGACTCGTGGTAATTCAACCGAATACTCGGACGTACGAATCCCCTGTATTGCTAGTCGCCAACGGCATTGTTCAGGTTGACCCTGGTAGCCCCTTTTGGATACTAGTGAGTAACTTCACCGATAACGATTATCAGATAACGAAGAATCAGGTTGTTGCAACAGCTTTGCCTCATCCCACAGTGGTGGTCCCTACTCATATTTCTACTGCAGAAGTATTGGGATTAACCCATGTCGGTGAAACAGACGAAGAACTGCAAACTCCGTCTGGAGATCAATTGCGAACGGCAAAGGATCCAGAGAGCCTGGTGGATGAGCTAGACTTAGCACATATGTCGGAACACTACAGAACGAATATCAGGTCTATGCTGAAGAAGTATACATCCATGTGGAGTGGAAAACTAGGAGAGATCTCCGCTACGGAACAACACATTGATTTGGTCTCAGGGTCATGACACATCTCTCAACCGCCCTACAGAGCGGGACCGCGAACTCGCCAAATCGAGGAGGAGAATGTCAGCAAAATGCTGGAAGAAGGAGTAATCGAAGCAGCTCAATCTGCTTGGGCCTCACCAGTGGTGCTGGTTCCAAAACCTGATGGTTCTTTACGATTCTGTAGCGATTATCGAAAACTGAACGCAGTTACAGTTCGAGATACATTCCTGTTGCCTCGAATGGACGAATGTATTGACAGCTTAGGAGAAGCGAACGTGTTCACCACGTTGGACGCCAACTCCGGCTATTGGAAGGTGCCTATAGCGGAAGAAGACCAAGATAAAACCGCATTTGCGTGTCTCGTCGGTCTCTACCGTTTCAAAAGGATGCCATTTGGATTTAGGAATGAACCGGCTACTTTCCAGCGTACTCTGGACATTTTTCTCTCAAGATACAAGTGGAAGACTTGTTTAGTCTATTTGGACGATGTGATCATCTTTTCCCAGGATGTGGAAATCCATTTACGACATGTCGAGGAGATCCTCAAAGCACTACAGAGCGCAGGTATCACCTTGAAATTCAAGAAATGCGAATGGTTCGCTGGCACCGTCCGGTACTTAGGACATGTGATCAAGCTGGGACAGCTTGCCATTCAAGAGGCACAAACAGCGGCTCTCCACGAAGTACAACCTCCGTCGACACAGAAGCAATTGCGTTCTTTCCTCGGCTTGCGCAACTTCTACCGACGATTCGTGCCGCAATACTCGCATATAGCGGCACCGCTCAATGCAAAGCTGCGTAAAGGACAACCGGTACAGCTGGAACAATTCAGACAAGCTGAAGTGGAAGCGTTCGAAACGCTAAAGACAAAGATTATTACAGCCCCAGTCTTGGCGCTGCCCATCCCCAACCTGCCATACTCAGTGGATACCGACTCTATCGAGTACCAAGTAAGGTGTGCCCTTTTTCAAACACACCCTGATGGTGAACGCAAACCCATTGGTTACTGGTCAAGATCGCTGAACGCAGCTGACAAGAAGTATTCAGTTTCAGAAAAGGAATGCCTTGCAGTCGTTTGGGCTCTAACCACATTGCGACCGTATCTCCAAGGAGAACGTTTTACCGTCAACACGGATCATTCGTCTCTACGATTGTTACTGTCCATTACAGACCCGTCTGGTCGTCTCACACGATGGCACTTACGCCTTTCTGAATTCGATTTCGAAGTGAAGTATAAGAAGGGATTGGCCAATGTCCAAGCTGGCGCGCTATCGCGACTCAAAACACTGGGCGAAACCCAAGGCGAAATCGATGAAGAGATACCTTGCTTCTACATGGAGACCCATTCACCATCTTTTGAAGAAGAGGAAAAAGAGACCCTTGATGATTATTCGGATGCAGACCCGTTCCTTTCATTAGCAGACACTGACCCTTCAGTTCAACTCGAGCGAATCTCGTGCACTGAGCTCCTCAATGAGCAACACGCCGATACGTTTTGTGCGTCGATACGCTCTCGTCTTAACGGGGGGGGTGGAGCTCCTTTTTTCACTCGATTCACTAGGAATACTGTTAAGACATGTCAAAAATCATGGTCAAATCGTGATTCCACACGTCTTGAAGAGTCGAGTACTCCATCTGGCACACTACAGCAGGCTGTCTGGTCATCCAGGAGGAACGAAGTTGTTCATGACTCTAAGAAGAGATTTCTACTGGCGTACTTTGGCAATGGACTGCCATGCTAAAGTGAGGTTGTGTACAACATGTGCGAAGAATCGCGTGAAGCTTTACAAGAAGCGGAAACCGATGACGTTATTCCAGGCGAAAGCGCCGTTACAATACGTCAGTATCGAAATCCTAGGGGAATTGATTCGCTCAAGGCGAGGTTATCGCTACCTATTGGTAATCATCAACCGCTTCTCGAGGTATTGGGATATGCCCCGTGGCACGCGCACACCCGTAAGTACAGAAATGGAACCTGAAAGCAGGAAAGATGTTTTGGAATTTGGCCCCAAGGACTTGGAAACGAGTGCATGCGAAAGCGCGCCGTTGCCGCTTCAGGCTGAACCGTCAGGTGAAGCGCCACTCGCTGTTCCGCCGATATCGGCCCAATCCCTTGTTGGCAGGAAGAAGGAGAGGTACCGCCTCCTGTCGTGGTGCAAGCACCATCGTCCACCGAACAGCGGTCAGAATCGGATAAAGCGAAGGAACTTCATCCACGAATGGAATTGAGAAGTAGCAAGAAGTTCGCTTCTATGGAACCTGAAAAACAGGATAGCTCTTTATCTGAGAAAGGTTCTCAAGGAATGAATAAACTGTCCCTGCGGGCAGAACGACAGTTAGTCGACGAGCGAACGCTTAGCGACGCTGAGACTGCTAACACAGAGACGCTTGGGTCAGCCTGAAGGCATTTCAAACCTGTTAATAGGAGTCTCGCGCCAAGAGCGAAAGAATTGGGAAACGTCCAGGAATATGTTATGGATGGCATATGTGAACATGGCGAGCATGAAGACACTAGAGAATTACTTTGTCGAGTCCGTTGGTACGGTTTTCCTCCGGAAGCGGATACGTGGGAACCTATAGCTCATATCCCCCGTTCCCAGCTCGTGCGACATCATCGACGCATGCGATTACCACTTCCCAGGGAGATCGACTCCTCGATAGTCGGGCTCATGGGCACATCCCATTTCTAAGTATGGGCTACAAAGGTAGTAAAAACTCGAAAGGCGAGAAGAAAACAAGAAGTCATGAAGAAGAAACGTGAAAACACGCAAGCACAGGACATTTACTGATTATCACCTATGAACAACTCGAGAAGCGAGAAGAAAAATTGAAGAACTTGAGAAGCGAGAAGAGAAGTCAGGGACTCATTAGGCCCGGAACACCCGGTAGCATTTGTATTGCTTTGTGGCTCGGGTGGGGCGATTGCCAAGATCGGCAGACACCGTATGATGCCGTGGACTGCTTGCTGAAGCCACACTTGCTGAAGGAACCCTGAAGGCGCGACTTAGCCGTCAAGTTTGACGGGCTGTGACCGTTGCCGTTCATCGCAGGATGTGAAAAGGCAGCTTGCGCCCGAACACCAGAGAACAGAGAACAGAGTGTGCTAAAAGAAATCATGAGAACGATGAGTACCCGGAACGCCGGTTGTCGCACATGTGGTGCACCTGTCTTGCGCCTAATACGGTTCGCGCTTAGCGGGGGGGGTATGTGTTATTCTACTATTTCGGCGTCCCGATGGTTTCTTTGTCGCAAAGTCGCGTTTGGAACTCATTACTGAGTGGCCTGGTCAGTGCTAGGATAAGAAGAGACATACCGCATAGGATGCCAGGATGCAGGGTACATTGTTGGGACACGTGGTATCACGAGTGGAGTGGCTTGCAACAGCGCATGTAGTGGCGATCCACGTGGAGGGCTTTACTACCCTTTGTAGATAGACGTCCATGAGGGACCATACCCATACAGTGGTTTGGCTAAGTGGCTGACCACTGCGTATTATTTATATATTTATTTGGGCACTCACCCTGGCACACAGTATATAGTGTACCAGAGGTGAGCGCCGACTCCAAGTAAAGGAGACAACATGGGCATCATGACTATTCTGTTCCTCGCTTAGGATTCCTTAACCGGAGATCCGGACGAGCTATAATAGATAGTCGGCCCCCAACCACTTCACGAGCCGTCTCGTACCTACGTTCCATCAACGTTTTACAGTTGCGCTGTTCACCCTCGCTGGCGAGTAGTGGCCTTACACCCCACGTCCAGCTCGCTGGTGTTGTAGCTCTACCACCCCTTTTCCTTCGCCGCAAGCGACCCATCGGCAGTCCGAACGCTGTCGCAGATGTCTGCTCTCTCCGTTAGAGCGGATACTACACTGGTTGAAAAATTGTTAGTACTTGTAATTGTAATTATATTTAACTTAGTACAGTAGTGCAGTGGCCACCTGGCACTGTAGTCAGTGCTGGCCAGGTCTCTGACACTAGGTCAGAGACTGTGCCTTGCTGGCACCTCCCGGGTGATCTGGAGAGTGCAGTCCACTGCATATAGGGAACTGCACCTCCCCCATCCTAATCTGATAAAGACAGGCACCATTTGGGTCACGACTATACCTTTTGGTTCATCGTTTCTCAACTACCACACAGGCTTTCCCGCGCGTTGACGCCTACCATTGTTCACCTACACAGTATAGCCTAGTTGCCCCGCCGTTTGCCCCTGCGGGTTTTCACGGTGCCCTGTTACCATCGAGGTTTATTACGTCTACCTTCTAAGTTTGAGCGTCAACAAGCTCCCTACGGTTGAGCGTCACAACGCTCCCGAGACAAGACAGTAGCACACCCCGGAGGTGATTGTACGACAAGATGACAGCAATGTGACGTCCTGTCTCGCAGAGAAAGCCGCCTTGATGGGAATTGGCAGAATCCAGGCTATCAAAACTACTTATCTATATGTCGCTCTCAAGAAACGCTCCAAAGCGGAAAGTTTTTCATTCAGCCGTACATGGACTTCACCCCGAACTATTCTACATCTCTATTCGGGAAGTCCTGCTATACTCAATATCAAGTTTATGGTAGCAGATGATCAGCTCGCATTCGAAGATCTCCACATTGGCCCCCCAGTTTTAAACCATCTCCTTGTAGGCACCCATACGCTTTGGAATCACAACAGGTTTGCACTCGATGGGGCAGATTGTTCGCAAATAGGAAACCCGACAGTCGAATGTGACGGAGGGTATGTCAGTCGTATCATGTCCGCGCGTTTGAACCAAGAACCCACTGCAGATTGGCAACTTATTGAAGCTCAACGCCTCAGTCGTCCAACCGTAAACTACCATATGGCGAAACTGGAGCAGGACCCATTTCCAAACCCCGAATTTCTCGATCCTATTGACGGTAAGCAGCATAGCGCGATTGAGAAAGCCACAAAGAAGCTAAACAACGGCGCCAGAAGAAACGGAATGGGCAACCAAGACTTCGAAACTCTCAGACAGATTGTTGAGAAACACAAGAACATTTTTCGTGTCTCTCTCTCTGCGGGATCCCCTACTAACATCCGCCTGTTGATAATCAAGTTAATGACAGATGCCAAGCCGGTAAGAGTGAAACTGCGTAACCACTCACGCGAACAGCGAAAATTCCTTGAAGGCTTTGTCTCAGATTTGGTCCACGCCGGCATGGAGTACCCAAACCCTACTACTGCTTGGGCGAGCGCCCCACTTATCGTCTCGAAACCAAAACCGGCACGTTTCAGATTAACAGTAGACCTCCGTCCCGTCAACAAGTTCATAGTACGCCACCAATATCCGATGCCGATTATTGAACACGAACTGGAGAAGCTCTCCGGCTTCCAGTGTTTTGCCACAATTGATCTTTCCCATGGCTACTGGCAGTTTCCGTCGCAAAAATACTCCCAAGAATTGAAGTCGTTTATAATTTCAGAGTGAAAAATATCCTCAACCCGTGTGCTACACGGAACAACCAACACGACGACGCATTTGCAGTCCGTGCCCGCCGAGATATTCCCCAAAGACCTGCGTAACCTTTTTTTTACTGGCTGGATGACATCCTATTGAATGATGGAAGCGTCAGAGGACTACTGCAAGGAATTAGAATGCTCTCCAGTCTGTGTGCCAAGTTCTTTATCCGCCTCCACCCCGAGAAGTGGATATTGTTCGAAACCTTAATCAAATGGTGTGAAAGAATCATCAGCATGGAAGGAGTACGGTATGAACCTCGACAAATGAACGGTCTACTGCATATGGAGAAGCCAGCCAATGGAGCGCACCTACAACAGTTCTTGTGCGCCATGCAGTGGGTCGAAACGGGTATAACAGGCTTTTCTAACCTCATCCCACCCCTTCATGACTTCTTGGAGCGTATATGTGAGCAACCAGGGAAAAGAACCAAGAAAGCACTTGCCAAAGTAGACCTAACTGGTCTCAGTTGGACTAAATTGGAAAGCAAAGCTTTCTTAGATTGCAAACATGCCCATGCCAATATGGTCACTCTTGCTCATCGTGATGATGACCAACGACTCTGTGTGTACACTGACGCTTCCCAATGTTCAAACAAACAGTCGTTGCCTCTCCTCGGTTTGAGAGGGTGGCGAGGTAGTAGGTTTTATATCTCCCGTAAACCCTGCAAAACCAGGAAGTCCCTTGTAGCCAGAATCACAGGGGGCCATTACAATGCCTAAAATCACAATCTTCGCCTTTCTATCGTAACACTTATCAACACAGAAGAGGGAAAGCAAATTCTTCTCTTCTATCAACGAGCTTTTCCAAGGGAGCTATGCCAATGCTGTTCCATCATCCTCCCCATTGGTATGGCTCTTCTTCATTTACATCAAACTGCAGAGAAAGTGGTGTTGTATTCGTAAGAGTGGTTTTGTGAAAAAATCTGCGATCATCCATTGAGTCGGGCAGTAGAACACTTTGGCTTCACCCTCACTGACAGCGTCTCGAGCGAAATGATATCTGATCTCAACGTGTTTAGCTTTTCGCCCACCTTTAATCCACTGTAATAAACCTGTTATGTCTTCCAAGATGGGATTTTCTGAGCCCACTTCTGGCACACGGAGCTCAAGTAGTAGGGATCGGGCCCATCTTATAGCTTTGATACATTATGACAGAGCTATGGACTCTGCTTCCGTCGTTGAGGTTGCCACACCTTTTTGCTTTAGCGTTTTCCACATAATTGGGGTTCCGTACAACTTGATCACGTAGCCAGAAGTAGACTTCCGGTCAACATCGTCTGCGTCCCAGTCCGAATCAGCAAATGCGATCAAGGGGTGACCGCTTTGAGATGCCTTTTGCAATGTTATTCCTAGCGTTCGAGTTCCATTCAGGTATCGCAGTATCCTTTTGACAGCCTTCCAGTGTGCTTCTGTAGGCTTGGACTGTGCACGTGCCAAAAGGCTCACTGGTGTGCATATGTCTGGCCTGGTACGACTAGCCAAGTACATTAGATACCGAATGCATTCTTGATATAGCCCATGATCTACAAACTCCTCGGAAGAGTTGAGTGCAGATGCTCTGATTCCATATGCCATTGGCGTGCTAATGGGACGAGACTCAGCCATGTTGAATCGCTCTAAAACTCCCCGTATCATTGGATGCTGGTGTAAAGTCACTTCGTGGCCGTTGCGTTCGAAGTAGACTCCCAAGAAACTAGATTTGTTATCGACAGTTCTAATTTCGAAATTCTTTTTCAAGTTCTGTTGATCTTCTTCAAGCAAAGCGCCATTGACTCCCGTGAGAAAGATGTCATCGAGGTATACGATAAGCCACACCACTGATTCATCCCTTTCAAGTACATAAAAGCAATTGTCGCTCTTCAGAGGTTTAAAACCAAGTTGGAGCAATACTTTCTTGAATGTTCTATTCCAAATTGAATTCGACTGCTTCAATCCATATATAGCTCTGCGCAAACGAAGGGACTCATCTTGTCGGAGATTTAAATCTACTCCTACTGGTGGTGACATATATATATATTGGGTCTTCCTCATCAATAAGGCCATTCAAAAACGCTGACTTCACATCCAGATGGGTTATAGTATACCATCTGTTGTGCGCCAATGTCAACGCAATCCGAACTGTTTCAATGTCTACCACTGGTGTATTGACACTGTTCATGTGTTTTTTCTAGCAACCTTTCGCAACGAGATGTGCCTTGAACTTCTGTACTGACCCATCTCGGGACAGCTTGATCCCAAAGATAAATCTTGATGCAAATACCTTTGAATTCGGAGGTGTCGTCTCCCTAGTCCATGTACCCATGTTTCGTAAGGCTTGAAGTTTGTTCTCGATGGCTTTCGTCCACTGTCTTGCGTGAGATGACGCTTGCACCTCAAACACAGTCTCCGGTACTGACACGAAGGCAAATTCGCGACCAACGAGTCCATTATGTTGTTTGTCTGAGAACTTCTGTGGTGCTCTTCGCTCTCTCGTAGGATATCTCGTCTCAGGATAGTGTGTCAGCATCTCTTCCATGCTTGGGGTGATTGACACATTATCCTCTTCAGCCTGCTTCTCTGGCTTTTCCTCGAGGAGAATTCCTCCTGTAGCGCTGAATTCATTTTCATTTTTATCCTGTTCATGACCATCTTCATTTAGATGTGGTGGCAGCGAAGGGGTGTGTAAGGGTATCCCATTATGGTCAGTGTCCTCCATGATCTCATCTGTTTCCACCACGGACGTAGGGAGTCCTGCGGGGGGGTTCGGTTGTTTCCCGAATACTTCCACCCCCGGGAACACTGTCTCATTAATCACAACGAGCCTGGCGAATGTTACACAGTCATTCTCAATATCATACAAACGGTAGTTGTGGTGATTAAGAGTGCGAAGTAGAATGCACCGGCGAGTTTTGCTGGCTAGCCTCTTCTTACGTGCCAAATGTATCCATGCTTCGCATCCGAAAGTTCTGATATGGCCTACGTAGGGTGCAGATACATATACAATCTCGAAAGTTGTATCTCCAGATCCGCCATCTTTGCCGATCATATTCAACAGCCGAGTGGCAGGAACAAAAGCTTCGCCCCAGAACCGGTTCGGAAGACAGGTATGGTGGAGCATTGTTCTCACCATATCCATCACAGTTCGATTGAAACGCTCAGCAACACCGTTTTGCTGTGGCGTATATGGTGCTCTATTTTACCAATCGATTCTTTCTTCTTCTAGGTACTTCCTCAATCTAATGTACTCCGGACCATTGTCGGAGTAGAGTAGTTTAATTTTCTTCTCCGTTCGTCTTTCAAAATACAATTGGAAGCAGCGGAGCTCATTCGAGAGTTCCCGCCGCTCTTTCAAGAGCCTTACATCTTTGTAACCAGATCTATTATCAATGGAGGAAACAAAATACCTCTTTCCTCCAATACTCGCAGTCTGGAAAGGTCCATATATGTCAGAGTATATGACTTCTCCCACTGCATCTTTCTCATCTGGTCTGCTGTATAACGGGAGACTTGTCATTTTCCCTTCAATGCTCGGTTGACAATCACGCGGTCTTGTAGTGTTTCGAATCTAAGTCAAGTCCTAAAACGTTTCCTGTTCTGTACATGTTGTCGATTCTGCGTTTGCCAATGTGATCAAAGCGCTCACGCTATAATTCGAGGTTCCTATTTCTGTTGGAAGCAACATAAGTAGTAATTGGAGCTTTCCCTTGTACTTCATACACTCCCCAACCTTGCTCCCACGTAGTACCATCTCATCCTTGGTAATCGTGCACCCTGAGCTGGTAAATGATACTTGAAACCCATCTTCAACAAGCTTTGCGCATGAAAGAAGGTTGCACTGTAACTCAGGGACAAACAGAACTTCTTCAAGATCTACCACAATAGCACCTGATCGTTCGAAGTCTCTAAAACCAATTCGTAGAGTACCAATCATTATGGACTGAACCTTTCTACCATCTCCAAGTGCCACTGCGTTACTTGGTGTGTGTTACATCTGTGTGGATAAATCATCATCTCCAACCATGTGTGAAGATGCCCCTGAATCAACAACAAAGGTCTTCAAGCCCTCAAAGGCTTCAAATCCCATAAGAGCTTTGCGCTTCTCCGCAGTACCCTTTCTCGACTCAATACCTTGTGATTTACTCCAACATTGATTCTTCATATGCGCCTTCTTACCGCAGTTGAAAAATTTGCCCCGAAACTTTGATCTGAGCGCCTTCTCAGAGCCTAAAGGAACTCCAGATTCATGGAAAGATGTTGCATTGGAGATACGAGATTCGAACTCCTGCAAAAGACGTGCAGTTGCCCGTTCCCATGTAAGTTCGGCGTCTGGCATGGACTGTAGTGCTGAGATAACCGCGCCATAGACCGTCTCATCCATGTTCCCAAAGCTTGAGAGTAGTATTGCTACTTGCATTGAATCTTCTACAGGGCTGCACATTCCTTTGAGCCTATTGAAGAACGATTCAAACTCATCAACAAACTCGGACATTGTCTTGCCTGGAACGTATTTCATGTTATGCACTTTTGTCTGCAGTTGGACCCTAGTAGCGGCATTCACTGTTGCATACCTTTCCCGGAACTTTTGATATATTGTATACGGATTCTTTCTTTCAGTTGCGATAGTTCTCAATGGCTTATCACCAAGACATTGCACGAGGTATATCCGGGCTTTAGAGATCTTCAATGCCAAATCAATCGGCACAGGTTGACTCACATCTTCTCCTAGGGAGTTACGCCTCACAATTTTCAGCAGCTCCTTTGATTCGAGCAGTGCTTCAAATCCCATAGTCCATAACGTAAAATCCTCCCCATGACGAGCGTTATAGCGTGGAATTTTCTTCGATAGATCCTCGTCCATGGTTGTTCTGTGTGCAAAATAAACTGTTCGCCGCGATGCTACCACTTGTTCAAACAAACAGTCGTTGCCTCTCCTCGGTTCAGAGGGTGGCGAGGTAGTAGGTTTTATATCTCCCGTAAACCCTGCAAACCCAGGAAGTCCCTTGTAGCCAGAATCACAGGGGGCCATTACAATGCCTACAATCACTATCTTCGTCTTTCTATCGTAACACTGATCAACACAGAAGAGGGAACGCAAATTGTTCTCTTCTATCAACAAGCTTCTCCGAGAGAGCTATGCCAACGCTGTTCCATCACCCAAACCATATGATCTGGCATGATCACCCAAACACCTACTGTAAACGTTTGCAAACCGCAGGCAGAGCAACTTCACAGTCCTCTGGCTTTCTGATCTGGATTGTTCAACGGAAAAAAGCTTAGGTGGCCATACTAGAAAAGGAGACCTTTTCCATTCTTGCTACGCATGGGCGAATGCACTGGATGGTCGCCGGATCGACTGGTTTCGATTTGTACACAGACCATAACAACCTGATATTTCTTTTGGACCCATTCTCTCTCATCCCGGACTTGAGATTGCCAGCAGTGAAGAAAGTGTTGAGGTGGGCAGTGAAACTCAGCGCGTACAACTGCACTGGCTATCATATCAAAGGCTCTGATAATGTCTGGGCGGATATGCTCACCCGCTTGGCAGCACCCCCTGTAGTTCGCCGACTTACAAAAGTCCCAGCGCTCCACTCAACCTCAGATGAACAGTTTGTTTGGCCTCCAATAAAGGAAATATGGTCGTCCTAGGAAGACAATCAGGATAACAGACCGCATAACGTGACCAAAGATGTAGGTCTCTGGAATAACAATGTGAAGTCCATATGGATCCCTGACACAGCAGGAAATCTACAAATTCGACAATTTATTATTGCACACACTGGCAAAACAGTACATCGTGCGAAAAAAGCCACGATTAAGACTCTCCGTAAGGTTTTCTTCTGGAAAACTTTGAACAACTATGTCAGGGTATTTGTACGCCCCTGCATACACTGTATCTCTACTCTCGGTGGCGAGAAAGTATCCTGACCTTTTGGACCAGCGGTATACGGTAGCGTTCCGAATGGTTTACTCCAGTTTGACTACCTGGAGATCGGTCCAAGCAGAACTGGAGAGAAGTATGTCCTCATGCTCCGTGACGACCATTCAGACTACAAGTGGCTGTTTAATTTCTCTAATATCTCAGCAGAAAATGCAGCAAACGCACTCATCGACTAGTGTGCGACTTTTGCAGTCCCACAAGGTCTGATGTCTGATGGACCGACACATTTCCGCAACAAAACCCTTCGACTGCTGGCCAAGGCTTTGAGCGTTCCCCACCATTTCAGGTTGCTATAAACGCATTGGAGCAATAGCCCAGTAGACCGTCTTGGAGAGGAAGTGTTGAGAACCTTTCGAGCTCTGGCTTCAGAACTGCAAACGTATTTCAAAGAATGAACTGATTGTACCCCAATTGTCTAAAGCTACCTGATCAATACAGTATGCTTGCACCGTGGAAACATTTTCCCTCTCGCTGCCTTTTTGGGCATTGATATGACACCACCGCTTCGAATGTTCCTCCTAACTACATCTTTAAAGTTTAAAACTGTCACGAAGGCCGTTCTGGAACGTGTATCGAATGTCCAACAGCTGAATAAATACGTGGCAGATCTGTATTCACTCTGCAACGAACTTTGTCGAAGACCAGAGCTGTATCTTGTCAAAAAGGATCTCGAGAAATATTGCCCAACTTTATCGAAGGCATCTATGTTTTGGTTGCACGGGAAGACTTTCATGCCGGTGTAAAACTTGATTTGCAATGAAAAGGACCGAAAACAATAGTGCGAATTTCATCTGACTGTGTGTTGGAAGTCGAGGATTTACGAAATGGTTTTACTCAAGAAGTAGATTGAAGCAGATTAAAGTTCTATCGCGATAGCTCTCTTGAACGAGATTGTATTATGAGTCATGTCTTGACATCAGAAACGGGAATGCCTGTCTCTCGATTAATAAACCTGGTAGAAACTACAGATTGATTGAAATTCCACCTGCGGTGGAAAGGTTTCTCACACAACAGAGACACTGTGGAGCCTATCGAAAGGATCTCCGAGGGTGTTCCCGTAATGTTTCGCCGTCTGCTCGAGCGGAAACACTCTACGGCAAATTCGATTGCAAAGGCGCAAAAACATCTTTCTCTTTGAAAGAGAGGAGTGTGACGCACTCGGACACAAGCGTAATCCCAAACGGAATCCGAGTCCGTTTTTAGTCAACTGCAGGCCACACAACAACTAGATTAGGTAGCATGCAACCAATGGCTGGGTAGCACTAGCGAGTGACGTCCTTTGTTCACTAGGGAGTCGGATTAAGTACTTAAGGCGCAACAAACTGGCCTGCTATAGTAAAACGAGTTATCGAACTTTTTCTCTACTGACCCTCCGGTCAGCACATACGAGAAGATGAGAATTCCCGCGAAAGTTACAGTATTAGTCGCTCGTTGGGAGAAGAGCCGCGATGCGGACTGCGACAAATCAGCACTTTGATGGGCTTCGATGTTACCAATGGATTTCAGCAATGGCCAGGTAGATCTCAGGTCGAGTGCAAATGATCATAGGAGAGGCTAGTTAGGTGAAAACAAGACGATAGGAGTTGAGGACTGCTGATACAAACAGTAAGATCAGCAGTCCTTCCTTTATACTCAACAGACGAATACGAGAGCAATAAACTACAAAGTGTATGCTCTCGTAAACAAATACAAATACAAAATCAAACGAAAGTCACGTAAGCAATACAAGAATAAATTGACCATGATACAAACATTCAAGTTCACTGAGATCCCCCCTCGAACGGTACGGGTGAAACATAGAGAGCTGTTCGATGCAGTGCAAACAGTTCTCCAATCAGAGACTTCGTGAATATATCTGCTCGATTTTTCTCAGACGGAACGTGATGAATCGCTATAAGTCCTTGATTGACAGCATCCAATACGTGATGATGCCCTACTTAAATGTGCTTCACTTTTCGCATGCGAAATTCGGTTTTCGTCCATGCAATTGCACCAAGATTGTCCTGAAACAAAGGAGTCGGGTATTCCAGTGCAAACCCCAGTCCATTTAGAACGTTCCTGATCCAAGTGAGTTGTTTAATGCATTCTGAGATAGCATAGAACTCAGCTTCTGTTGTCGATAGGGCCGTTGATTTCTGGAGCTTCGAACTCCAAATCACAGGAACGTCACCAATAGTGATTACATGACCCCCCCTCGATCGATGTTTATTCAGATCACGGCCCCAATCGGCATCGGACCAAGACGCGACAGAAGAAGAGACGCTGTATGGTATTTCCAAGCCGTAATGCTTCGTCGCAAGCAAGTACCTTACGACCTTCTTCATGCATTGCCAATGTTCAGGTGAAGGATTAGATGCAAACTTTCCAAGCATGGACACCGCTGTGGACAAATCCGGTCGGGTGCGAGTACTTAGAAAAAGTAGCGATCCAAGAACCTCCTTGTATGGCACATTCATCATAGCCGAACATTCAGAGTCACTGGGAACTGTCAATGCGTCATACAGACAATGTGTTTGAGGAAGAGGAGCAGCGACGGGTGTTGCAGTATCCATATGACACATTTTGATGACCTTCTCAATGAGCGGCCGTTGGTGAAGCAGAATTCCTCTGTGGTTCTCATTAATAGAAACACCAAGATATTAATCAGTTCGACCGAGTTCAGAAATATCATACTTAGTGCAGAGTTTTTCCTTCGCCCATGTAGTCATATGAGCCGGTCCAAAAATGCTGAGATCATCCACATAGGCCAAAACGATGACCTTATTCGTTCCAGTTCCGAATAGAAAGACACGAGAAGCAGATTAGAGCGGTTTGAAACCGATGGAGGATAGATAAGAAGAAATGTCTTCGAACCAGAGTCTCGGCGCTTCCCGAGTGCCATACAATGATTTCACAAGCTTCACAACACGGCCATCGGCTTCACTTACGTCCTTAATTTTCGGGAGCTTAATCCAAATGGGACTCTCCGTAGGCATATTAGCATGTAAAAATGCTCCTTTCACATCAATGTGCTGACGATCCCATTTCATAGTAGTGGAGAGAATCATCATGACGCGAAATATTTCAAAGTTGAGTACCGGTGCGTAAAGACTGTCTTTATCAGAGACGGTCTGGAAATTTCCTCGTGCAACCAATCGAGCTTTGAAACGTAAGGGCTTACCGTTGTGATCTCGTTTAAGACGGAAAATAAATCCGGAAGGAATTGGCTGGCCATGGTCAGAGGTGGCATCCTCGTAGGTACCGAGATTGCGAATAGTTTCGAATTCAGTACGGATAGCGTCCTTCCAGTGGGTAGCTTCAGGAGATGAGAGAGCGTGACGTAGTGTAGGTTCATCAGATGTGCTGATTTCTTCAGGAAGTGTCCGTACTGCATTTGCAACCTCTGTCTCAAAGTCAGATGCACACCCGCCAAGGTCTGGATCGTAGGTTGACGGTTTCTCTGGATAACGAGTCAGTTCGGAGCTACTGTCACTGTGGGATAAACTGAGGGATTCAGTTTCGTCTGCATGAGACGAGAGTGAGGGGGTGATATGATTGGAACCGGGGGGAGTGTCATCGTCATCATCACTGGAAGCATAGCCTTTTGAAGGGCAATAGGAAGAACAGTCTGATGCGGTTGGAGATATAGGTGTAGCAGACCCATTAATGAGGGAAAGACCAGGAAACTCATTTTCAAGAAACCTGACATGCTTGGTTATGGTAACACCGATGCTGGTTAATTTTTTGTACATGCCACCACGGATGTGTCCAAGATTGAGGCCTTCCACAAGTCGGGGTTGCATCTTCTTACGATCTTTGGGGGTTTCCTCCACAAGGGCACGGCACCCAAAACTTCGAAGATGCTTTACATCGTGAGGAGGCTCCTGAAGTAAATGGACAAAGGGTATGCGAGCTGTACTGCGGTGGATGCCGACATTTTTGCAGAAAACTACATGATGAAGAGCATCTTTCCAGAAAGAGAGCGGCAGATGAGCCTGTTCCAGACAGGCTCGTATGGGTCCCATAGGGACAGCAATGTTGCGTTCAGCAAGACCATTCGATGATGGTGTGTAGGCAGAAGTTGTAGTAATGACGACACCACTGCGCTTCAAGGTCTTTTGCGCCTTGAAGAACTCTGAACCACCGTCTGAGTGAAGCGAAAGGACACGTTGGTTAGATTGGCGCTCGAACCAATTTACGTACTCCAACAGTATATCAGATGCTTCGGATTTGCGGAGGAGTGCGGCTGCGAATAAATACCGAGTGTATTCATCGACAATGATTATGTAGTAAACACGACCACCTTCCGATTCAGTGCTGAAAAAGGTAATGTCAGTGTGGAGGTGACCAGGTTTACCGGCGGGTGTTAAGGAACCCCGGAAGCTACGCCGAAATTTTCCACGAACGCACGGAATGCAATCCATTGTTGATTTGCCAGATTTGGATAGCACATGTCTTTCAAGTAGAGTCCTGACCTCTGCCATCGTTGCAGTATGACCAAGTCGGTTGTGCCACAGCGAAATATTCTTGGAAGTTAAGTCAATTTCTTCCACAGCTACTGTGGACGCCTTCATCGTCATTTCTTCCACAGCTACTGTAGAGGCCTTCATTGCATCATCAGTGCTGATAATATCGGAAACACGAGCCATCGTAGCCATCGTTTGGGGGTTTGAGCTAAAATTGACTGGATGTGAGGAGGAGGAGCAGTGTCCAGGAATGTAATATAGCCCATCAGGGTTTTTAGAAGCGCTGCCAATGATCCGCAGGTTGTCATCCAGATCAATGAGGTAGGCTACCGCTGGAAGAAAGAGTACAGCGAGATTTTTGGCAGTAAGAGCTGGGATAGAGAGCAGACTCATGGCAATATTGCTAGAAACCAGCATGTTGCTGAGCGAAACCGTTGTGTCAGTTCCTCCATAAGACCAGGTAACGTCTCTAACACCTGTTTCTGTGGCTACGATTTCCGAGTTGTCTCCCAATGCAATTGGAACATTGCACTTATAGCTCCGATATAAATACTTGGCGGAGGATGTCAGGTGGGCAGTAGAACCAGAGTCCAACATTAAAAAGTTGTCTTCTGTAGTGCGTGCAGCCATGGCTCGGGGACGTGTGACTGTTACGCGGTTGGTTGTTTTCTTAGAGCTTGAACCAATTTCAGTCAGTTTATCGGGCTTCTCGGTCGATTCTGTAGACTTCTGACCCGATAGCGCTGTGGTTGATTCAGTAGGGATTTTCAGTTTGTTCTTTGGGTTCAAGGGATTTAGATAACAGCGATTGGTTGTATGGTTTTCCTTGTTGCATATTCCACATTTTGGTCTGGCTGCCGCAGCTCGTTCTGAGAATTGACTTTCGAGTGTTCGCACTTCATCAAGCAGACGAATCGAAACAACATCCCAGGTGGTTTTCTCAGTTGAAAGGGTTTTGATGGCAGCAAAAACAGGATTAAGTTCCATTGCAGTAACCGAAGACACTAAAAGAGCAACAGTGAGCTTTTCAGGTAGTTTTATTTCCATGGCTGTTAGTTGTTCTATGGCACTGGCCATCTTGTCGATATGACAACCCATGTTTTGGTTGATGTTAAAATACCTCATGTTTATCAACTCACATATTTTGACAATGCGGGATGCTGTTGACGTGGATGCAAAACGCTCATCGAATCGTTTCAGCATTTTACATGGGTTTACAATGTCGCTCTTTACTAAATGCAGAGCCTCATCAGAAAGAGCAGAAACAATAAATCCGCTTGCTTTCTTCTTACTGAACTTCCATTCGGCTTTCTTCTCTTCATCAGAGATGAAGGGATTTCGATCCTGACTCAAAACTTCTCCAATGCCTTTGTCCTTACATGCGGCATCAATTCGTATTCTCCAGAGCTTGTAGTCATGCTTTTCATCAAAAGGCATAATTCGAACTTTCAATCCATCAGAATTCATGGTGAGACAGAAACCGAGAGTACAGTGTAGAAGATTCAAATAAGCAAGACAGAAGAGAGACAATTAACAACAACAACTCTGTAAGCAAAAGAACAAATGTTGCAGACTGACGTAACCTGGGCCCGTAACCTCTAAGGTCGAGTGCAAATGAGCGTAGGTGAGGCTAGTTAGGTGAAAACAAGACGATAGAAGTTGAGGACTGCTGATACAAACAGTAAGATCAGCAGTCCTTCCTTTATACTCAACAGACGAATACGAGAGCAATAAACTACAAAGTGTATGCTCTCGTAAACAAATACAAATACAAAATCAAACGAAAGTCACTTAAGCAATACAAGAATAAATTGACCATGATACAAACATTCAAGTTCACTGAGAGTAGATGGGTTATGGCAGAGATAGCATTTTGTTGGGGCATCATGGATAATGAGAACACCGAGGTAGTGTGCCACATTGACGAAGTGATGTACTACGAAGGCGTATGCCTAGTTCACCGTCTCAGCGGCCAGTTGATGTTGATGCAAAACAGCTACTGCAGATGCTTCTTTACCTTGGATAATATGAGGAACAAAGTTGACTGCTTGATAACGTGTGAGACGATCTGAACAAGAATTTGCAAAAGACGCTGGTGATGGGTGTAATTTTCCAAAGCCCGTAGTTCTAAGTGGAACGGAGTAGTAACACCAGAACAAAATGACGAATGTTCACCTTGAACAACAAGTACCCATTTGACACGAAATACACCTTAAAGGTACTCTCTATTAACTAGAAATTAACCCTGTAATAGAACAAAATCATTTCTACTTCTTCGAAAAGTCCATTCCAACCACAACAACCACTTCTTTCTAGTCAATATGTGTTACTGGTTTTTGAGATCTGAACCCGAGACCTCGCTGTGGCCTGCCGAAGCTGGAGAGAACGCAGCATCATGATAACCTATTTGTACTTCCCAGCACGTCGTACAGCATCTACGAGGTCAAAATGTCGAGGCAACACCTGCTGTGGTTCTTTCTATATGCTTTCCTTTCTTACTTTCTCTGCGGCGACGGCGGGCTGTTTTTGCTTCGACAACGCTCTACTTCAAACACTCAAACGTATCAAAGACAACACTGCTTTTGTCGTTTGCACAGCTCAATAAGCGGTATACATGAAACTGAAAGAGTGGAGGTGTATATCCTCCACAATTTCAGTCAACGGTTCAGTCTGGTTTCGTGTCGACCATTACTAACATTCCATAAAAGTCGCGAAACGATTAGAATCGTCGAAACTGAAAAGAAGAGTTTGCGCGAACAATTGACCGTCGTCAACAGGCCATATTCCGCACTTTGCGAACCCTGAAAATATTGTTGAAACCGTGAAACATTTCTCATAAATGCCGAATATTATTTGCGCGATATCAAATTCATCAATATCTTCATTAGTTCTCTTTCGGCTGCTATTAACAGCATATAACATTTGGCGGAAGTGATGCTTCAATGAAGGAAATACCCCGAAGTGTAGGAGCTGTGTGGTCCCACTACGGAGAGCTGGTAACGGCCAAGAGGTAGCTTGGGCTTTTCTAACAACTCTAATATAGGGACGCTCAAGTGGAAGATACCGAACATATCCGTGACGCTTGGTCTCCTGACCTTACACCACACCGACCCTGTCACAATACTTTATTTCAAGGCTTTATGGAAAAATAATTGGGCGGCGGCTCGCAGCGCCGTTGACAGCCAATGGAAATGATTTATTTGAATGACACAATATAGGTTTTGTTTTTAAAACAGTATTTCTACTCAAATTTTTGTGACACTAATTTTGTCAGCTGTAATTTTGCCAAAACGTCAATTGTCAATTCCCGGAAAGTTTGGGGTAGGGATTATGCAACCTATTTTTAAGAAAAGAAACGTTTTATTAATTTTCCACGAACTACAAGTTCTTGGTCAGTCCATCTTTCGAAACATTTATGAGAAAATATAGAAATATTTGATTTTGGCACCAGTGATGACCACTAAAACCAGACAATACCTGAAAGGCACGCAATTAGGAGTGACCATCAAGAACGCTGTACGTTTGCCTTCACCTACCAGTCCTTTTACCGCATTTCTGTGGAGTCTGTACAGAGTTTGAGATGCCGTGGAGCTTCTTCGACATGATTCTGCCGGCTTGGTTTCGATTTGTTGCGCTTTACGTCCCCTAGAGCCACTTATTGTCAAACCTTTGAATAATATCTTCTACACAGCTTCACTGCCCGCATAAAACTCGTTTGGTCATTTCTTTCATTTGTTATTGGTTTAAAATGTTAAGTAAAACCTTTTTATACAGTTTAAGGATATTTGGGGTAGATGACTCCTTTCTTCTCTCCCAAAAAAGATTCGAGCCACTTCTGTTGCAATTTGCTTCCAACGTGAACTATCGGACTTATTCTGTTGCCCAGTAATAGAATATCGGTGATTCAACTTCGACATGGTAGTTTCCACGGCGCTGGATGAATCAGGAGTGGCATCAGATTGCAAAAAACCTCCACTGACAATCGGAAGTTCTTTTAGAGTCCTTACTTGGAATAATATTTCAATGCACTTGTTTATGAGGTTCACAACTTGTGGTCAGGAAAGTTCTGCAGAAAGTTAGACGAACAATCCACAGGTTGACTCTCCGTTCTGTTAATGCTCAGATTTGAAGTCTTCTTGCAAATTATTGTCTGGGTACCACTGTTACTTTTTTTTCTGTCGTTTTCTTCGGTTTCATTGCTCGAGCCATACATGCTTTCCAATCTGCACGAAATGGTATACTTTGCCTTTGCAAAACTATACTAGCCCATCTCCTCCTTGTTAAACGACAGGCGCCACACAATAAGAAAAAGCCAGCATTAGTTCCGACGAAGGGGTTAGTAAACGGATCAGTATTGATATTTTCTCTTGCCTGAATCTTTGTCTCAGTCAATGTGACGTGCGACGTTTGTTTCCGTGCGGAATAATGGTCACGGACAACGCAAGCGTAAAAAATGGGGTCAAAAAGAGGTTGGCTGAACCAAGTTTTTCGACGTTTGCCATTTCCTCGAGTTCTTCATGAAGATAAGGGCGTTGTACAGCAAATATAGCATGCGGAATACCGCCTTGGAGCACTCCGACTTTGCACAATGACCGGAGAAGTAACGCATACTGAGATATGCGGCTGTGAAGTGGAGGGGGTCAGCAAATTGCGCTCGTTTTGTAGACGGAGGTGGTCAAAAGCGCACATTTAGCTCATGTGCCTGAAACTCCCTTCCCATGTTCTGATGAACCGGATTTCCGAGTTTTTACGAAATATTTCGGACTCCAATTTCCCGCATTTCCTTGCGATTTGGTTAAGGAAACAGAATCGTAGCCTTTCATGAGAGTGTTTTCTGGTTTCGATCGTGGCGGTTCTTGCGCACATGGAGCGTCGTATGAGGAAAGGTGATTGCAGAATTCTTAAGATTTGAGAGTGGCGCGCTTTTCGGAATGGGTCTGCATTTTTGAATGTGGGGAGCAATAGTACTTCGGTGTGTTGCGACTGTCATTTTTGGCGCAAACATTCGTCTTTCGCTTTGTTTCTGTTGCTTATGTCGCAGAGCATGAAATACTCAACATTTTTTCTTGTTTCAAAGCTCCCACCAGACTTGAAAGTGTCAATGTGTGTATGCGCGAGTTTGGAGATAAAATGGTCATAAGTTTCTCGAGGAGATGATGTACGATTTTGATAAATGTTAACAAAAAGGCGCCACGGCACGAAATCGCTTCGCACGGAGTCACTTATGAAACGGGGAAGTAAAGTTTTTATGAGGCATTACATGGCGAACAGTTACCGTTTTTTGTTTCGGTCTCCACTTGGCACGATGCCAAGCAACATATAATGGAAAACGGGGAGAAACATGGTTGGTCAAACAGATCACCTGAATCTCCGGCTATATTTTGTCGAGCATAGCTTAAGAGTTCAAGTCGAAACCTAAAACTAGTAGGTTTCGGGGAATTGATATAGATTCGTTTTGAAGTTCGAACCCCAAATACATGGGTGCTTTGGGTCTATGAGAAATGGTCTTAGCCTTTCTCGCTTTTGGGCAAAACATGAAAAACTTCTGGCCAGAATATCTAAAGCTCGCAGTTGCCCTCACACAAGGTCCATGTTGAATACACCAGGAATTTAGCTAGTGCGAAATTTCAGGATTGATTACAGAAACAAAACAGGCTGTCTGTTTCACTCCGAATGATTTGCAATCTCTGTGCTTGCCATACATTCTCAGACGCGAGATTCCTTTCGTTGGCAGGACGTACACAATCGCTCAACCCTTGCATCTGCTAACAACTCATGCCCGGGAATGTCAACACGAAAGTGTGAAATTCTCTACTTATCCCCGGAGCAACCTCCTGTTCCACAATGATGGCATCTAAGCATCCTGTATTTGTATCAAAAGGATCGTCAATGACCTCCGTGGCAGCAACAAGAGGGCACAAATTGAGAGTGCAGACTTGCGGCTTTCTGGCCTTCATTTGAATCTTCGTCACCATCCTGGTCCCGTGCTGTCCCACAAGATACATCACGTATACCGAAGAGTCACCAGCAATCGTTTGGGGCCCCGTCCCGAAAGGAATCTTGGGGTAAGTGATATCGACTCCGAATAGCACCCACCCACCCAGTACGGCAGTAACATTCGGGCAGGGAACCAGTATATCGGAGTCGGCCGTTTGTACAAACGTAACATTCAACACGTATGCGCCAAAACCTAACTTGTCGGAACCGTACAAGCCAAATGTGCTGTCGTACTTAAGCGACGATCCATCCAGACCAAACGCGTCTTTGAAGTATTCCAACGCCTGCAGTCGAGAGTGTTCGATTCGTGTTTCGCCCCAGCCGAGCGCGAGGCGGAAGAACTCATTACGGGAGTCAAAGTATCCTGCTTGCATTAGTGGGCCTTCAAACCTGGCTGCCAGCGCAACGCTTCTCTCAATCGGCAACAAGAAACACATTGGTTGCTCGAGACGTGCTGATGTCCGAAGTACATCGTTCGATTGTCTGGTAAAGAATGGCTGTACCCCCTTCGATTGAAGCAGGGATCTAATCATTTGTGGGGAAAGTTGTTGGCGACCAGAAAGAAACGAAGCTGAATTCAAGCATACTAGCAAAGAAAGAACGTATAAAACTGTGATCATGGTGACTTGGCAAGTTTGCGTTTTAGTTTCGATGAGGGGTGGACATGATGCAATCGCTGGAAAGCCGAGTCGGTTTCTTGAGCGACGGTTGCGCTTTCGCCTCCCTTTCTTGTACTTCCGCACTTTATACGTGACAGAATTTCACATTGAAAGCGGTTGCATCTTTGATGAGTATGGTACTTACGAAACACAGCAGAGAGGCCAATTAACGACGCGGAAACAGAACGAAAACCCCCGGAGATTAAATCCGAGGAGTAATCTGGAGGATGCACATGGCCGGTGGACCTGAGGATATTTGAATCAGCACCAGTTGCGCCTCATTTCGGCGAGAACTTGAGCAGATACGTGCTTATAATTGGCCGTCTTGTGCCCCGATATCCGCAGCCGCTTGTGGATTTCACTCATACTTAATAAATGTAGCGAATTGGGCAACCAAATGTAGCTCACAGAACACGAAACGTCATTGCCGTTTGCAAGGTGGCACATCCTAGCCCAGTTATTGACGAAAAGGCGTATCAGAACAGGACGAAAGCTTCTGACAGAAAAGGATTTCGTACTGCACAAATTCGTGCATTTCATTGGTACATCTCATTGCTCCAGCAGTTCCGGTCAAACGTGGGGCCAGTGGACGAGGAATTTTTTGAGGGTTTTTGCAATATTGAACCTCAGGACATCTCCTCTCTCCTCCGATTCAGCGGTCTGTTCCCTTTGAAAGTTAGAGAGGCAGCACCTGAGTTGAATTTGATAAGCTTCATTTCCATTGGCTCGGATAAAACGTCGCTCTTGCACCGTTGAATATCTTTGTAAGTGGGGGGGGGGGCGGGGGTGTTAAGCCCTTGAACGTTTGAAGTTTAGCATGAGAAAAGAAAGTGTTGTGCAACAACCAAGACATTATTCACTTTGCTACGCCACATCCAATCAAGTGGATGCCAACTACGCCCCGGTGAGTCTAAAGATTAGCAGTGACGAGAAGTCCGGTTCATTAGAAAGTCCCTCTTACTTACCGTCAGATACTGACGGTAAAGAACCTTCACCTCGTCATCAAATTTAATTCTCTTCCTGAAAATTGAATGTCTTTCTAGTTTTTTGTGCTTATGAAAAACAACTGCGCAATCCCGGCGCTCGTGTTGGTTTTCTGCTTTGGTATCATATGAAATGTGGTCGCCAACCGTATACTTTACAAGGAGTAGCGGTAATTCGGTATTTTTGTAAACTACAGGGTGTTGACAGGTCAACGTGGAGTGTCTTTTTGCTATTACAACGTGTCTGTGGAGGTCATTTCCAACGAATATGCCCTCGTTAGAATAAAATGTCCACATGAAAAGGTTTTTGAAAAAAAAGCGTTTCACGAAATATTTTCACTGTCAGATACGGTACTTTCGAGACAGGCGGGCGACACTTGTCGGAAAACTTGTCGCGGGAACATTTTGAAACATGCACAGGTCAAGTTCTTTCATTGCAATGATCCAAAAAGCAATACGACTATTATCAAATCTTGGTACGTTTATATAATGTAGTCCTACCCAAGAACATAGTATGGAAAAGAGTTTTACATAGACTTAATCTAAGTTGACAAAAGAACCTTTCAAAAATCGACAAAACAGTCCAAAAACACAGAAAAGTTGCTTTTCAATACGCTCCTAGTTTCGCTAAACAGTAAAAACCTAGACAATTTTTATGGTCAAATTATGTGTGTTGTTAAAGGAGCATACAGAAATCGTATATTCTCCAGACGCAAACTACCTACAACAACTACATTTATGTATACATTTATGTATTGGTAGTTGTAAAGATGTGAAAGTTGTCTCCTAAATATTTCGAATTTAGCACGAAACATGTGCATCCGGCCAGCGACAACATCCTTCTTACAAAAAACTCCTACAGAAACACTGTCAGCCATACAAAACGTAAAAACTTTTCATTTTTGTTTTCTACATTCTGAAATGAAATTAGGCTTCTGGGATACCGTTCTTTTTCGCACCTCCCAAAAGTTTACAAAATATTCCAAAAAAGTCGAAATGTAAGCAGTCAGTATGCGAGATATCTTGACGTGCTCCATGACATATCTGTGTAAGCGAAAATTTTCACTATTGACGCGTAGGTTACTGAGTGCCCGGATATGAGCGGTTCTTGGCAGAAGCCGTTCAATCGCCGAGCTTGTTTACTTGTGGATTCGACGACAATCATAAGACCTCGGCGTTTGGCTACGCTTATCGAGCGTTACAATTGCAGGGATACCGTCGTTGCCTTTCTACGTTCTGATCCTTCGATAAGAACATTTTCACCCAGTGAATGAGTGAATTGTACCTTTTCATCATAATTAGGGTTTTAGCTTCATTACACTTTTAAAATCTTCTCTATCGGATATAAAGCAAGAATACGCGCAGACTGTAAGGAAAGAAATACGAGTCGGCTTGTCTTTCCGGCGAAAGACAAGCGCGAGAACCCGTCCGTCCTTCTCAAAACCTGTGCATTTGGGAGCATATGCGCGCAGTCCCAAATACCCTCACAATACTCGCTACAGTTACCTCTAGATCTTAGATGCTTGGTAAATTTAATAAAACGCACTCTCCTCGAGCGAGCTATATAAGAGTAGAAGCCAGCGTTGTTTGCAGTTCAAGACCTATCATTCCTAGTTTTTATGAAACAGCAAGTCTAGAAAGGCCGCCAAATCTGCCACCCTGTCAAAATCAATATTCCAGGTGGCGTCTACCAGGTAGCTATGGAATAAATGGTACAAGTTGTAACACTGAGAAACCATGAGGCCGCCGATTCCAGTTTTATAAGGCCTTCAATCGATATGAACATATGTCGCCGACTATCTACAAGCGCCTGGCAGCGCACTATATTTACATGATGCGAAGACAAACATCATCTTCCGAATTTAAGTTGTACATAGAACTAGTTTAACACAAGACGCGCTCACCACGAACTAAAAAGAAACAATGAAAGCACATTTAATCAACTTCAGAGCAACATACTAGGAAAGCGAAAAGGATCGTTGGGTCATCAAATACAGCAGCATCTCATCTAGGGCGCCTGATTCACAGACGTCGTCCATCCCTTCGCTGGTCTAAAAAGAACTTAGAGTGCACATTGGTCTTTTTCAATGGCATATTTGAGCTGGTTAGCCGCATTAGTCACTCCAGAGTTGGTGCAAAACGTGTTTCGCACCGACAGAGGATGGTTGTTGTACTCGCTTCTCTGGTACCAGCAGTACGTTCGGCGTCTCGGGAACTCTGGAGCCTTCACACATCCAGTTCCTTGGTCGTTGACGTTGCGCGGCCATCCATGATATCCATTTCCAGTCGTAGCTGTCTTCACGTACATGTCACAATAGCCGCTGCTTCCGGTGTGCAGAGAGATGTAACATCCACCAACTTCATTCTTGATACCGTATGCGAACAAGGCCTGGGGCGAGAGAGACAGGTAGAAGCTCTTTGAATGAGTTGCAGCGGAGACACTGGCAATAGCGCCGAGAAGCAGCAGAACGGTCGTAACTAGCCCTTTTGCCATCATTTTGTCGTCGAGAAGAGAATATGCAAGAGAGTATACGAGTGGTGTTTGAGTGTAAACTGTGGTGCAGAAGCCCAAAAGTTCTGGCACGCGGTGAGCGCATCTCAATTTATAGTGAGCCAAGCTGCCGGAAAAGCCAGGTTTCAGAAGTGCGACGTCGGCGCGTGTTGCGATGATTTTGGCTGGCGCATCAGTGGAATTGCGATGAGGCGCTTCATTCAATTGCTGTGAAACTTGAGGCTTGAATTTGGGAGATTGCAAGAAACAGAAACGTAGAAGGCAACGCCACAGAGAGCGGGCGACAGGCGCCCACCTAAGACGGGAAACGTGCGAACGTTAGTGAAAAGCTGAGAGGAACTTTGCTGCAAGACGACAGCGTGCAGTGAGCCGAAACCGGATTCCTCCTACTTGTCCAGTCGGTGGCGGTAGTAGAAGCCATGAAAAACTTTTTGCAGTTTGTGGGAGGCTCCAAAAGTTATTCTGATGATGAATGAACCTCTCCGCAAGCACTACCGGGTGCCAGAGATGTATGCTTGTAGCGCATCCAGACGTTAATGGGGTCCAAGCGATGAACACCAACGGCCAACGAGGCTAGCGGTATTTTTGAGTTTCTCTTTGCTGTCTGCTGGTCAGCTCACGGAAAGCACTCCGCGCCATACCTGTCACGTGCAGCCGTTTGCGAGTAGATTGCTTGCGTGTGTTTTGGGAAACCCTGGCTAAGGTTGCAAGAGGTGGAATCAGTTTGGTTTCAGATGATTCCACCTTTCGAGCACTGCGACTGACAAAATGTGCACCCGACTTGCTATCCCATCAACAGCCAGCAGCTCCTCACATCCTTCACAACCCGTTCCAGCAATGAAACGGTCTCGCCTGAGAACCAATACGAGCTAACTATCGCGTCTCTACTGCACTTGACAGCATTTGCGTGCAGTGCATTCCGTGAGCTGACCAGCAGACAGCAAAGAGAAACTCAAAAATACCGCTAGCCTCGTTGGCCGTTGGTGTTCATCGCTTGGACCCCATTAACGTCTGGATGCGCTACAAGCATACATCTCTGGCACCCGGTAGTGCTTGCGGAGAGGTTCATTCATCATCAGAATAACTTTTGGAGCCTCCCACAAACTGCAAAAAGTTTTTCATGGCTTCTACTACCGCCACCGACTGGACAAGTAGGAGGAATCCGGTTTCGGCTCACTGCACGCTGTCGTCTTGCAGCAAAGTTCCTCTCAGCTTTTCACTAACGTTCGCACGTTTCCCGTCTTAGGTGGGCGCCTGTCGCCCGCTCTCTGTGGCGTTGCCTTCTACGTTTCTGTTTCTTGCAATCTCCCAAATTCAAGCCTCAAGTTTCACAGCAATTGAATGAAGCGCCTCATCGCAATTCCACTGATGCGCCAGCCAAAATCATCGCAACATGCGCCGACGTCGCACTTCTGAAACCTGGCTTTTCCGGCAGCTTGGCTCGCTATAAATTGAGATGCGCTCACCGCGTGCCAGAACTTTTGGGCTTCTGCACCACAGTTTACACTCAAACACCACTTGTATACTCTCTTGCATATTCTCTTCTTGACGACAAAATGATGGCAAAAGGGCTAGTTACGACCGTTCTGCTGCTCCTCGGCGCTATTGCCAGTGTCTCCGCCGCAACTCATTCAAAGAGCTTCTACCTGTCTCTCTCGCCCCAGGCCTTGTTCGCATACGGTATCAAGAATGAAGTTGGTGGATGTTCCATCGTTCTGAACACCGGAAGCAGCGCCTATTGCGACATGTACGTGACCACAGCTACGACTGGAAATGGATATCGTGGATGGCCGCGCAACGTCAACGACCAAGGAACTGGATGTGTGAAGGCTCCAGAGTTCCCGAGACGCCGCACGTACTGCTATTACCAGAGAAGCGAGTACAACAACCATCCTCTGTCGGTGCGAAACACGTTTTGCACCAACTCTGGAGTGACTAATGCGGCTAACCAGCTCAAATATGCCATTGAAAAAGACCAATGTGCACTCTAAGTTCTTTTTAGACCAGCGAAGGGATGGACGACGTCTGTGAATCAGGCGCCCTAGATGAGATGCTGCTGTATTTGATGACCCAACGATCCTTTTCGCTTTCCTAGTATGTTGCTCTGAAGTTGATTAAATGTGCTTTCATTGTTTCTTTTTAGTTCGTGGTGAGCGCGTCTTGTGTTAAACTAGTTCTATGTACAACTTAAATTCGGAAGATGATGTTTGTCTTCGCATCATGTAAATATAGTGCGCTGCCAGGCGCTTGTAGATAGTCGGCGACATATGTTCATATCGATTGAAGGCCTTATAAAACTGGAATCGGCGGCCTCATGGTTTCTCAGTGTTACAACTTGTACCATTTATTCCATAGCTACCTGGTAGACGCCACCTGGAATATTGATTTTGACAGGGTGGCAGATTTGGCGGCCTTTCTAGACTTGCTGTTTCATAAAAACTAGGAATGATAGGTCTTGAACTGCAAACAACGCTGGCTTCTACTCTTATATAGCTCGCTCGAGGAGAGTGCGTTTTATTAAATTTACCAAGCATCTAAGATCTAGAGGTAACTGTAGCGAGTATTGTGAGGGTATTTGGGACTGCGCGCATATGCTCCCAAATGCACAGGTTTTGAGAAGGACGGACGGGTTCTCGCGCTTGTCTTTCGCCGGAAAGACAAGCCGACTCGTATTTCTTTCCTTACAGTCTGCGCGTATTCTTGCTTTATATCCGATAGAGAAGATTTTAAAAGTGTAATGAAGCTAAAACCCTAATTATGATGAAAAGGTACAATTCACTCATTCACTGGGTGAAAATGTTCTTATCGAAGGATCAGAACGTAGAAAGGCAACGACGGTATCCCTGCAATTGTAACGCTCGATAAGCGTAGCCAAACGCCGAGGTCTTATGATTGTCGTCGAATCCACAAGTAAACAAGCTCGGCGATTGAACGGCTTCTGCCAAGAACCGCTCATATCCGGGCACTCAGTAACCTACGCGTCAATAGTGAAAATTTTCGCTTACACAGATATGTCATGGAGCACGTCAAGATATCTCGCATACTGACTGCTTACATTTCGACTTTTTTGGAATATTTTGTAAACTTTTGGGAGGTGCGAAAAAGAACGGTATCCCAGAAGCCTAATTTCATTTCAGAATGTAGAAAACAAAAATGAAAAGTTTTTACGTTTTGTATGGCTGACAGTGTTTCTGTAGGAGTTTTTTGTAAGAAGGATGTTGTCGCTGGCCGGATGCACATGTTTCGTGCTAAATTCGAAATATTTAGGAGACAACTTTCACATCTTTACAACTACCAATACATAAATGTATACATAAATGTAGTTGTTGTAGGTAGTTTGCGTCTGGAGAATATATGATTTCTGTATGCTTCTTTAACAACACATAAATTGACCATAAAAATTGTCTAGGTTTTTTATGTTTAGCGAAACTAGGAGCGTATTGAAAAGCAACTTTTCTGTGTTTTTGGACTGTTTTGTCGATTTTTGAAAGGTTCTTTTGTCAACTTAGATTAAGTCTATGTAAAACTCTTTTCCATACTATGTTCTTGGGTAGGACTACATTATATAAACGTACCAAGATTTGATAATAGTCGTATTGCTTTTTGGATCATTGCAATGAAAGAACTTGACCTGTGCATGTTTCAAAATGTTCCCGCGACAAGTTTTCCGACAAGTGTCGCCCGCCTGTCTCGAAAGTACCGTATCTGACAGTGAAAATATTTCGTGAAACACTTTTTTTTCAAAAACCTTTTCCTGTGGACGTTTTATTCTAACGAGGGCATATTCGTTGGAAATGACCTCCACAGACACGTTGTAATAGCAAAAAGACACTCCACGTTGACCTGTCAACAACCTGTAGTTTACAAAAATACCGAATTACCGCTTCTCCTTGTCAAATTTACGGTTGGCGACCCCATTTCATATGATTACCGAAGCCCCTCCCTTTGCGCATGGATGGCCTGCCTGAACAGATGTCCAATCCTATTGTAATTGGTATCGTCTCTGTTCAATATTTCTTGCACAAGGTCCCGAACTATGTGTGGAATTGGCGTATGAAGTCTGCGGCGCGTGTTAAACGCCTTCTCAACGTTTTCCCACATCCTTCGCATCTGCCTGTTCGTCAAAGAGTTCCAGTAAATTCCACCTCGCTCACAATCTGGAATAATTCCATCTATTCCATTCCTAAACATTTTTATCATGATGTGACATAATTCTCCAAGGTCATCAAGGCATGTCTGAAAGGTGTATTCTGAAGAGTTGCCAAAATCAATAATGTACAAGTTACCCCCATCACTTGTGCCTCTTCCGAATACTATGTTTTCTTCGCTTAGATCTCCATGCAGAACATTTTTCTCGTGCAAGCGACGGACGATTTTGAATAACTCGAAGCACATTTGAAGAATTCTAATATTTGAAACAGGTCTGTCGCGATCATCGAGCCGGCCTTGCAGAGAAGCACCGAGTTTCTTCATTACCATATATTCAGTGCCATTATGACGTCCCCTTTCATATACTTCAGGCACTCTTAGATAAGGATCCACATGGTTGAGATAGCGCAATACTCTATACTCTGTTCGTAGACATCTTACAGTATCTTCTTCTTCTCCTGGTTCACCTCCGGCAAATTTGATAACTATGGAAGAATGCGTTCGGGATCTATCCCTAGCCTTGTAAACCGAACCAAAGGCACCGCCACCTATAAAATCTCCCACCTTCCATCGCCCATTTACAGTTTCACCATTATAGTCGTAGTGCTGAGAACTGTCCGACATGCTTCTTTTGTTTTGTGAACGATGAATTTGGGGTATGTTGAGTCTCACTTGGTAGCTAGACACAAACCGATCATGTGCATATGTAGGTGTATCAGAAGTTTAGGATGCAACAGATTTTGTTGCTTCCAAGACTTCTGATAGACAGAGTTTTTATTTTGGCTTTTTTTGCTTTTCATGCTCATAATGTTTATCATAAAAAATGTAAAAAGTCACAGGATATATTTCAGCTCATATGAAACAATTGGGTTGAAATTCAGAACATTATGAGATGTGGCAATGTGGAATATTGTATCAGGACTGAACAGTTTTATCCAATGTTGTTCTTTTCAAAAGCTGGAAGAGACATTCATTTATTTTGAAGAAAGCAATTTTCGAAAGAATAGCTTCCAAAAGTTTAAAATTGATAAGGGATCTTATAGTTCTGTAGACTTTCACTCCACCGCAGATGTGAGGAAGAAATCTGCAATACCGCGTTCTAAATCATGCATGGAGGCAGGCAGCGCCACTCGGCAATGCGCGCCACAGCGGAGCAAATGCGTGCGTGGAGCAGTGCGAGCGCCATAACCTGGACTTGTGTATACTTTTTCAGCGAAGCAATTGTATCAGCGCAGCTTACTTTACGTTGAATTAAAATGCGCTGAGCCACCTCGATTGCGTTACTCTTTTTCGCTCTAGGAAACACCACATGCCAGCTTAAAATCGAAGCATTTGCACCGGCGCGAGGTCCAGGCACACACTAGTCGCAACCGTTGCGCTGCACATCTGATGTTAACAACGTGCTCTGCACTTCGAACATTGGCGTCTCCAAGGCGATGGTGTGATCTTTGAGATTATCTGGCAAAGCATACATATTCTACAAGAGGCTCCCAGTGATCTTCTCGTTTCACATATTCAGTCGCCGTTTGTTCTCCAGAATCTAGACTGCATCGCTAGTGCTGTTCGTGACCAAGGCCACCACCTATCAAAGGTTGTTGACTTTATGGAGGGTACTGTAGTCGGCATAGATGTCTGCCTACAACGGCCACAAGCGCAAGCATGCACTCAAGTACCGAGCTGTCATCACGTCTGATGGCATAATAACTCACGAATACGGCCCGGCGGAAGGAAGACGGCATGACTGGATTTCATACGTGCGCCAAAGTTTGAAGGCCATTTTGGCGGCTGGTTTCGATCAAAATGACATGGTTATCTGCATCTATTGAGTTTCTGGCTACAGGCGCACCAACTAATCACAGCTCAAATTGTAATAAATAAAGCAACTTCTTCCTCGCAAAATTGCTGTTAAATGTGGTTTCAAGGACGTATAGATGAATTTCCCAACAATGGACTAAGAACGGAAGATGCGCTTGCTCTGAAAGGTTAAAACGAAAACTGTGGTACCAACCTCGGTTTCCGTTTACTTCTGAAGTTCAAACCAGACTTATATACCAGTGTGATCACCGGGATGGTTACGTCACTGAAACTCTAACAATTCAATATCTTCTACCCGCGCAATTCAATTAGTTCTCAATTAACGATATCTACCCATCTGTAAACAGAATAGGTAAGAATGAAAACTCTCACGATAAAGGCAATTCATGTCTTCCACAATTGAATTCTAACATTACCCGCTCTCATTCAAACAATTGTGCTAGATTGACATGTTCATACCAAGACAACACTTTACTTTGTTCCACCTCCAGATTTCTTCGAATGAAGTGCGACACTGTCCAATGCCATCAACATTTTCACAGATGAACAATTCTCTATCTTAAAGTCCTGGAGGAGTCAAGAAATCAATGGCGCATTGTGCTTCTTGACCTCTCCGGGGTTGATATTAACAATCATTCCCAGAAACTTTGCCTCATCCTTTTCTACTCGCAGTTCAACATGCTTCAACAGTTACCGTATCATTTCATTATTACTTTTCATATTATTTCCCGCAATCAGCACATAGTGAACATAGATCATTAAGATAGTCCTGGACGATCCAGTAGCAGAAAAGTACAAAGCCGAATCATGTTCGGAGCACTTAAACCCAGAATTAATTAAAATAGGATGAATAAACTCACGAAACGCTCGTGATGCTTGGTTCAGTCCATAGACTGCTCGCTACAACGTGTGAACATGCTTTTCTTTTCCAGTGTGACAACCAAGAGGCTATAAAAGTGTCCTGCTAGGCACCAGAGGGACGTGGAAAGCTGTATCAACTAGTGGTGAGCTCCCACGAGCGTGGACGGAACATGGAGCCAAACGTGGAGAATATGTGACGTGTTTACGTTTCGACGATGTGTAGATATGTAGATATGTAGATGAATTGATGTGTAGACGTGTCGACGTGTCGACGTGTGATAATCACGTTATCGATGTGACTCTAAAAGATGGAAAGAGTGGAAGGTAGCGGGTGCGACTAGTGAGACTGGAACTCTGTACCACAGCGGCTGCAATGAGAGCTCAGAACCTGTGAACACCACTAGGCTGTAAACGTGTCTGGCCACACAACACAAGAACGTGGACAGCTGTAATAGTAGTGAGCTCTCACATCCAGGAACTGAAAATCGTGGAAACTGTTCCACGTAGATTTCATCTTCCAGTCTGCCGTACAAAAAGACTGCTTTGATGTCGATACTATTTAATTCCAACCCATAATGCGCTATGAGAGCGAACAACATCCTTACATTTGTGTATTTAACTACTAGTGCGAAGACGTATGTGTCGCCAATTCCATAGGATTTCATGAAACCCTTTGCCCGGATTCTCGCTCTTTGTCAGTAGTTTCAAAACCTCTTTCTGCTCCATGTTTTTTGTTTTGATCGCCATGGGCTCCAGACATTCTTTCCATTCATGCGACTTTTGCTTCTTAAAACGACTTCAGGACATTGTTTTCTAATATTTCTAGCGAACAGCTCATAAACATGCCAATGAAAGACACAGGAGATTAACGATGGGGTTTTGAACTTGTAAGAGAAGATCTTCTGGGAATGCTCTCAAGAGTAGAACGAAGATCCTACTGGAGGATAACTTCTTCCTCCTCCATAACAATGTTTTCCTGCCTCCCTGTTCTACTGAGGACTTCATGTTTAACGGGTATAATTTTACCAGGATTCTTACAGGTATCAAGAAGATCAAGAAATGTGCACGTCGTAGTTGATTGCCTTTCTCCAGTTCTTTAAAGAAGGCTAAAGTCATCAAGATGACATCAAGCGAAACAAAAAAACTCATTGTATCAAGAAAGAAAATTTTGTACGAGTTGCCTCTTCCAAAACCAACTAGGGTGCCCATGCCCTTTTTGTTCTGACCGCTAACTTTCCTTGTCGAAGCTTTTTCGGGACATAAACATACGCTGTAGCTCCAAAAAATCTAATGTTGGACATTTCTCGCCTTTGCTTCCAATCGCTTTCGAATGAAATGAGTTTCACCTCGATAGCAGAGGTGAAAATCCTATTTCTAAAGTGTTTTGCAGTAGAAACAGCCTCATCTTATTGTTTCTCTTGCCCATTGTCTGCAGGCAGGTTTTCCAACATTGATCTGGCCATGTCATACAAAGTCCTATTGAGACGTTCTGCCTTTCTGTTGGACCTTGGGCTGTAAGGAGAAGTTGTTTAACATGTCGTGCTGCGTTGCTTCATCCAATCTACTAATTCGTGAGAGAGGTACTCCTTTGCGTTATCCATTCGAACTAGTTTCATCTTCTTATCAGGGGCTGTTTCCAGCTCCATGATCATTTTCTTTACTGCTGCCTGTACTTCAGAGCGTCGCGCCAGCAAACGAGCCATTGAAAATGCACTTGCATCATCATACAAGGTAAAATAATCCTGTGCCACACCATGTGAAAGAACTGAAATTGGGCCAACAACATCCGTACATACCAAGTCACCAGGTTTCTTCTCATCTTCTGGTGTTTTCCTTGATCTATAATCACGACAGGACTTGGATATATTACAAGGTTCACAAACTGGTGTACTCCCAACAGCGTTCATTTCAATGCCGTTCGCAAGCTTCAGAGTTTCCCGAATGTAATTTTCAAAACTGTGCCCCTGACGTTTATGCCAAAGAACTGCGTTTGGAGTTCCTAATGTTGACACTAAGGACACATCCCGTTTCAAATCAGAAAAAGACCGTAATAACACTTCGTAGAGACCATTACTGTCATTTCCAACAGCGACAAGAACTACTGCTCGTGAAGTGGAATCTAAAACCCTGCAGAACCTCTCTGCAACGGTGCTAGAGAAATAAAGTTGCACTTCAAATCAGGGATTAGCTGGACATCTGTAAGTTGTAATGGAAAGATTCGCCCGTGGGCGACAGCTGTACACGAAATGGAGCCCTGTCTATTTACAACTACCTTCGTTCCATCACCAATCTCTACAGCACGTTTTTCAGAACGTTCAATACCGGAATTGAAACAATTTTTATCGTTACGAATATGCACTGTAGCTCCAGAGTCAACGTACCACTCGTTCGAAGAACTGACATGACTGGCGACAAGGGCTTTCACAAAATTCGAGACTTCCATTTGATTCTGTTCACGGCCTGTACCAGTAGTACTTTTTCCATTGATCTCCACTATGATAACATTTAACCCACCTCATCTTCTTGTATCTTGATTTAACATTCAGTTCTTCGACAGAAATGTCCAAAGCATCCTTGGTGTTGGCCAAAGATGCTTCATTTGCGATCAGTAAAGCCATTCCATCTGCAAGCGTTTGGTCCAGTCCGCCGATGACGTCAGCCGTAACACCAAAGTTTTACCTGAGTCCTCTAAGAAAATCACGTAGCTTTTCGCTTTCTGAAACAGCGTAACAAACGCCACCGATATGTGATTCAAGCTCAGAGAGTTGTTGTGGCGAACTACGCTGGTTGCGTTGTTTAATGATGAGGTTCGATGCCTCCTCTTTACTGTGGAGGGATCGAGTGGGTGCTTAAATATCCCTACTGTGTCTCTCGTACGAGAGACACAACTAGTCTAGAAGGCTATCTACGCCTGCAACCTACGCAGGTACTACCTACGCGTATGCCTGCTGACGGAACCCTGTGTCCTCCTTGGGTTCCGTCCAGCCAGGCAGAGCCGAAAACGGCTACACTCCCCTCTTTCAGAGAGCGAGTTGCAAACGAACGGCCTACGCTAACTCACTCGGGGTGTTCTTGCGATTGAGTAAGCGCTTGAGCATGACTGGCACATCTTCTTTGATTCGTTCCAACGGTTCCAATGTGTCCTCTATAGCACTGAGTCCTTTCCAACGAACCTGAACCTTGATTCCATCAAAAGTTTTGAACAGCTTCCTCAGACGAGCCACAGGCATACCAGTCTCTGAGGTGATTACATGGGACATGATTGCATCAGTTTCCAGAGAGGTATCATTGTAGTACGTCAGTCTGCATGCATGAATGTCTTCCGTAAGTACGTTGCGTAGGTCCTCGACCTGATACACGTAATCCGATATTGTTTTGAGGATGCGACGTGGTCCGAGCCAACGCAACGCCAGCTTTTCACCGGCATGGAATTATTCACGAGCTACTATGACATAATCTCCTTCTGTAAAGTTCGGAAGCGTTCTCTTTTACGCTTTCTCACGAGATGCTTGCCTGATCTCCTGTAGCTCAGAAGCCACTGACGGAGGGAGAGCACAGCAGGCCTTCTGCAGATTTTCATTGTTAACACAGCGCTCACGAATGACGTCTGCGACTTTAATTTCCTTCTGACTAGATTTTCGTAGACACGATGAAACTGGTGGAGTTGGCTTCATGCCCAGAAAGGCTGTGACAGGGGCGACGTTCATCCTATGCGGCGAAAAAGAGTTCTTCAGAATGCTTTTTATAATAGGGACCAGATCCGTCCATTCCTTGAAGTCCATCTACATATCCGATGTTAAAGCGCGAAACCTGCGTAGAACTTCTTTTCTCAAGCGCTCGACTGCTTCGTTCCTCCATGGAGTGTATGTGAGAGTGTATTGATGCGGTACACGTAGGGATTCGCAGAGGAGGCGAATGGTTTCGTTTCGGAAATGCGTTGGGCCGTCGGACATGAGACCGTTTGGTACAGCGAATGCAGCGCACCAGTCGACAATAGGCAGAGCAGAATTCTCAGCGGCTGTGTTTGCAAATGCAAAGAGCCACTTGTAATCCGAGTGATCGTCGCGCAGCATGAGAACGTATTTTTCACCGCTTCGGCTTGGTCCAATTTCCAGATAGTTGAACTGCAGGAGGTCATTTGGCCCGGTTCCATGAACTGCTGGTCCGAAGGAGCGAGGAACTTTTTCACCCCCTGTAGTAGAGATGCAGTGAATGCAAGCTCGAACGAAAGTTCGGATGTCATTCTTCTAGGTCATCCAAAAAAACATTTTGCGGAGAGTGTTCAAAGTTGGAATTCGGCCTCGGTGCCCCAAAGGACCAGTGTGTGAAATGATACAAAAGCGTAGCTGCAGTTCTTCGGCGTTGTCAGGGATCAAAACGGCGCTATCCTTAAATTTCTAAAGTCCATTTTCCTTCTGTAAGCCTTGCGGACGCGCGAAACTGTTAGACGATTGTGCGGCAAAGATTTCGTCAAGCTTTGGCCAGGAAAAGCCTTTGGCTGAGCTGGAAGGGAGAGAAGGGATCTTCACTAGGCGTCTGACAGTGGATGGTGCTCTACAGCGTGTGAGCATGTCGGCCCATACATTTTCGGTGCCTTTGATGTGGAAGCACGTGTAGCTGTAGGTGCTTAATTTGACTGCCCATCGTAACACCTTTCTGGTAGATGGTAGGCTGAGATCTGGGATGGTATGCAACGGATCGAAAAGGAAGATGAGGTTGTTGTGGTCTGTGTAGAGATCAATACCGGCTGAGGGTGCTACGAGCCAATGCATCCGCTCCATTGTAGCCAGTATTGCAAAAGCTTCTTTCTCTAGCACTGACCAGCCTAGTTGCGTAGCATTGAACAGGCCTGAACAGAATGCCAAGGAACTGTGGCGCTGCTGCGCATGGGGCTTGTGGAGATCAGACGGGGGCACTTGCGTCAGTATTCCAGACCAGATGTTGTCGGAGGCATCTGTGTAGACAATGATTCGCTGGTTTTCGTCTCTGTGTGACAGTGTGACGCTGTGGGCAAGGGCTTCTTTGCAGGCACGAAATGCTTTCGCCTCCTGTTCTGACCAGTCAAGAGATGCGAGGTCTAAAGATAGTCAGTGTCAGATACAGGAAAGTCTGAGTGAAAGGTGCAGGGTGTATTCAGAGTACAAGCATCCTCGGTCCCGTGCATCGGGGTCTCGTCCGACGTTTAAAATGCGGCGGTCTGATATTTGTAGTCAAAGAACTTGTTACACAAACATTCGCCAAGAAATATACATTACAAATACAAATACAAATGCAAATGCAAATACAGTGAACTTCACTAGTCCACGAGAGCAATATTCAAACATTCATATTGCTCCTTCTTCAGCCGAAGTTCTTTTCTGTCGCCTTGGTCTCAGCAACTGCAGTGAAGTCGATGGAAAGCTGGCCAGAGAAAAGAGTCAACTGCAATGCTTGTGTGAGAGGGCTGTCGCGCTTCGTTAGCGGATCAGCTAAGTTCGTAGTCCCAGGTATCCAGGAGATACTGTAGAGCAACGCCCAGTTAGGGGATACTTGAAGATGCAACTCATAGAATGAGGATTGAACCCTCCGAGGGTTATGATTATGATCCCCTCTATGGTGTGCTGAGGTGGCACTGTTTTCTGGTTATATTTCGCCTATAAGGGAAAAATTCGGATGGCCCATGGTTGGATTGGCCCCGTGATACACGTGGCTTAATTTTGGCACCGAATTTCGGATATTTGTTAGAACGTTGGATTTTTGGGCCCTGGCAGTGGGAGCTCCACGTGTATGGTCCTGAGCTGGTGTGCACTACTGTACAGTTTAGTTAGTGGGCCCTACTCAGGGAGGCGAGATCTGACAGTCCGAGCTCAGAGTAAATGACAACCAAGGTTGATCTTCGATACCTTTAGAGGTTCTTCGTCGCTATCGTTTCGGCCTTACAACCCGGAACGGGCTCTGGTTAGCAACGCCTGCGTAGGGACACGACTCCACTTGGAGAGTGCCCACGTTTGGGTTCCGTGCAACCACCCCCTTGGGACCGTTCAGACGACCTGCGTGCACGATACCCCGTGGGGGTTCTGCTTACTTGTTGCGTGCTTTTTGTGTTTCCTTTCGAGGACAAGTTTTCGCCCCTGTATTGGGTTTCTTTTGTTGTTTCGCCCGTTTTCTGGTTCTCGGGTCCGGTGCCTGTTAGTGCCCGACCCTCGCCCCGTTTTTCCTCTTCGCCGGATTTTCCCCCATTCTTTGGGATACCCATACCCATTCCCGATCCAACGGTTTCTACCCCTCACCTCCGTCGGTACTGCCGGAATCCCCCGTGGGAGTTACACCCCACACTACGGGTGGAACGGAGGGCTCTGTCTCTGAGTCTGCCTCCCCCCAGGGAGCAAGGCTTCGAACACCTTGAGAGCACTTCCCGTCGCCGGGTTTTGCTCCACAAGTGGTCTCCCGACTTAGAATCCGTTCTCGGACTTTTGGGTTGGTCATCCACGTGTTGGAATATCTCTTGGAAGAGGAAGCACCGTCGTGAAGATTTGTTGTAGTGGTCCCCTTTGGAAAGGGTGGAATCGGTTTTTATTTTTGTTTTGTGTTACGTCATCCGTTCTCCGGGAATCTCGTGATCGAATTTCATCGTTACCCCGAATCGTCGGTGTCGTGTCTGCAGCATGTCGCCGCCTACCCGTGGTTCCAGGACTGGATCGAACCGTCAAGCGGATTCAATGCCCCCGGCCCCGCCTAGGTCGAGGAGCTCAATTCCCGAAGGTCGGAACGATTCCGGTATCGATCCGGACACTCGGAGAGCACCCTCAGTGGTTTCAGGTCCTCGAGAGGTCGTGGCTGTGGGCCCAGCTCCAGTGGTGGAGACCCCCTCAGCAGCACCCCGAAGTCAGGCCGACCCTGAATTACAGCGCCTGGAGACTCGAATTGATATCGCCAACGCGGCTCACATCGAGCTCCTTCAGGAGGTTACTACCCTCCGCCTCAAGGTGGAGGACGCCCAGGTGCGGGGAGTCGCCGATGACCTTCGTACCCTGAGGAGGGATGTGAACTTTTTTTTGGAAAGCTTTGGTACCCCTGGGGTCTTTATCCAGGAGTACCGGAACCTCGTGGAGGAACACCGCGTGCAAGCGGAACGCTTCCGAGCTCGGCTGGACACCCTCGAGGCCATTATCCGTATGGACGGAGACGCAGAAGCCTCGAAGGATAAACCCGACGTTTCGGAAGACGAAGAACACCGCTCCGCTAAACGGGCCCGCCGCAAGTCCAAGAAGATGGTTCACCTCCAAGAGGATTTATCGGATTCCAATCCCAATCGCTCGTCATCGAGTTCGTCCTCCGAATCTTCGGATAGTGAAGATGGACGCCGTTCATCCCGGGCGACTCGGTCGAAGGCTACTTACACCTCTCAAGGGGCAATTCGTACCCGGAAGAAGGGTAGGAAACACCTTGGATTAAGGGAGCTGAAGCCGACGAATCCTCTCTATCGGAAGCTGCTATCGTACCGCTATTACCGGTTGGATAACCCTTCGAGAGATCGAACATCCCGCGGAACGGGTAAGGTCAAGGACTACATCAAAAGGCTGAGCATCACCCTACAGAAGAGGGAGTTCACAAAAACAGACCCAATTCTGGTGCTCGATTTCCTTGCGAGGTTCGTCCAGGAGGCTGGCATCCTCGGTATGAGTGAAGCGCAAGCGTATCTTGCATTACCCTATTTCTTAAAGGGGATGGCTGAAGACCAGTTCAACTCCGTCCGTGGATCATCCCGAGCCTCGGAAGGGGGAGTCACGTGCTGGCCCGAAGCGGTGCAGTACCTCTTGAGGTCATACGCTACTGGAAATGCGATTCAGGAAGCAACCCTTGCATTAAGGGATACGCGGCAGAAGCCGATGGAAACCAAAACGGTGTATTCAACTCGCTTGAATAAAGCGTTTCACAGATGCGGGAATATATTCCCCGCCTACGAGAGATGCTCCATGTTTGTGGATGGTTTGGACCCCTCGATAAGGGCATTGGTTGCCCGACATCGGGAAGAGAAGCGCAAGCTGACCTACTTGGAACTGGTTCAGTACGCCCAGGCTGAGGGGGATACTCTCCGTGCCCGGCAGAACCGGAAGAGTCGGCCGACACGTGCATTCCTCGCCGATGGAGGTAACTCGTCTTTGTCACTCGCAGGAGGCCCTACCCCTGTGGGGGTCAATGATAACATTCACTTCATGGGAAGTAACCCCGAATCTATGGGTACGTCTGAGTTGCAGTCGACATCCGCTCCGACTACGGATGAAGACCCTGCGCTCTATACCCACGGACGGAGGGTGCCAGCCGCATCGCTACCTTTTGCGAATACCGCTGCTCCGTTCTCTCGCCCCGGATGGAGGGATACAGCACCACGTCCCCTGGATTCACGTCCACAACCGAACCCGGCAGAGCTGATTTGCTATTTGTGTTACCTCCGTGGTCACAAAGCACCAGACTGCACATTTCCCCTGCGGGAGGGTTCACGAATTATCGCTCAGTACGAGGCTCTGACCCCTGAGGAGAAAGCTCGAGTCCCGAGTAGGTCCTATGAGGAACAAAGGATACTCCGAGCTCACCTTGCTGACAGGGATACAGAACTTGTACGCGCGAACGGGGAACAACCGGTCCCCTTCGAGGCAGCTGCACCGAATTCGGTGGGGTCCGCTTCGAAAAACTAAACTTGGGAGTCTCCCCTGCGGGAGGGGCGTCTTCTAAGCCGGAGTTGAAGACGCCCGAGGCGCTCCAGCTTCGCTCCCCAGCTGTGACTATCCTTTCAAGGAGAACGGCTGACACCGACGTTAACTCGGGATACTTTAGTGTCCTCCGTCGCCCGTGGATACGGTCCCGTAATCTCCGTATTCCGGATCGAGTTATGGTAATGGCCAAGCGGAAGTATAAAGTATTTGCCGACTTCGGCCTGTCCAACCAGTTTATGGTTCGTCAAATATCTGTCCTGGATAGAGGAGCCGCTCCTAACTTAATTCATGTGGAATTGTTACCCCCGCTGCTCCGGGTCCAAGTTCGTACCGGTCCACGTTTGGATATCGCCGATGCGAACAACCACCCGCTACGGACACTGGGTACAATTTCCCTCATGGTGAGGTTAGGCTCCTATCTCGTTCAGCTAGAGTTTATTGTATGCAAGTCACTTGCAGCACCAGTCATACTGGGTTGTGACTTTTGCGACCGCTTCGTGGAAGCCATCCGTCCTCGGAATAGAACTGTGGAACTTGAAGACGGGTCTACGATCCCAATCGTTCGTAAACCCTTACAGGGAGCAGCGCGAACACGCGTTCCTCTCCCTGTCGCGCAGGAATCTGTGAAGAAGGACCCGGTTTCTACACGGGTAAAGGTTGCGAAGTCAGTGGCTATCCCGCCGGAAACCCAGGTTTGGGTCACGGTTGTTACCAAGCAAATTGGTGTGCATGTGGTACAACTGAACCCGTCTCTGTATACGCGGCGTCAACTCGCCCTTGCGAATGGGGTTGTCTCCGTGGAACCGGATAAACCTTTCAAGGTTTTGGTAGCCAACTTTGGAAAGACAACGCAGCATTTGGTCAAACACCAGATCCTGGGTTCTGTTCTTCCACACCCGCATGCAGTCGTACCTACAAAGATCTCTATCGCAGAGGTCCTTGGTGTGGCGGACCCTAAGGAGGGGGAGGACACTGCCGAAATCGCGGAAGACGGTGAGCATACGACTGCAGCTCCACACACTGAACACTTTAAACCTCAGGAGGTTACGGCCCCTATCACAGGAGCAGACAAGACGGATTCTGTTCAGGAATTGGAAAAATGGGATCTTAACCATGTACCCGCATCTCATCGGGAGAAGCTGAGGCACATGCTTCGTGAATTTACCCCCATGTGGGATGGTTCCCTTGGAACTATTGGGATTACAGAACACCGCATCGACTTGTTACCGAACACTCGGCCTCTTGCCCAACACCCTTACAGGGCTGGACCGAAAGCTCGGGAAGAGGAGAAATCTCAGGTGGAGAAGATGCTTAAAGCGGGCGTAATTGAACCTGCCCAGTCCGCTTGGGCCTCACCAGTGGTGTTAGTTCCGAAACCGGATGGATCGTGGCGTTTCTGCATCGATTACAGACGCCTGAACGAGGTAACCATTAAGGATGTGTACCCGATCCCTCGGATGGACGAATACATCGACTCCCTTGGGAGCACTACTGTTTTCTCTACCCTCGACGCCAATTCGGGCTACTGGCAAGTCCCTATTAGGGAGGAAGATGGAGACAAAACGGCTTTCGTGTGTCATCAAGGACTTTTCCGATTCCGGAGAATGCCTTTTGGGTTGACAAATTCCCCCGCAACGTTTCAACGGGCGATAGACATTCTGCTGGCTCCCTTCAAGTGGAGGACGTGTCTAGTGTATTTAGACGACATTATTGTCTTCTCCAACAACCTGGATGACCACCTCGAACACGTCAGGGACGTAATGAAGATACTCCGCGACGCGGGAATCACCTTGAAACTCAAGAAGTGCGAGTTTTTCACCGATTCGGTTAAGTATCTGGGTCATATCATCCGTCCCGGACAGCTTTCAATCGATGAAGTACGAGTGAAATCCTTGAAGGAAGCAAAACACCCGAAAACTCAAACGGAGTTGCGATCCTTCTTAGGTCTGTGTAACGTGTATCGCCGATTCGTCCCGAACTTTGCGGATATTGCCACCCCCCTCAACAGGCTCCTGACGAAGGGACAACCAGTTGAACTGGAACCTTTTGGCGACGCGGAAGCGTCTGCCTTCACGGCACTGGTGAATGCCGTAACATCACCGCCAATCTTGGCTCTACCCAATCCTGGGCTCCCTTACGAAGTGGACACCGATGCTAGTGCAAACCAAGTAGGTTGTGCACTGTTCCAATCCTCTGAGGATGGTGAACGTCACCCTATTTGGTACTGGTCACGTTCCCTGAATGTCCATGAAAGGAACTACTCGGTCTCCGAGAAAGAATGTTTAGCTGTTGTGTGGGTCTTAGCTACACTTCGCCCCTATCTGATGGGTACTCGTTTCAAAGTCCATACGGACCACGCATGCTTGCGTTGGCTCCTGGAGATCTCCGAACCGTCGGGCCGCCTTATGCGCTGGCGTCTCCGACTGTCGGAATTCGACTTTGAGATCCTGTACAAGAAAGGGAAGCTGAACACTCAGGCTGATGCACTATCCCGCTTGTGAACCACAGCGGAAACGGAACCCTACGAGGACGATGACATCCCATGCTTTATGGTATCGGACCTCAAGGGAGGAGCTCAACCGCTGACGGATGATGTTTCTGACGATATACTCGTCAACGAGAGTCTGGATTCGCCGACCGGCTCTTTTATACCTATCTCTCCAGAGGAGATGATACCCAAGCAACAGCTCGACCCATTCTGTACACGGATTCGGGCTCGCCTCAACAGAGGATTTCAGTTACCTTTCGAGGACGACGATCAGGGTTACCTAATCAGGACCGTTGGACCTCGCCCGAGGATAGTTGTGCCGCCCACCCTACAACAGAGGGTATTACAACTCACTCACTATGTGAAGGTATGCGCCCACCCCAGGGGAAGAAAATTGTACCTCACGTTGAGAAGGGACTTTTACTGGCCGGCAATGGCATTCGATTGTTACGCCGTCAGACGGGCCTGCGCCATTTGCGCCAAGAATGACGTCAAACTTCGGAAGCACTCTAAGAAGTTGACGCTGTTCCCGGCACGGGCTCCACTCGAATTCCTGGCCATAGACATCCTAGGGGAGATTATCAAGACGCCCCGAGGTCATCGGTATCTGCTTGTCATTTTTGACAGATTCTCAAAGCTAACGAGAACTGTGCCGCTGAAGCGGATCACCGCCGCTACCGTCGCGCAAGCGTTCGTGACCCATTGGGTGTTCGTATATGGACCGCCGGTGCAGTTGTTATCCGACAACGGAGGGCAATTCGCATCAAAGTTCTTTCAGGATGTATGTCGAATCCTTGATGTAAGGAATTTATTTGTTACTACGTATCACCCTCAGAGGAATGGCCAGGTGGAGAGGTTTAACCGCACGATACTCAACGCTTTGAGATCGTATGTGGCGGATCACCCCAAAAATTGGGACTTGTACACAGACGCTATCACGTATGCATACAACACCCAGGTACATCGGGTTACATCGTTATCCCCATTCGAACTGGTACTGTCGAGGACACCGCCGCCGGTCGCCATCGAGGCTCAACCGACGCTGTCGACGTACCCGTCACCGGGATTGTACCGAGAAGCCTGGAAGGAGTGGCTTACGAAGATGGTGCCGATAGCCCGGAAAGCAATGGAAAAAGCTCAACGCGCCTACAAGAAGGACTTTGACAATCGGGTTCGCAAACCTCTACCTCAGGTGGAGCCCGACGACTTCGTCTTCCTTCGAAAGGAATACTACAATCCTGAAAAGGAACGTAGGCACAAGCTTTCGCCAATTGTGGACCGACACTATCGTGTGGTTTCTGTAGACCCGGACACGGTGGTATTGGATATCGCTAACCGCCACGAACGGATCTCCAGGGACCGCATCACACGAGCGCCCAACCCAAATGTGGAAGTGGTGTCGGCACCAACGCCCTCCACAGGGGATGATTCAGCGGAAGTTAACCCGTCAGGCGGAGATTCGAACAACCGCCCCGTTATACTTCCGCACCCGGAACGTGGTTTAAACGACCTACCGGAAACTTCGGAAACTCCCGAACCTGGGCCCGCTCCCTCAAGGGCCCAGTCAACGAACTCTTACAGAGTTACTCCCCCACCGGAGGTAATCAAGGCTCATGGCTCTCCGCCTAAGGAGGGGGAGGAGGACTTAGTTCCTTCGCAGGACGATGTTTCGGCGTCAGCCAGTCGCCCTAACAGGGAATCTAGTTCTCACAGTGAGACGGCGAGCCCGATCGAGCCGGCGACAGAGAAGTCACAACCCCAGCATATGGGTAGCGACATCACCGCCAACCCAGCCGAGCACGACGTCAGAAAAGATGACGAAAACCCGCCTAGGGATAGTCGTGTGGAGAACTCCGCACCTGGAACGCCTACAGAGCCGACGATCACCCGCCGCCGCGGAAGAGACACTGAGGTGTCGCACACTCAAACCCCGCTTTCTCGGGAACGAGCTGTGTCAGCGGACCCGCACGGGGAAGATCTCGACGACGAGGTTAACCAAATTTGGCTCTCCGTTATGGAATGGGAATAGGAACTCCTATGGAGACACTGGAACCCTCAGAAATGGGAAAGAAATGAGTGAGACCCGTCGGGGACAGCTCAGGAGAGTGCTAGCGCGTGCCGAAAGCGCCACCTCATATCCGCTTGCGGAGTGGCAACCGGCGCCCGCGCATTTATGTGGCCCACGTCGAATGGCACCGAGCCAATCAAAAGGCTCTAACGACCGACCGTCGCGCAACCCGCCTCACTGAGCCAATCAAAAGGCTCTGACGACCAACCGTCGCGCAAACCGCCTCCTTCGCACGGCGCGTTGCACAAGAGCAACCTTCGTCCCCGTATCTCGCGTTGACGTTGAAGTCTCACCCCCCTGAGATTGGAGACGTTACCGTGTCGCGGTTTCTCAACTGTCACGGAATCTAAGAACACTGTTGTTATCGAGAAGATCTCAGCTTTAAGAAGAACCCAAAACTGGGCCGTTTTGACTTCGTAGACGGAAGTTACAACGTAGCCCACAGGCCACTCGGCGCCGTTTGGACGAAGTGCTGAGACCCGCTCGCAACACGGAAAAGAACCCACCGGAGTGTGTCTAGACCATACGTTGACACCCTCAAGGGAACTAGAGCGTTCCAAGATGGAAGAGAAGCCCGAACAGGGAAAAGTGTACCCGCAGGAATTCGTTATCGATCGCATCGTGTGTCACATCTACACCCCCGAGGGAGAAGTTCGCTACCAAGTCCGATGGTACGGATTCTCGCCTGATGAGGATACAGTGGAACCCATTGAGCACCTTCCGAGGTCTAAGGTTTTATCCTATCACCGACGCGCTCGGGTAACCTTGCCTCCAAGTCTGGATCGTGCCCAAGTCGGGTGAGCCACCACGGGAACTGGTGTGGATGGGACCTCGAGGTGAGGAAGATGTTGGACCTCTGAAGAGGAATTCAGGAGAGTATCCCGAAGAACACGTATTGAGAGGGAATGTCTACTGGCCCTCGGCCTAGCGCCGTTAACCGGGGAACAAAGCACCGGTTATCGGGACAGTTTATGATGAAAAAAAGGAAAGGAAGACCCACGAAGTGGAGAAGAAGATTAAGAAGAAGATTGGACCCTAGGAAGGGAAGAAGATGAAGACGAAGATGAAGAAGATCCTAGGAAGGAAGAAGAAAAGAAGTAGAAGTTAAGATCCTAGGAAGGAAGAAAAAAAGAAGTTATGCAAATATCAGAAGTTTACTATTGTCGCCAAGCTATGGACTCCACAATTGCCCGAAGCGGAACTACGGAAAGCCTGAGGAGGGACCAGCCCCACCGTTGGGATTCTGACCCTGATGGTACGCCGAGGCGAAAGCCAACATCTGGCTCACATCCGCCATACCCGGGGGAATCGGAATGCCTGCGTTCACGAGGCCTTGTCGCACACTATCCGCTTGCGGAGTGGCAACCGGCGCCTGCGCAAGGGTGTTCACACCCCACCCGGGGGGAGCAGATGGACCGCCACCGGATGCATTCGCCGCCGCAGCTGAGGTCTTTCCCACTGGTTGGAAGGGTGCAGATGGCTCCACAGGGAGTACTCCACTAGGAGCTGGCACGTCGTTATCCAACGCTGGATCGTCCAGGTCTACTGGAGGCTCGTACTCGTAATCGTCGGTATAAATGAACCCCGTCGGGTGTCCCACCGGCATCGGTCGAGGCGAGTCAATCAGCGCCCGTGCTTGCGCCGCGCTGATGCGAACCCCTTCGAAGGGATTGTAATAGACCCAGTTACCGGAGCCCGGATCGTACCGGCCAGGAGACTTGTCTCGCGCGGATCCTTCCCCTGCGGGTTGATTTGCCACTGGAACTCGATCCCATTAGGTGTTGTCAATCACGTCCAAGATTGGATACAGGTCCTGCACGTTGCTGGCCGAACCCAACGCTGGGACAAGGTCGATCTGACGCATGATGGTCCGTAGCATCGGAGGAATATACCAGATACGGAAATGGTCATGAGCATCCCAGAGGAGGTGCGCCGCTACGCGGGCTGCCCACTCGGCTGCAACGAGGGCCCAGTATCCCGAGTTCGGGTCGTGCATCAAACGAGACCCGATATAGTAGATGCACGGGGGCAGTTCAGCAAAGCACCCTCGGGGGACCTCGACCTTACTCCACCAAGCTGGAAGGGGCACGAATCGTCCAACCTTCGCCGTGTTACGGATACGCTCCAGTTCCACGTGAGGATACGAGACAAGGAACCCGAAACGGGAGCGCGAGCGGCGCTCGAAGCGCACGCGTCGATCGAACCCATACTGGGTAAACTGTCGTTGAAGGTACCTGAATTCAGCCCGAAGGATGGGACGACTCCATTGGAGCATATTTTCTCGGAGAGGAAAACCCGGTCCGCGAAACTCGGCTTCGGGAAAGGCTGCCAGGTTATCCCCGTAGGAGACCTCACCGTACGTGCGGTAATAGGCGACATCGAACCCGTACTCCGGGGGAACCAGATCGTCAAGGCGTGACCTCTCCAATCGCTGGTAGGCCAGATCAGCCATCGCTGCGCGCGCCTTGTCCAGGGACTCCCCGCGACTGCGGTATAGATACTGAGGCTCTATGGCTACCCGCGCCCTCCAATCGGGAGAACGTACAACCTCAACAGGTAGGCCACCCGGCAATAAGCCGTCCTCCACGTAGGCGTCGATGAGCTCATCGTCGCGAACCGCTGTCGGATGGAACCACGGAGCGCGGGAATATATCACCGGATCGGTAAGGGGACTCCACCTTCGAAAGGATTCGTTTGAGATCCAACCTCTGGAGTTTGCTACCAAGGGCATCGCATGAGCGGAGTTCCACGCCACCGCGGTGATGTCCAAATCCTCCAGAGGATGTCGGTTGCCCGCCGAGGCGGAAGGTTCGGTACCTGACGGAGCCGCCTCCAAACCGGAGAAATATCCACCCTGCTGGGGAGCTTCGTTTTCCGCCGGCGCGGAGGCCGATGGCCCCGAGAGTGGGTTGATGACGTATGGGTTCATTCCCTTGAGAGGGCTAGTCGAGACCGCTGTTGCGAGAAGTTGCGTATCGCCGAAAGTCGGAGGAGTAGATGAAAGTTGTACCGATGTGCCGGTTTTGTGGCGATCCTCAGAAGTGGTGAAGGACCCCATTGGGAGAAGTATGTATAGTGATCGGAAAGTTAGACACCCGCGGCTCGGAATGTTCTTCCTCGTCTTAAGGAGGGGGAGATGTAGAGCAACGCCCAGTTAGGGGATACTTGAAGATGCAACTCATAGAATGAGGATTGAACCCTCCGAGGGTTATGATTATGATCCCCTCTAAGGTGTGCTGAAGTGTCACTGTTTTCTGGTTAGAGTTCGCCTAGAAGGGAAAATTCGGATGGCCCATGGTTGGATTGGCCCCGTGATACACGTGGCTTAATTTTGGCACCGATTTTCGGATATTTGTAGAACGTTGGACTTTTGGGCCCTGACAGTTGGATCTCCACGTGTATGGCCCTGAGCAGGTGTGCACTACTGTAGAGTTTAGTTAGTGGGCCCTACTTAGGGAGGCGAGATCTGACAGTCCGAGCTCAGAGTAAATGACAACCAAGGTTGGTCTTCGATACCTTTAGAGGTTCTTCGTCGCTATCGTTTCGGCCTTACAACCCGGAACGGGCTCTGGTTAGCAACGCCTGCGTAGGGACACGACTCCACTTGGAGAGTGCCCACGTTTGGGTTCCGTGCAACCACCCCCTTGGGACCGCTCAGACGACCTGCGTGCACGATACCCCGTGGGGGTTCTGCTTACTTGTTGCGTGCTTTTTGTGTTTCCTTTCGAGGACAGGTTTTCGCCCCTGTATTGGGTTTCTTTTGTTGTTTCGCCGGTTTTCTGGTTCTCGGGTCCGGTGCCTGTTAGTGCCCGACCCTCGCCCCGTTTTTCCTCTTCGCCGGATTTTCCCCCATTCTTTGGGATACCCATACCCATTCCCGATCCAACGGTTTCTACCCCTCACCTCCGTCGGTACTGCCGGAATCCCCCGTGGGAGTTACACCCCACACTACGGGTGGAACGGAGGGCTCTGTCTCTGAGTCTGCCTCCCCCCAGGGAGCAAGGCTTCGAACACCTTGAGAGCACTTCCCGTCGCCGGGTTTTGCTCCACAGATACTATCCACTGCTCCAGTCTGGAACTCGTAGCGAAGCGAGCTGACGTCTCCTCGAATTGACTTGTCGATAGAGTTCTTTTGCGTCGAAAGAGAACTGAACAGATCTTTCGAATCGACACGGAGGCGTAGACGTACACGGGTAGGAAGCAGTTCGTTGTAGGCATTGCAGATAATCTTTCCATCGTCAATTCCTTGGGCGGCGGCAAAGATTTCAGCAGCAGGGATGCTCTTAACGGGGCGTTTGGCTTTGTGGGAAACCCAGGATATAACATGGTAGTGTGGAGCAAAACCCGGCGACGGGAAGTGCTCTCAAGGTGTTCGAAGCCTTGCTCCCTGGGGGGAGGCAGACTCAGAGACAGAGCCCTCCGTTCCACCCGTAGTGTGGGGTGTAACTCCCACGGGGGATTCCGGCAGTACCGACGGAGGTGAGGGGTAGAAACCGTTGGATCGGGAATGGGTATGGGTATCCCAAAGAATGGGGGAAAATCCGGCGAAGAGGAAAAACGGGGCGAGGGTCGGGCACTAACAGGCACCGGACCCGAGAACCAGAAAACCGGCGAAACAACAAAAGAAACCCAATACAGGGGCGAAAACCTGTCCTCGAAAGGAAACACAAAAAGCACGCAACAAGTAAGCAGAACCCCCACGGGGTATCGTGCACGCAGGTCGTCTGAGCGGTCCCAAGGGGGTGGTTGCACGGAACCCAAACGTGGGCACTCTCCAAGTGGAGTCGTGTCCCTACGCAGGCGTTGCTAACCAGAGCCCGTTCCGGGTTGTAAGGCCGAAACGATAGCGACGAAGAACCTCTAAAGGTATCGAAGACCAACCTTGGTTGTCATTTACTCTGAGCTCGGACTGTCAGATCTCGCCTCCCTAAGTAGGGCCCACTAACTAAACTCTACAGTAGTGCACACCTGCTCAGGGCCATACACGTGGAGATCCAACTGTCAGGGCCCAAAAGTCCAACGTTCTACAAATATCCGAAAATCGGTGCCAAAATTAAGCCACGTGTATCACGGGGCCAATCCAACCATGGGCCATCCGAATTTTCCCTTCTAGGCGAACTCTAACCAGAAAACAGTGACACTTCAGCACACCTTAGAGGGGATCATAATCATAACCCTCGGAGGGTTCAATCCTCATTCTATGAGTTGCATCTTCAAGTATCCCCGGACTGGGCGTTGCTCTACAGGTAGATCGCGTCTTTCTGCATCGGACCAAGGAGTAAACCAGTAACAATGCCGAGTTGGCCGACGTCGTCAATGCGCGATGCATCAGCAAAAACTAGAACAGAGAGCTCGTAGGCTTTGTCATGAGAAGGGCGTGGATAGGCAATCACAGTTCCAAGCTTCTTGAGCTTTTGAACGATTGAGGCTTGCTCAACGAGGTGTGAGACTTTGAGTTCGGGTGCCTTTTGCTGGAGGTAACTCGCATAAAATGAACAGACGGGTGTAGCAGCGGTGCCAATCCATCCGATCGAGCTATTGGTTGAAGAAAAGGCTGACTTCTCTAACTTGTTCATCGGGTCTTCGGACTGCTTTCGGCGAATGCGGGTGAGAGAATATTCAGAAAGAGCGTTAAGCTTGTCTTCTGCGTTGGTTTCAATCGAAAAGTCATCATGTTGCACTGTGTTGATGCCGAAATAGCGGAGTTTCCCAGGGCCGCTGTTGATTTCGCCAAACTTGAACTTCTTGTAAAATTCTTCTAGAAAGCGGAGAGCGTTGTCCTCAGTACCGGCAGCTTTGAGGTCATCCACAATTTTTGCCACGAGCAGTGTTAGCTTACCATCCTTTTTCTTGTAGAAGAGTTGCGGGATAAACTTGGACTGTGTTAGACCGAGGTCTATCATTACTGCATCGGACTGACTTTGCCATTTTGCATTTGCGTTGACCAAACCATAGGCTGCAGTGAGCAAGAGCCAAACATGGGAGGACTTCATGGCGCTTTCTTTCGGCAGGCGAACGTAAACATCACGCTGAGCTGCGCCGGTTTGTAAAAAGGCGGCTTTGACATCGGCCTTGTACAATTTCCAACCAAACAGAGAAGCAATAGACTCTAGTACGCGCAGACCGGTTGGCGGGCACGTAGAGCGGTCAGTACTCAGGAAATTCTTGAGTGCGTCTTCGTTGCCATGAGGTGCGATGCGCGCCTTCAGTTTCAAACTGTTATCGTCGTTGTGCTTCAGTTTGTACAGTGTGTGGCTGCTAATGACGTTGGCAACAGGGAGAACGTCGCAGTGATAGACGGGGCGTGCCGTCTCTAAGAAAGTTTCTTCTTCACGTGCGTACGCGTGGACGAGGGAAAACTGGTCGAATCCTTGGGCTTGATGGCGCAAGAACGGTTTGTTGCCGAAGTGTTCGAGCATGGAGGATAGAACAGCGGCTTCAGTGCTTGTCACTTGCACATTTCCACCGGACAGACTGCTGCTTGCAGCAGCTAGCGAAGTGGGCTCGGAGTGATTCCAATGTACGGTTGTCATATCTAAGTCTGCTTCGACTTCACTATTGTCATAATGAATGGTCACGGTACCGTTATCTGCTTGCGAGTGAACAACACCAGGGTAAACAACATTGTTTTCGTCCCAGAGTATATCAAGACGATCACCAACTGCAGGTCCATTGTTACCGTCATCAGAAAAGTTGCCGTGCACGTAACGGTCGTGGACCAGTAGGTTTGAATCGTCACGGTCATCCGTGTGCTCAGTTGGGGGATATCACTGAGAAGGTCAAAAAGTGAGGCGTCAAGGGAGTCAATCCCTTCTTGAACGAGCTGTGCAAAACAAAGTGGGGACATGGCGGGTCGAGTATCTTCAAAGGCTACAGTGAGACATCGGCCGTTTGCACCGGGAACGGTGATGGAGCGGGCAGGAAGATCGACCGAGAGCACAGTTTTGGGTTGGGACCATTTGCCACGCTTCTCTTTCTCTTTCTTCTGGAAAATTTCCACGGAGTCGCCAATGGCGATTGGTGCTTCGGTGAGTGCTTTAGAGCGCATACTGAGTGCCAGCTTGCGACGAGCTTGGAGCTGTTCACGGGCATCAATGACATCGATGGGGACACAAAGTTCAGCAGGCTTTGAACTGACTGGCTTTGTAAACCCTTTCGCCAGTTCAAATGCTGACATGATATCGTTACCATAGAGATCGTTTGAGATCGACACAGATTTGTATGCAGCAAGGACAGCATCGAACTCATCACCACTACCTTCTTTGAGACGGAGAAAGACGGACCGAATAATGTTGTGCTTAGATTCGATGGCGTTCTTGTGATGCGGACGAGGTGGAACTGTCTTGATGGGGATGCTGAGTGCATTAGCATAGTTTTTGGATGCGCCGGTGTTGAATGCTTTGTCACCAATGATTGAGTCAGGATACCAGAACAGCGCTACCCAGGTTGCTTCGAAGCCGATTACAGCTTCATGAAGAGCAGTTGTACTGACAACATACGCGACGGAGTAGCGCGAGGACACATCCATGAAATGAAGGACACACAGGCCTTCGAGGAAGAAGTGATCAACAGATAGCACTTCGTTGAACTCTTTCGACAAAGAGCTGATAGAAACTTTCCGGGACGGAGCTGGAGGAGAGGTTGACAGACAGGCGGTGCAAGCGTTGACAACTTCAGTAAGGTAGCCAGACACAACATCGTTCCACAGACCATTACGTTCGAGCAGAAGCTTGTAGTCGGAAAAGGCGGCATGTCCACACACATGCTTATGGATCTTGTCGATTACACTCTTGACCTCAGTCCACGGTGACAGATCGAGGGAAACCGCAGACATGCGTGAGAGTGACGATCCAGTGTTAATGTTAGCTGATGGCATAGTCGGAAAAAAACACTCGAGCTTGATGAAGTCAAGAAAGTTGTGATTCACAATCGAGATGAAATCTTCTTTGCCATTTGCAGCGAGAACCAATGCATTCCGGCCGATGTTTTCGATGTTTGCCTTGCTTGTCACATTTCGCCCGACGACCCATTGAGACGAGCCGTCAAGCACCAAGTGCCTGATTCGAACTTGGTTACCGTTGTCGGTGTTGGCCGTAAGAAAAATCGACCCAAGAATATCTCGCGGTTGGCTGGCGTGGTTACCAGTGCCATATTTCCAGGAAGTGTATCCAGAAAGTGCGGCAGGAATCGGGTCAAGAGCGGGGTCGGTTTGCAGGCCAGAGTGGTCAGCGAGCATGTTGAGCTCGACCATACTGATTGCCGAGTATGGAGCGCCACTGTCCAAGAGAGGTCCAAAGTGCATCGGTGACTCCGTTGATCCATCAAAAGTGGCCATGTTGAAGGAAAAAGTTTGTTGTTTGGAGGAATTCGAGGACGATGCAGCAGATACAGAAGACGAGCCAGAGGCTGCTCCTCGGTTGTTAGACTGATTGGACGAGTTGGACGAGTTGTTGCCAGTCGGAACTTGCTGGTTGTCGAAGGACTTCACACCAGGGGCTAAGGAGCCATCAGCACGGTGATTCCGTTTCCAGTGGCCATACTTGCCATAGGTGTCACATGGATTCTTCATGGTGGGAGAGATGCGGTTGCGATCACCGTTCCTAGAGTTTCTGTTGTTGGAACTGTTGCCAAAGCCATCGGAGCTGTCATTCAGTGTGCCGTTTGTGGTGGGCGAGCGAGCAGACTTGTCGCACTGTTTGATTACGGATTCCACGGAGGAATTGGTGACAGCAGACAGGTACTGATCATTACTAGATTGGGCACCGAGGTTTTCATCTGAGGGAGACGCAGCGGCCATAACGGAAACACGTTGTGCGTCATCAATGGAAGCATTGGACAGCAGCATGAGTGCTGTGAGGCATTCTGGCAACTTGGTTGTATTCGAGATCGAATTAAACTTTGCTACCTGTGCAGAGAAACGGGACTCGAAGTTCTTCATGTTTTCCGAGTTCCCACAACGGGTGTTCAAGAGCACGTTGAAGGTGTTGTAGGCTTCACTCACGACGGAGAGAGCGTCACGCTTGTAGATTGCACCGACGATCAGAGCGACTGACCCTTCTCCAACGAGCTGGGCGTCAGTAATTCCGGAACACAGGTCCTTGGCACGTCCATACAGTTGGGACTTGAGACAAACAGCCTGCAACGCTGCAGGAATCTTGGTGTTGTTATTAACGGGTAGTGCATTGTGAAACGTCTGCCACAAACTAACAGCATCGCGATATTCTTCCTGGTCTCCTTTGCCGTCAGTCCAAGGCGGAGATTTGGAATCCCAGGAAAACTTGGGCCTGGGAGGGAGGTCCTTGGGCGAGGGCGTAGCCTGGTGGCCCATAACTAAAGATAATCAGTGTCAGATACAGGAAAGTCTGAGTGAAAGGTGCAGGGTGTATTCAGAGTACAAGCATCGTCGGTCCCGTGCATCGGGGTCTCGTCCGACGTTTAAAATGCGGCGGTCTGATATTTGTAGTCAAAGAACTTGTTACACAAACAGTCGCCAAGAAATATACATTACAAATACAAATACAAATACAAATGCAAATACAGTGAACTTCACTAGTCCACGAGAGCAATATTCAAACATTCATAAGGTCGACTGTTGCAATAGAGGTTTTGGTGCGCTTCCCGGCTTACGTGTAGACTTTCTCCAAGAATGTGTGCAGGGGAAGGATGAGGTGAAAAATATTCTGTATGCTCATCTTTTCCCACTGCAGTGCACAAAGAAACTTATGCAAGTGTGCGCCACTGGTTGGTAGCTCCATCCGCAACAATCCTTCGAGATGGCGCGGGTCATACCGCACGCCCGATGCAGATATGATTCTTCCACACCATCGGATGGAATCCGCAAAGAGGATGCATTTCTTCTAATGGAGTCTGATGGAGTGCTCTTTGCACACGTAGAAGAACTGTCTGATGCCTTGTAGCAGTCCTTCGATGGTATTGTGATGCAGGAGAATATCGTCAAGCCAATATAAGAGAGATTGGCGTAACTCCTTCGGAAATATCTCAGCGAGGACTGATTGAAGGTGTGTTGTGGCGTTGGTGGTGCCATGAAGAACTCGCGTGGGTGAGAAGATACCGTCAGGTGTGACGAAGGACTGTAGTGCCTGAGAATGTTCATGAAGGGGGAACTGCCAATACCCGTGGGAAAGGTCGAAGGTGGCAAAAAATTTCGATCCCCCTAGCTTCAGAAGTTCTTGCTCGATGTTAGGCATCGGAAATGGTTTCCTAACAGTGTTTTTGTTAACGGGGCGCAGGTCCACGGTGAATCTGAACTGAGCTGGGCCAGGGTTTGGAACTATCAAGGGCGCACTAGCCCATGCAAACGTTGGGTTGGCCCAAGCCATGCCGGTTTTGACGAGATCGTCCACGAAGCGCTGTAGGAACAGTCGTTGTTCTTGGGAGTAATTGCGCAGTCTCACGCGCACTGGCTTTGCATCAGGGACTAGCTCGATTTTCAAAGGCCTTATTTTTGCCGGTGGGCCGGCCGAGAGAGATACGCGAAAGACCTCGATGTTCTCCGCCAGAACGCTGCGAAGCTGGGTGACATCGATGGCGCTCATACCGTTCTGTAGCGCTGTGTCCAGCATTCCGGTAACAGCGGCTTCAATTTCACTATGATGATCCTCTTCAATGGGTTCCAGTAGCGAAGGGTCAGGAAAGGGGTCCTGGTCTTGGCGTGTGGCGTGGAAATTGGCTAGCGGGCGGTTTAGTGGTGGTTGATTGCGCTGAATCGCATCTGAGGCATGCGAATCCTTGTGTAGCCTTGCCACCATCAGGCGGCTGACGTAGCCCTCATCGGAGTCGACAGTGGGATTTCTAACTTCCGAGCAGTCTGCACCGTTGAGTGCAAACCGGTAGTTGTTGAGTATCGTCTCGGTGTCGACTCTGAGGTGGCGCAATACCGGGCGACCAATGGGCAATTCTTCGCAAGCGAGGTCATTGTCGGCGACCAAATAAGTGATGTTCTGTAGAGCCAGACTGCCGGATGAGACGTGTAGAACTGTACGAGGCGCAGTCCACGTTCGTGAGAATGCGAAACTTTGCGGTTCGGTTCCGAATTTCAGAGCTAGAGACAAGCGTGTAGTCTTAATGGCTGATAATCTTCCGATTCCTTTGAGCGCCGCCTTCTCGGCGAGATTTGGAGACACGATGCTGTCGTCACTGCCGTCGCCACACCTTCCTGTGCCGTTAAGTGAGGTCATACCATCCGAAACGGTGACGAGGCATGAGGGAGGGTTCTTCGGGTTCGACGAAGGGCGTAATCGATTTACAGTACCTTTGTTGTTTGAGATGCCGTCTCCTGCTCCGGATTTGTTCTTCTGATTACGAGGTGACTTGGATGGGCCGTCTTCAGCTTTTCGTGCCGCAAATGCGGCCTTCATTTCAAGCTTCTCTTCTTTCGTGGAGTACTCGCAATCGTCAACCCTGTGACGATTGTTCTTAGCCTTGCAAGGTGTGTGTGGGCACGGTGGAGCCAGTCTGCGGGACCTTGCTTTTCGAGGTTCTTCGCTAGAGCTCCTGGCTACGTTGTTTTCTCTCTGTCCCTGCGTCGAGTGGCTTTTCTCATCTGCTTTCCGATTGGGCAACGAAGGGGGACGAAATGTAGGGCCCTTATCGAGGTTCTCGAAGGAACGAGACACTTGCATGGCGTGTTTAAAGAACGCGCTGAAGTCTTTCTTTAGCTCCAAGGGCGAGAAATCAATGCTAGATTACAGCTTTGTGCGTAGTGGTTTCGGCTTAACGGCCGCAATTATATGTCCAATTGCAGTCTTTGGTCGTGTAGAGGTCACCCACTTCAAGCCATGTCGTCAAAGAAGTGAAAGGTAGGACGTGAAGAGGTTTTCCATTCGAATGTGAGCAGATATATCTGTCATGTGCATTCGGAGTTCTTTGTCAACAATAGCGTTTAGAGCGGCCAGGGAAATGGTGCTCTTCTTTTTCTGCGCTCGTTTTTCCGAGAACTCGCGCAGCATGGCGTCCGTAAGCATACTGCAGTCTGTAAGATCGGGAATTAAATTCAAATCGACAATAGATTCTATCCATTCGGGATCAACAAAGTATGTCAAATTGACGGGAAGGACGAGTTCTGGAGTTGTTGAGTCAACCACTGCGAGTTGTAAAGCTCGCGCTGTGATTTAATTTCAGTACTGATCGTAGGAGCAGAGAAATTTCCTGAGTGAGGCAGAGTCCGTGCGGACAAGGCAGGGATGACTAATCGACGTAGAAACGAAAGACGGTTCTTGATACATGATCTTCGCCTGATTATCATCCGTTTGGCTGCCATCATCGGCGTTCGACGGTACGTCGGACATTGCGATCGAACGAACGGTATGAATGTTGAACTAGTGTAGTGAATCCAGTGATCACTGTGGCGAACTACGCTGGTTGCGTTGTTTAATGATGAGGTTCGATGCCTCTCCTGTACTGTGGAGGGATCGTGTGGGTGCTTAAATACCCCTACTGTGTCTCTCGTACGAGAGACACAACTAGTCTAGAAAGCTATCTACGCCTGCAACCTACGCAGGTACTACCTACGCGTATGCCTGCTGACGGAACGCTGTGTCCTCCTTGGGTCCCTTCCAGCCAGGCAGAGCCGGAAACGGCTACAGTTGTGCACGATACCGTAGAACCGTCTCATTCGCCGTCATCTTCATAGCTTGATATGTATCAAGAAATGCTTCACAATTTGCTTATCTCACAGATTGGTGTTGTGCCTTCAATGTTTTCCACAGTTTCGAAGGATCATTCATTTCTAGGAAGGGAACTACACAAGTCTCGTCAACCAACAGCAGGAGGGTTGACAAAGCAGTATCACGACGACGCGAAAACGGTTTGTGAGCAGCATCTTCGGTAATGTCTGAGCCTGCTCAGTACCAGAAACAACAGTCCAAAGCCCTTTACTCTTCAAGATTAGTTGAATCTTCTTTGCCCACGTAAAAATGTTCGAAGAATTTAGAACAGGGAGCTTGACTTTTGGACATCGACAAAGCTTGACACTTCATTCTCCGCGGAACGATCATGTACACAGTAGAACAGGAACAAAACAAATTGAAACAATAATGCGACGATTGTGACGAAACAAAAGATAAGGGAATCAACAGGAACTTCAGAACACCAGGAAGTCTGGGCCCATAACCTCTCAAAGGCTAAAACGAGGACTGTAGTACCAACCTCGGTTTCTGTTTACTTCTGAAGTTCAAACCAGACTTATTTACCGGTGTGACCACCGAAATGGTTACGTCACTGAAACTCTAGCGTTTTAATATCCTCTACCAACGCAATTCATCTAGTTCTCAATTCCCGATATGTACCTATCTATATAGCAGAATAAGTAAGATTGTAAACTCTTACGATAAAACCAATTCATGTTTTCCACAATTGAATTCTAACATTACATGCAAGAGGCTGTGGTGGGAAAACTTAACATGCTACTCATGATCATTTGAAGCATATAAAAATGAATCCCTTCAATCTTATTTTGTTCATCTTCTCTACTAGATTAAATCTAGAATGTGCCTGCAATCCAAAACTTCAGAGAAAAATGACAATATGTGAATCTATCTATGTTTTCTCTTTTCTACGAAACGCTTCTATCATGAGCCATAACTTCTCTAGCTTCTTTATAGCAGGCTTTTAACGCTCCGCCTTTTGATCTTGATCATCTTTCTACCGCTCTTTTCTTTCCAAGTCCCATCGCTGCCGGTCGAACTTGAGACGTTCGCGGTCAGTTGAAACGCACAAAGCTTCTGAGTCATGCAAAACCTCACTGAGTAACCCCATGTTCCCGCCAATCTGTCTCGGGCTCGCAAAAATCTGATGCCGTGTTCTCCTTTTTTTCCTAGCTGCCGGGTCGAAGGAAGGTTCGGTTTCCTTGGGTGTGGAACGATCCTCCGAGAAGGCATAATGGGGGGAAAACATGGTTTCACAGACAGAGGAGCGCGGGGGCCTGAGGTCTGCGAGCCAATTAATAATAATATGAATGGGGCAAACACTATACACGCACTAGAATGCGCGAAAACTTTGTAGGTAGTCGGAGCTACTTAGACTTGAAGCACACTTTATTATTGTATGTTCTACTCTTATACAGGATCGTTGCTTGTGCATTCCTTATCTTCCTAGCTGGTAGTCAAGTGTTTTAGGCTTTTGTATTGCTCCTGATACACGTCTTCCAATGCTTACGGCACGCAACTATACCAATCAATTACCATCACCGCTTTTGCAAACAAATGATCTCATCAGCCGGGCAGGCATTGGAACAATGTAGCTCTCGTACTCTGTCTTTCTTCAACAACAATCCTTTTACAAATCCGACAAGGAGATTGGCTGGTCTCCTTCTACAACACAATTGAAGATGTTTTGATAAACTCGTTGTTTGGATTTAAATTCAAACAGCTATACGATCGTAATCTGTGCGTAGATGTTCTAGGACACGTTATGTTACGTTCAGCTCCCTTTTGAACTTGTCATCCGCAACAAGTTCTCAAACTGTCTAACGAGATCCTTACAACTACGAAGCTCTGTCTTTCTCATCCAGATGGAATCTTTAGTGTTTTTTTCTTTAAATTTAACAAGGTGAAAAACCTCTCGATTCTCCTTTTTCTTTTCGTAGACACAAACTACTTCCTGTTTTACATATTCTTCTGCATATATGACGACTGACAACGGACATTCTTTTCATTTCTTTTTAAACGGTTCAACCTGGAAACTTGAATAACGTTGTCAACTCTTTTCATTCCCGGTAGAAATTCCATCTTAGAAGTTGCAGAACCCACTACTTAAAGAACTTTCACGAGACCCATAAACTTGGACTTCTATTCCTACGCTTTTCCGAAGGTCTCAAAGGATCCTTTCCTTTCTGTTTTCAGCATTTCTAAATCATCAATTTGAAAAGTTCTTCTTATCTCTTCTTGTTTTCGTGAAAAGTTTGTTTGGTAACTGCGTTCAAAAGTCTGTCCTTCGCAAGTTTCCAAAAAGCTTTTCTTTGTTCCAACATGTCCCAACCAGCTTTCAATTTCATTTGTGGTCTCCTAATAATTTTTGGTACTTGAGATTGATTTGATTTTTTCATATCAACCATGAAAGAAGTAAAGTCAATACTTAGTTTGGGAGTAGAATTGTGTTGATATTGTATTTCAAAAAGTACGTTATCCCAATGATACGTTTTTTTCTGAACAACATTTCTGATCATGAAAGAGAACGTTTGAATCGTATTCTCCGTTTGACGGTAAGTTCCTGGATGGTCTTTGATAGCCATATTCAAGTCAATTTTGAGAAATTTCGGCACTTCTTGTAAGTGCGAATCTTGGAATAGATTGTCTTTATCTAGAATACTTGTGTGTGGCATCGTATACTTAGAGAATACGATGTCGAAGAGAAATTGGACGACTTCGTTCGACGTAGTGTTTTTCGTAATGGCTAAAAAAATGGCCCTATCTGAGAGATTTTCCACGATTAAGAGAGCATCGTCCTTCTTTGTTTCCGTAGTTGACAGTTGGGTTAATACTTCCATACAAATCACGTGCAAACATTGCTATGGGATGTTATGAGGATGAAGCCTACCTTTTTCAAATGATCTCTATTGTTTTCTCGCTTGAAACTCACCGCAGGAGCGTATGTAGCTTTACATATCATCAAACATTTGTTTCCGATAGAAATGTCTTAAACATATGTAGTACGTCCTTTCTGAAACAATATGTCCTTGCATATGTCATTCTCTTATTACTTCCTCCCGTATGTGTTCGTTCCTTGAAGCATACATTCGTTCTGCGTTGGAATTTTTCTATTATACCATTCTTTCTTTAAAATAGTATTAGCAAATATACATTTCGGTTTTCTTGTTTGGCGGTTGCTCATTGTCTCCAAGCACCTACAAAATATTGTTTTTCCATACGTCCTCGGCATAATTCTTTTTAATCCTAGAAAACAATTCAGGGTTGCGTAAGGAAAGTCCCTTTAAATGTATGGATGATTCCACCCTCGTGCTCAACGCATCTGCGGTTGGATTCTTGGATCCAGCGACATGTTCCACTTCAGAGGTGTAACATTGTAGCTCGTTCAACCATCTGTAATGTTCTACAGACAACATTTTCTTGTACTGGAGATATTTAATCGGCTCGTGATCAGTTCTGAGTAAAAAAAGGTCTATCTCGATGGTACACCGCCCACTCTCGCAATAAAGTGATTTCTGCAAGAAGTTATTGATCGCGTGGGTCCCATCTAGACTCTACATCTGACAAGCGGTATGACAAATACTCAACCGGATGTTCTTTTTGTTTTAATGTGGCATCTACGGCATATTTGGAAGCGTCTGTGGTTAAAACAAACTTGTGCTCTAACGACGGATTTTGGAGTATTGGAGCAGTCGTATAACGTTGCTTTACAGATTCAAATGCCATTTCTTGTTCTTCATCCTGTGTGGAAACCTTCTAGCGTAGTAACGACGTGTTTGGACGTACCACAGCTGCGAAATTCCTCAAAACTCTTCGATAGAAGTTTGAAAGCACCAGAAATATTTGAACATCCTCGACTGAGGAAGGAGTTTGAAATTTAAATACAGCTTCTACCAACCGTTATTGTTAGTGAATGCCGTTTTCATTAATCTTTTACCCAAGATATTGCACCTCTTCAGATCCAAATCTGGACTTGTTCTTTCGGATGTAAAGCTGATGCTTTTTAAAAAGTTGAAAGAGCTCTCGAAATTGCAACATATGCTCTAGTTCGGTTTTTATGCAGATGTAAATGTCATTTAAATACAGCGCTATGCAATCACCATGTAACTCCCTCAACAAGTGTCCAAGTAAGCGCAAGAAAGCAGCAGGGGCATTTGTGAGTCCAAAACAAAGTATTCGTCACTCGAATGACCAATTTCTCCTACGAATGACTGTTTTTTTGACAATCTTCATCTTTAAGTCCCATCTGGTGATGTTTCTAAATAAGATCATTTTTTTCGAATACAATTTTGCGCCAGAAACTTGATCTATGATCTCGTTGATCATCGGAATGGGGCTTGCAACGGGTATTGTGATTTTGATTAAGGACCTGTAGTCATAGACCATTAGGAAGTCACTACTTTCTTGATAAAGAATACTGAGGCCCAAAATGGAGCCGATGAAGGCCGTAGCAATCCTTTTTCCAAATAAATCCATATCTGGCGTTTTAACTCTTTCCACTCAGAACATGAGAGTCTTAAGACAGGCCTGACGGGAGGCTTTGAACCAGGAATGAGGTTCATAACGAATTTAATACCACGTGAAGATGGTATCTCATCTGGTAGCTCTTCTTTGAATATATCGCTAAACTCTGCCAACAGTTCTCTTTACTCCGGAGCACACTTTTCGTGTCCCTCGTCTTTGGTATTTTCTGAACTCAGTTGAGCGGATTAAATTCTTATTTCCCTTTTTTGACCTCCTCGGCCATTCTTCATAGCGACATATTATTAAACTGTATCTTTCTGTCTCCTTTCCTTCTTGAATTTCTTGGCTGCACTCGAACGACTGGTCCATCTTGTCTACGAAGCGTCAAAGTTCTTGTCTCCAAATCAATTTTAGGGTATAGGTTTTCTAACCACTTCTGATCCAAAATCAAAAGTTGAGATGAATCTTTATCACTCAAATGAATGAAATATATTTCTGCTCTACTAATTTGTCCATTGATATTCAACATACCAATTTTTTCTATGAATTTCTGCCTCTGAGGAATCATCAAGTTGTACCTGCAGACCTCGGACGTCTGTGATGTGATTTTCAGTCCAAATTTTCTGGTCTCATACGTAGACAAAATTATATGAGATAAGAATCAGTCAATTAATGCGCGAACCGAAATTACCACTGAGCTTTCCATCTTAAAGCCATTTTTGGTCATTTGCAAAGTCACTTGCAGATGGGTACGGCATATAATTTTCGATTACGCTCGTAAATGCCACTTCTCTTTGTTTTTTTAAGACTGTGAGCTCTGTGAACCATTATCTTTACAGGGATGCTCGAAACCACTCCATCCTTTTTCCCGCACTTGAAAAAATTTATCAGGTTGAACCTAATGCCCATGTTCTTCTCGCTTGGCCTTAGTACAAGACGCTTAATTATTATTCTTACATGGTATATTCTCTACACTCTTCCTTGCAGCGTACCTCTTCTGGTACTAATTCTCCGAAACGGTTTTCTTTCTTCCATTGTACATTCCGGAGATGATTTGTTGCTTTTTACCAGCTAAAGTTTAAAAAACCTCTTGAATACTAGCGCAGTGGTAGGCCAGGTTCATGGAGAAAGAACCCAAATGATGCAAAGGCTGAGACGTTGGACATTTCTCTGCAGATTTTCCTTTAAACACTCTTTGCAAACTGTTGGAAAAGTAGATGTATGCTTCATTATCTGCAGTGCCATAGATCAAATCCAAATCTTCGACTTTCGTAACGTGATTATCGGGACACTTGAAATCCTTCATTACCACTTCCATCAATTTGACTCGAGCCGCCGCCTTTTCGTTTTCCGGTACATATTCATCCATCGCAGACTTCTGCAGATCTGTGACGCAACGAATGGTGGGTCAGCGTACTGTTCTCAACCCGAGGTAGCTTAGTAGAGCGGGTCCAAAGGTCCTTATCCTTGACTGTGGAACTCCCAGAGTACTTGGTGTAATGGGCCGGCGTTTACTACGTAGTCCTACAGGTCAGAGCTCCGGAAGCGATGCCTTGAAGATCAATTGGTGGAACTAATATACCAAAGGAGGTAGTTTAGTATCTCAACGGTGCCTACCCGATCTTAAGGTAGAAGCGTAACTCAAGCCAAGTAAATATCAATGGCAAGGCGCTGAGATCTCCATTGCACTGTAAGGCTATTTTATCACAACTAAATAAAAAAAAAATTCTCTAATATGTCCAGCTGAGGTCGGCCAGTCCACTTGGCGTCTGTAATATACCTTAGGCCCTGGCGACTAACAGGACTCAACCGTAATCGGTGCTCCTTCACATATCTCCCTCCTTGCGATTCCATCGTCACGGTGAAGTCCAAATTGCCTCACAACTTCTTGCGGGTCTGGCCCTAATTGGACTTATAGATAAATCCCCAATCTTTCCGTCAGGGTCAGAACCTCGTGATCATCAGAACCCTAATAAAATTGACACGAGCGGTGCAGTGTCCAACATTTCGACGTCTCACTACCGATCTGGGGGACGCGAAACGTGAGTGCTTAGTAGCTCTCGTTACCATTGGGCGCAACGGGGTGTCGCATCACCACCATCTTCGGGGATTTAAGTACTTATTAGCTGACCCTTGGCGCCAGGCTGGCAGTCAATTCGCCTGAGTTACTGTACGCGCACTGAAGGGGTCATCGCCGCCTTTCCTATTCTCCGCTTTTCCTTTGGTGATTCAACGAGCTTCGCCCACTGTGAACCACGGTGCTCGCTTAGTCCATCATGGTTCATGTCGGTCAGCCCGCCCGATTCAGTTCCATCTCCCCTTCTTCCGGCCGTGGTAATCCTCCATTGGTCGCGTGCGATGCCGAACTCGCCATTTAAGCCCGTTGGATACGCCACTCTCCCTCCGGACTTTGTCGCTTCCGTCGGTTCCCCTAGTTATTTTCCGACGGACCAAATTGTGGGCAGCGGCACCATGGCTTCAAACAACCAAGCGCACAGCTCCCCGGGATACCAAGTGGCGTATGAGCGCCCCGGAGACCGTTTTGACAATACCATCGGAGGAAACCCGCGGGCAGTGCGTCATGCTATTCTGCCGACTTGGTTGCCCGGTATGGTCTATTTTTGAGTGATTGGGAGATTTCTGAGGGTGACAATAGTTCCTCAGGTGAATCCCCGGTGAATCTCGGGCGAAGAAGCGTCTTCGGCTTTCTGGTTCCAGTTCTATTGGTATGGTAGGCTCCTCAGGTGATCCCAGCCCCAGTTTTGCCCCGGCAGGTTCCAATGACAACGACGGGGTTACCCCTGCGCCGTTCCAATGAGTCTCGTTGGTATTCGGAGCGCTTCCGCGAACCTTGAAGTCATGGTAGGGGCTGTTTGGCTTCTGCTAGTTTGTCAAATAAAGTAATGTTTGTGCTTTCTTTTAAGTCGATCCTGTATTCCTCAAACGTGCATGCCTTCGGACGCCGTCCGAACCTTGAGAGCTTCTTCGTGTCTTACCCAGGTTTTGCCTGAGAACTAACGTTTTTCCCTGATGCGGGAGATACCACGGACCGACGTGTCGGGAGGCGTATCGAGAGGCATTTTGGTACTATTCGGGCCAATGGTTGCTCCCTTCTAAAGTCGGTGCTCCGTGCTGCCTATTTTGCGCAAATAGCGGGCGATAAAATTAGCCGGAATGGTTTGAGGCTTTTGCCAAGTGCCTTCCTTAGGAGTATAGCCAAACCAACGGTCGCGATAGCGCATTATCCCATCTTCTCCCTGACCGGCGGGGATGATTCCTTCAATAACGTATTGCAGTCGGTGTTCCTCCTCCGGAAGGAGAGTGTGGTCCAGAAGGGCTATTCATCGGAGTCGGTTGGAAGAGATGGGTCATCGTAATTGGCAGTGACTAATGGGTCCATGGGGACAGTCGCGTCCGTTGACATTTCCATAGGAGCGGTGGAATTCTGAGCCTCGACCTGAGGTCATGGTGATTCCGATGGGCCAAGGGGCTGGGGCTTTGGTGATGCGGAGGAGCTGGGAGCTCGTGTCACCCGATCAATAGACATTGTGTCCTGTAGACCGGCAATTAGTATGGTAATCGTGTGTGTTCATTGGCCTTAAGGACTTTATATGGTCCCGTCAAGCGGGGTAAAAGTCTCTGCGTAGTGTCCTCCAGTTCATCACTCTCTTTCGGTGGCCGGTCCAGGTAAACCAATTCTCCTTTCATGAAGGTAGGTTTGTTCCAGACGGCTCTGTCGAAATTGACCTTGTAGTGCGACTGGGCTTTGGTCAGTACAGCTCTAGCCGATTAGGTAATGCTATCGATGCGTCGACGCGAGTAGCGCTTCGCTTGGGTAGGAGTCATTCCTTCGGTTATGCTTTGGGGTATAATTGCCCCTGAAGGTCAATAGCGTTCGGCGGTGGCGATCTCGTCAGCGTTAAATCAAAAGGTGTTGTCCCCGTGGAAGCGTGTACTTGAGTGCTGTAGGCATAAACCAGTGGCTCAATGTAGTCGTCCCTGTCCAATTTGTGCTCCGATACGTAGTGTGCCAATCGGTCCAGAAGGACACGTTTGAAGCGTTCGGCTTGGCCATTGGTTTGCGGGTTGTATGCCGTTGTGGTTACGTGTTTGACATCTAAGGTAGCACAAAAGTGCGAAAAGAATTTGGATTCAAACTGGTTGCCATTATCCGTAAGGAGGTAGAGTGATATGCCATAGGGATATACTCAATGGGAAAAGAATGACGTGGTGATATCCACGGTTGTTGTATTTCATAGAGGTAGAGCTCGTGTAAGATTGTTAAGCCTATAGGATATTACCTAGACGAACGGTTTCCCATGGTACGACCTGGGAAAAAGTCCAAGTGTATCCATTGCAACGAATTCTATCGGGCCTGCGGTGGGGAAGAGTTTCAATTTGGCCTGATGGTTGGCGCTTGACCCTCGGATTTGTGCGCACGGAGTGCAGTTCCGTGCGGTTCGCCATAATTTCCGCGCTATAAGTGGCCAGTAGAAAAACTTCTTAAGGGTCTGATACATTCATCGGCCCCCAGGGTGACCAGCTAAGCGAGGGAAATGGGTGAGGTATAGGAATCGTGTCCTCAGTGACCTTGGTATCATCTGTTGGAGTGGGCCATCCAGTGGTGAGCGGCGACACAGTAGTCCGAATCGGTCGTAATCTAATAGGCATCTGGGGGTTCCTACCAATTTGGCCTTTTCCTTGCAGTACTCGTCTTCGACCTGCGCCTGTAGGAGCTCCTCAATAGTTATAAGGAGGAGCTCTTTTTCCTCTGAGGTTATTACATTAACCTCAGATGGTGTCGAAATTCGTGGTACTATCTTCCATTCCAATGAGTAGAATTCATTCTCCTATACTTCAGGATCATCCACTTCGACCGTACCAATAAGGTAATCCGTTTCCCTACTAACCTGAGGTCCATCATCTGTGAAGGGTATAGGGATGAGGCCGTCCAATGGCGTGTCATCCGTTCCGTAGGTAATGAAAAGCAAAAGGGAATCTGCTGCCTGCTGCTTAATGTCTGCCCTATAGATTATATCATAGTTATACTCTGACAGCCTAAGGCGCCACCGAGCAAGGAGACTTCAAGCATCGGTCATATTCTCTAACCAACGAAGTGAATCGTGGTCGGTCTTCATGGTGAACCTAGTTCCCTCGAGGTATGATCGGAGTGTTAATACAGACTATACGATGGCGGGACATTTCTTTTCGGTAAAACTGTAGTTTCGCTCCGCGCTGGGGAGCATTCTGCTCCGGTATCCGATAGGTCGATATTCCTTTGGTGAATCTTGTTTATGTAGCAGTGCACATCCCACTTTCACTTCAGAAGCGTCTGTGTCTAATAAAAAGGGCCTCTTGGGTTTTAGGAAAGCCAGTATAGATGGTTTCATCAATTTGTCCTGTAGGGCCTTAAAGGCCTGGCATTAGTCCTCGGTAATGTCCTCAAACTCCGAAGATGTTCCCTTCTTCAACATTGTGTTGGGAAGGGCCGGGATTTTAACAAATCCTTGGACGAAACTTCGGTAAACATTCCAAAAGCGCAAGAAGGATCGTAGTTCTGTCTGGGTTCTGGAAAGTTTAGCCTGGCGGGTCTCATCCGTGGTCCGTGTGCCTACCTTTAACTTTCCTGGGAGGACGACGTGACCGAGATAGTCCACTGAGGCCTGAAAGAAGGTTCATTTGAGGAGTTTCAGTGTTACCCCAGCGTCCTGTAGGATTGTTAACACTGTTCTCATGTGGCGAAGGTGTTCCTTCATGTTTTGTGAAAGGATTATTACGTCATCTAAATAGATCAGGGCGAAATTCCATTTTACTCTGTATATCATGATGTCTATTACCTTTTGGAAGGTCACCGGCGCCTTCTTTACACCAAAGGGCATACTAGTTAATCTGAACAGACCTTCATGGGTAATAAAGGTGGTAAGCGGTCTCGCATCCCCAGCCAAAGGGATTTGCCCATATCCGGAATTAGGGTCCAGTGTGGTGCATACTGCTGCTTCACCTAAGCGATCTAGACAGTCATCCATACGGGGTATCGGGTATGAGTCCCTCTTGGTTACTGCTTTCAGCTTCATATAGTCGACACAGAACCTGACGGAGCTATAATTTTTCGCCGCGAGGACAAGGGGACTCGTCCATTCGGATTGGTTAGGAGGCACCGGCTCTGTGACATGAGCTTTGCGCATTTTGTCCATGTGGTCGGCGGCAATTTCCCTACCCCTCAGACCTGTACGTAATGGGTGCTGGAACTGTGGTCTAGCATTATCCTGAAAATCATTGCGGTGTGTAGTGGCTCTGAACTTGCCTAATCTACCTGACCACATGGTCCGGTATTCCCTGAAAAGATCAATCACCTGGGGCCTATAGGATTCGAATTTTGCGCCGATTTCGGCTGTACCCTCCCAAAAGTTGACGTCCTCGTCGGAAGTTGTAGTATAAGTTTTATCCAATTGGGCCTCTATATTGGCAACAGGGGCGGGTTGAGTGATTCGATTCACTTTACCTTTAGGTAAACGTACGGGCTTATGTCGGAAGTTGCTGATCGTGACCAAGAAGGGCCTGTTGGGGCGGATGTCTATTATTTCATTGGCCATTAAGGTGATGTGATTCAGAACCGTTTTCGGGTGATTCTGTATCGCCACGAGACCTAAGGACTGAAAATGGACTGATAAGGTGATCTGGGTCATCGGGGGTATCGTCATGGCTTTCGATAAGCGAACCTTATTGGACTTAGTATCTTCGGAGACAATTCCTCGTTTGAAATTAGCTTCAGATCTTAATGTATCGGTCGATGAAGGAGGTCTTTGGGATTGTGTCAGCGCCCAAGTTAGGACATAAAAGAGACCACGTGCGGACTTTGAAACGTCCCATGTGTATGTAAAGTGTTACTATCCCTTTAATGTCCATTTGTATACGTGATACCTCGGTAATTCCCGTGGGTCTTCCTTGCCTGACCTGAATCTTCGCAACCAGATGAGAGTAGTTTAGAATGGACTGAATCGGGACCAGCGTCTATGCCCAATACGGCTGTTGGCACTCGGGAGCTGTTGCAACGTAGTTCCATGGCTACCCGAATATTATGATTCTCCTTCCTGAGGATACAGACGGGGTCGTTACTGTCTTCCAATTCTGGTTCATTCTGAGTGGTCCAAAAGTTGTTGTTTGTATTGGGAGGAGAGGAGCTCCTTGGCTCCTGACCGTCCAATTGGTTGCGGCAGGGGCTTAATGAGAGAGGATTTGCCTTGCGTTGACCCTCAAAGCGTTTTCCGATATGGTTTCCGTTTATTTCTGAGAATGGAGTTCCTCTTTTGGGATCACCAGTAGGGTCCACATTGGCATGGACCGCTGGGGCTTTCATTGGGGTATCCGGAGGTGTGACATAGCGAGAGCTCCCAGGTGTTCCTGTGGCTTGTTGCTGTGTCCTGTTAATTATTCCTTTGAATCTACACAGCTTGTAATTCTCTTCCTTTAAGGCTAGAAGATGTCTGATGTCTGTGTGCGTCCTCAGGCAGATACTTCGTGCAGTCACAGGGATGGACTATGGAAAGGCAAAGAAAGCAAGCCCTTGGTGAGCGAACGAAAACGTCCTTGCGCGGTGGAAAGGGAAAATACTGGGGTGTGGGTGGTCCAGGGGTCGCTGTAATTCCCTGGGAGGTATATGATGGAGGCCCCGACGGAGGGGCACTGAAAATAACCTCGAGGATATCTCCCGAGTCGGCATAATGGAGTGATGAATCCATGTCCGATTCCGTGGAGCTAAGAAAATGGATTTGGTTCGGTTTACGTAATTGAGTTGCGTGTCTTCTAGATATCTCAGCATGGTGCCTGGAAGTCCTGTAGGGTTTGCCATAACCTCCATAGGTGACGAGTCGTGGGAAGGAGTCTTGTGGGTTTTCCGTGTCGTAATTACAGACATGTGTCTGAATAACAGGTAGTAATCCAGTGATGAAATGGCGTTTAAGCCGTCCTTCGTAAAATACGTTTCCACAACAGTAAGTCTTCTTCCATAGGTCGTCTGCAAAAGCCGATTCAGTCATGTTGGAGCTCTGTCTAAAGGATATCATTTCCTTGTCGGCATCCATTATAAAGTCCTCCGTGGCATAGATTCCCAAGGGGTAATGAAACACATGAGGATATGACCTGAGGAGCTCACGATCTTGAGCATAAAAGAGGTCAGTTGCGCCATATATCTTCGAAACCACTCGGTCACGGGCCTGTCCTGTGAGGAAGAATCTGAAAAGCTACAGAGCGGCGCCCTCATGAACACCGTTCTGATCACAGGCCGTTCGGAACTAACTAAGAAACCTAAGAACAGAAATCGGATCGCAACCCGAGATCTTGTCTTCAATGGTTAGTTGCATCCATTTGGCCCATTTGGCGACTCTTCGAGCCACCGAACTAGAATATTTCTGAGACCTGTCGGCCAATCGGTAATTACGGCAGTCTAGAAGCCTAAAAGGAAAAGTTCGTTAGTTGTTATCAGTGGTTTGAGGCCTCGTACGGCAGTCTCATCCACTTCCCAGTCGTTCGTTCCGGTTGTGTCTGAATCGGAATCACTCGTGTCCGAACGGTCTCTTCTTATACTCTTTCTGTTCTTCTTTCTCCTGCGGTTGTTTCGTTTCTTTCCAGCTGAATGGGAACCTAAAGGATCAATCTCTCTATCAGATCCGATGGAGCCCTGAGATCGCTGTACCTCATATTATCCTTTGGGAAGGGCAATCTGTCTCTGTTCTAGACGCGGAGCCTATCTTCTGCTCCTAGATTGTCTTTCCATTTAATTTTCCTGATGGTGTTCCCGGAGAGGGGCGGGTAATACCGTCACTCCTGGGGGTTGGGTAGGGGGTTGCCATATGGAAACCGGATGGTTGAATTGTGGAGTGGTCCTAGGGACTGCATTGCCTGACTGGCTGGTGACTGCTCCTTGAACAGTCTGAAGGAGGGAGTCTATGAATAGCTCAGACTCCATGACCTTGGGGAAGATTCACGTAATGAGGTAATCCGTGTGGTCAGCGATCTCCGTAGCGAGTCGCATTTCCACGATAGAATTCACATGGGCTGAGCAGAGCTCTCGGAGACGAGGCCAGAGAAGTTTGGCAAGCCTTGCGGGAATGTTCTCTCTAATTTCTTCGGTCTTATGGGGTTCTAATTGGGATGGTCCTGGCATAGAGGTGGCCCTGGTGAGGCGTTCTCGTAAACGCGCTGCTACCGTGGGTTCTCGGCGAATCCTTTCAGGGTCGTCCAGGGGAGTCAGTACTCCTTGCAGCTGGTTTCAGCTGCTCTTGCGGCCGCTAAAAGTATCAACCTGGGGTTCAGGCGGCATCATCGCCGTTTCAGTGGCACTGGCCCTGCGGTAGGAGTCCAATGGTCTTGTCGGTTGGGTGTGCTTCCTGCATCCATAATGGCGGTTGCTTCTGTACTTCTGGTCCATTGGGGAATTAAACCAAAGGTTAGAATCCGGATAATTCTTCTTTCCAGTGGTCCGTTCAATTATTCCTAAGGGATTCTAAATCGGGAGACCAAAATGTAATGCAACGACTGGTGGGTCAGCGTACTGGTCTCAATCTGATGAAGCTTGGTGAAACGGGTCCTAAGGTCCGTACCTTTGACCGTGGCACTACCATAGTACTTGGTGCAGTGTTCCAGCGATTACTGCGTAGTCCTAAAGGTCGGAACTACGGAAACGATGGGTTGAAGACCAATTGGTGGAACTAATGTATCAAAGGAGGTGATTTAGTGTCCCAATGGTGCCTACCCAATTCTAAAGGAGAAGCGTCACTCAAGCCAAGTACATAACAATGGCGAGGCGCTGAGATCTCCCCTGCACTGTAAGGCTTTTCTATCAAAACAAAATAAAATAAAATAATTCTCTAATATGTCCAGCTGAGGTCAACCAGTCGGCGTGGCTTCTGTAAGATACCTCAGGCGGCCCTGGCGACTTGCAGGACTCAACCGTAATCATTCGTTATTCAAAAGTTCCTTTAAGAACTTCGGCTTCCAAATATTCTTCTCAAAACGAATCATCAACGAAGCCGCTCTACCTTGAAAATAACATTATTCAAGGTCCAGCATATAATGTTTCGAGTAGCTAAATAGTTTACATACTTCTTAATACTTTTGACCTTCTCTGAGTCTCTGTCTACCTTTTTTTATTGAAACATCGTACTTAGAGAGGCTCCAAAGGCGTTCTAACGAACTGGAACTATTCTTGAATGCGTTTTGACATCTTTTATACCATCTAAACGAGTTTGTAAGTTTTCAATCAGCCCTTTCTTGGCCTTTATGGAATTTTTCAACCAATGCACTTCTTATAGCAGAGCATTCAGCACTATATGTCTTTTTCAAGAATTTATGCTTCGTGATTCCGTACTTTTAGTGAAATAAGACATATCCTTTTCGTACTGGACCATCCCTGTACAAATCATTTCTTTAAATGCTACAAATGGTAATATAGTAGCTCCCTTCTTCTGTCTTTTCCAACAAAAAAATCTTTTTACAAATAAGAAAAAGAAACTGACTGGTATTCTGGTAAAACACACTGCTGTTTCATGGTTTGTGTAGGACAATGCCCCCAAGGGGGAAAACCTACGAAGACGTCCGGATCTTCCTCTCACGAGGTAACCGGCGCCGTAGAGCCCTCCCAGGGATCGGCGCGCAATGCCGGGTGTAAGCCGGAGCCGAACCGTCGCGACGGGCGCAGGGAGGCTGAAAGAAGCCGAGAATATCCGCCGAAGCGGTGCTTGCGTATCTTCTGAGGAGGCAAAACCCACGAGAGTGGCGAGCACGACAGGTGTCAGTGCGAGCCGCAAGAGCGGGAATTGCCAAATGAAGGGGAGGAAAAGGGAAGGAAAATGGGAACGGAGGCAAGAGGGCGAGGTTGACCACGAGTCGCAAGAGGGGACTCGGGAATAGCCGGCACTGACGGGTGTAGCAAACCGTATACACGGGAGGAACCACGAAAGTGAGAATAGATACCCAACACACGAAGGCTGCTTGAACGTCCAAGGGGGTTGGGAAGTCGTGCACCACGGGAAATCCCTCCGTAAGGAGTTGTATATCCGCGCGGGCGGTTCAACCCAGAGCCAAGATCTGGAAGACCAAGATCACCCTTGTTGGGGAGACTTTACTGGACCGGCGGCCGCGAGGCCGGCGCCCTAAGTACTGTAGTCACCGTAGAATAGAATAAATAAAGTCTATCCTAAATAGCTAAATGTCCGTCTAACAAAGGGGCCAATCTGGCGGCCACGTGTCGCACGGGCGCTGCGGCCACGTGTATGGCACCCCGTCCCGCCGGTGCATCACCGGCGTTCCGGTCATCGCTGTGAAACGGATTACTCCTACTCATAACGAGGTTGCACGCCGGAGGCTCCGGAAAAAACTTAAGTCCCCAAAAACCTCCCTGGAGGACGTTGCTCTTCATATCCCCCCCTTAAGACAGCGCGAACACCTCGAAGAGGAAGTCGGCATGGCAGCTCGTCATGATAAGAGCGCGTCCGACACCGGGTCTCCAGAAACCAACACACCTTCACCAAGGATCCCACGCACGCTCTCCGCATCCGATTTCAACCACAGCACACCAACACGCACCATGTCCAACCCCGACCGTCATAACACATTCGCGACTCCCGCCCTTGGCGGTTCCACCGGCTTCCGGTCCGCACCCCACCCTGGGGATGTTACCAACCTCGCGTACGAAGACTGCCGTATTGGCGCCCGCTTTCGCGGACAGTCGGACCCACCGCAGTGGCCGACCTACGACGCCCTTGTGGGTGCAAATCCGAGAACTCGGAATGGCTCCGCGATGTTGCGGTATGCGCCTTGGTTTCACCCATTGGCTGTCCGCGACGGGGATTTGATCCAATCCTACACCGATAATTCGGAGATGCTCCCGGGCGACCTGCCCGGCGTGGTGACCATGTCCTGGGATTGGCGTAATCGCATCGCCATCCCGGTACACCACATACTCCGCCGACGCGGTGAATCCTCCGCGGAGGCTCAGGCCGCCCTTGTGCGGATCGCTTACCTCAGGCACCATCGGGCGCCTTTCGAGTTCCCGATACCGCCAAAGGTCGAATTCGACGTCCACCTTTACCGCACTCGCGGGGAAATGTCGTACTGTGACCGTCTTAACGGATTGGAAACCCTCGCTTGGAGGGGCACACCGATCGCTCGGCAAGAAGCCCTTTGCTGGGGACGACCGATTCTTCGGGCAGAGTTCCGCTACCAAACGCGGCAGTCGCGCTTGAACTTCCTTCAGAACTTCATCCGCGATGAGCGGCGTTGGCGGGCCTGGACCGGATATTTCGTACCGTACCAGAACACGGAGATTGAGCGCATCGCGACTGCTCGCCGACGTGGTCGGTATGTCAGTCTCCCAGACTGGTGGTCCTCCTTGGAGGCGTGCTGGGGTTGCTTCATTGAGCTGCCCCCAGTCTTCACCTGTGTAGGGTCGTCGTTCTTGAACGATCCCCAGTCGGGGTGGTGGTCCGTCGTGGTAAGCGAATGGGCCGTCCGCACTGCGGCTTTTATCCTCGCTGAGGCGTACGACCAATACCGATTGTGGTACGTGCCACAGCGTGTGCGGGCTGCGATCCGTCATTTGGACATGTGCATCCCCCTCGGGGGCGAGGCGAACGAAGAAGAGATGCTGGGCCTCCTCGACTTTTTGGAGGGGGTCCAGTGGAATGAGGTCCCGCTGGAGAACTCCCAACGCATTCAACCGCGTCGCGGGTCTGGCCCCGGATTCGGGAGGAATACCGCGCTAGCGGTGGATTTCATCTACTTCGACCCCTGGGATCACCACGAGATCAGCCGCGAGGAAGTGGAAGCCCACCGGCATGCGCCGCGTGAAGTCCCGGCCGACCACCCGCGAGGGTATGTCGACTCGAGCGACTATTACCGCGACTATGCGGATGGTGACCCGATGGTCGACAACGAACCGGAGGATCCGGGTTACGCTCCGATGGAGGGTGACGAGTCCGGCGAGGCCGGTGAGGAGTCCGTTGAATACGGTGGTGCGGCTCGATCCGGGGCTGCTGATGCCGTGCGAACGGATTCCTATCCGACTCCATCGGTGGCGGGCCCGCCCGCAGCCGCCGCTGGCGCGGAGCGGGGCGGGGTCATCGCGCGCTTCCTTCGGGAGGTGGGGCTTCGCCCTTCCGAGATCTCGGGTGATGTGGCCGCCATGCGGGGTGCCTTAGCCAACCGCCTGCGCGGGGGTCCACCTCGTGCGGAGGAATGACCGAAGCTTCCGGTAGAATGTAGGGCGGCGCCACTAGGGCGCCCTTGCCAGTAGTGAGAAATAAAAAGAAGAGGGTCGCCTTTCCGACGTTCTTTCCCAAGTCCGCTTCTTTCTTTCCGGAGTACCGGACTTCTACCGCGGTTCCGGCGTTGCAGGGAACCAGCCTAGCTGGGAGTTCCGTGTTTAACGGTGGGCGCTTCGCGCGCGGACCAGGTAACTGGCACGACCACCAACGACGTTGGGATAGCGTGAGCGGTTGCTTCCTTCCCCGCGTTGGGGCATGGACGGAGATGGCGCGTGGCGCCATCAGCTATTCCTTTCCGTGTTCACGGTTTATCCCTCTTGGGCGCTTACCAGCGTGGCTGGGAGTGCGGTCCCCGCAAGGCGGTGGTATCGCATTACCGCGGAGCGCGGGAGATGCTCGATGGGCTCCCGGGTGTCCCACTCTGGCCCGTATCCGTACCAGCGGGTCCGGTACTGGAGCACCCCGTGCTCATCGTAGCTATGTCCGACGATTCTGTCGACGACGTACTCCTGCACGTAAACTTGCCGGCCTTGCCGGGTGGTGGTGGCCCGAGCCTCAGCGCCGCGTGGTGCTGGGCTCGTCGTCGCCTGTTCCGGGTCACCTGGTCTGTCATTCCGCTCTGCGGTTGTTGCCGGGTTGCCGGGGCTGCCGTATCGCTTCGCGGAAGTTGCCGGCGCGGCCGGGTTGTGTTTCCGCTGGGCGGTAGGGGCTTCCCTGAAGTCCGCCCTTACCGCGAGTTTGCGGGGGTCCTTTCGTCTTGATGACGGTTCGCCGCGGGCCTCCGCTTGTTTTGCGACATGCGGCGTTCCCATTGGTGGGCAGTTTCCACTGTGCGGTGCGCCGTGGGCGGTGAGTGGTTCACCCTCTCGGCGATCCGCCTCCGCGGGGTGGCTGTCAGCCAATGACCGAGATGCCGGGTGCCCTTTGGTCCGATCTCCCGCCCGGGTCACGTGACCTTGACGACGGGTGGTCGGGCCGTGGCGGACGGTTGGCTCCGATTGTTCGGCAAGGGAGGCGGTTTTCGACTTGTCGTTGCGCCCCTTTTCCCCCATGGGGTTCGTACCGTTCTCAACGGAGTGGCTCGCTAGACCTGCTTGCGCACCGCCCGCCGGAGAACCGGTATCGACCGAAACGCTCGGTGTGCGACCGCGAATGTTCGGGGAGCCCTTAGTTGCTTCCACGCGATGCGGAGCGTCCGTAGGGTCTCGCTTCCCGGCTTCGGGTCTTCGAGCGCCTCGGTTCCCCTTTCGGGGTTGCGTGGCGGTCGGATTGACCGCCACGTCCCGCGGGAGCGGAGTGGCGTCAGGCGACGATGCCGGATGCCCGCTTGGGGGCCTTGCCCGGGGTGTGCGGTTAAACTTCCGTTGCGACGGCGATGCTTCCGCGATTGAGCGGGTCCCCTCCCCCTCCTTAGACGGAGCGACGGGTGATGGTGGGCTAACGGCATGGCGGGTATAAATACCGCTGCGCGGCGCCCGTAAGGGTAGCTGGCCGCGAGGGCCAGGTGTTTCCGGCATTGCCGGTGGTTCCGATAAAGTCGGTATATCGGAGAGACCTCGTGAGGGGTGCGTTACCACGGCGGGGTGTGGTGCCACCGTTGTCCCCGTGGTATCCGAGGCCGTTTCGACGGGGGCTGATGCGTTTTCCGCCTGCGGCGGTGGGGCGGCTACGATGCGGTCTTGTGAAAGACGTTCGTGGTCGCCGTTCTTGTCCACCACAACGGTGCCGGGGAGGGAGGACACGACCCGGAACGGACCTTCAGCGACAGGCGAGAGCTTGTGACGCTTGTCGGTCCGGGGGTTGTAGTACTCCCGGCGAACGAACACGTAGGTTCCCGGCTTGGGCGGTGCCGGTAGTGGTCCGCGTAAGGGGTTATCAAAATCCCGCTTGTAGGCGGCCTGTGCACGTTCCATGGACTTCCGGGCGACCGGTACAAGCTTGGTAATCCAGTTATTCCACTTGAGGCGGTACTGACCCACGGATGGGAAAGAGTTGACCCTGTGTTGGGGTTCGACCGCCACTGGCGGGGGTGTCCTGGAGAGCACAAGCTCGAAGGGAGTCAGACCGGTTGTCCGGTGAACCTGCGTGTTGTAGGCGTAGGTGATAGCATCAGAATAAATGTCCCACGTCATTGGGTGATCGGATACGTAGGAGCGTAGCCACGCGAGTAGGGTGCGGTTGAAGCGTTCCACCTGCCCGTTTGTTTGCGGGTGGTAGGTGGTAGTAAACAGGTTCTTGACGTCGAGGATGCGGCAGAGGTCCTGAAAGAACTTAGAGGCGAACTGCTTACCGTTATCGGATAGAACCTCTATCGGAGGGCCATAAACGAACGCCCAGTGCGTAACGAAGGCGTTCGCAACCGTGAAAGCGGTGATCTTCCGTAAAGGTACGGTGCGCACCAGCTTCGAAAAGCGGTCAGTGATAACCAAGAGGAACTTGTTTCCCTTGCGCGTCTTAAGTAGAGGCCCGAGAATGTCGATTGCGACAAACTCGAGGGGCGCCCTTGCGGGGAAAAGCTTCATCCGTTTGGAGTGCTTCCGGGGTTTCACCCGGTTCTTTGCGCATTGGGTGCAGAGCTGCACCGTAGCGTAGCAATCAACCGCCATAGCGGGCCAATAAAAGTCCCTTCGCAGGGTTAGATAAATTTTTCTCCCACCGGAGTGTCCCCCGAGGGACGGGTAGTGTGAGAGGTGGAGCACCCTGGTTTGCAGGGTGTGGGGGACCACGATCTGGGATCGGTGGTCCACCGTCCGGACGAGGTAACCGATGTCGTTTACCTCGAACGGGAGGTCCTCTCCACCGTTTAGGCGGGCTCGTATGCGCGTGCAGAACGGGTCGCCGAACTGTTCTCGGATCATCTCCTCGGTGGAGATGGGTACAAAGGTCCCGGGTACGGGTGTTTCATTCTCGCGCGCTGCGAGTAGCTCATTTATTTCCATGGTGTCTTCCCCGGTTTCGGGCCAATCCGACTCCGTCGGTGTTTCCCCTTCCAAGGTAAAGCACGGGATCTCGTCGACCTCCGGGTCGGCAATTGCTTCACCTGTCGTAGGTAATCGAGAGAGGGCGTCCGCTTGGGTGTTCTGGGCACCCTTTTTGTAGACGACTTCGAAGTCGAATTCCTCTAAGCGGAGGCGCCACCGCATTAAGCGGCCAGAAAGATCTGCGATGTTCAGCAGCCACCTCAACGAGTCATGGTCCGTGTACACGGTGAAATGAACGCCCATGAGGTATGGGCGCAGAGTGGATAGCGCCCAGACCACTGCGAGGCACTCCTTCTCGGAGACCGAGTAGTTGCGCTCGTGGACGTTCAGCGTGCGGGACCAATAGCCAATTGGTTTGCGTTCCCCCTCGGGGGTGGTTTGGAACAGTGCGCAGCCCACCTGGTGGTCGCTGGCGTCGGTGTCGATGGAGTAGGGAAGCCCAGGTTTGGGCAAGGATAGGATGGGAGCTGTCGTAACTGCCTTAATCAAGGAGCGAAAAGATTCCGACTGCTCGGTGGTAAATGGCGCAAGCTTCGGTGGCTGGCCCTTCCGCAGTAGCGCGTTTAGCGGAGCGGCGATATCCGAGAAACTCGGTATAAACCGTCGATAGACGTTGACCAGACCTAAAAAGGATCGGAGCTGCGTTTGAGTACGGGGCTCCTTCGCCTTGCAAAGGGACTTGATACGAACTTGTTCGATCATTAACCGTCCTGGACGGATGACGTGCCCGAGATACTTCACCGTGTCGGTGAAGAACTCGCACTTCCTCAACTTGAGGGTTATTCCTGCGTCTCGCAGTACGGTCATCACGTCCCGCACGTGGGTCAGGTGATCGTCCAGGTTTCTGGAAAAGACAATGATTTCGTCCAAGTAGACAAGGCACGTGCGCCACTTGAAACGCGACATCATTATGTCTATTGCCCTTTGAAAGGTGGCCGGTGCATTGGTTAAACCAAACGGCATCCGCTTGAAGCGGTAGGAACCCGAGTGGCAAACAAACGCGGTTTTGTCTCGGTCCTCTTCCCGGACTGGGGCTTGCCAGTAGCCCCAGTTAGCATCCAGAGCCGTAAACACGGTAGCGTCCCCGAGCGAGTCTATACACTCGTCCATGCGCGGGATCGGGTAGGTGTCCCTCACGGTGACGGCATTGAGGCGGCGGTAGTCAACGCAAAACCGCCACGTGCCGTCAGCCTTGAGGGCCAGCACCACCGGTGAAACCCAAGGAGATTGGGCGGGCTCGATGACTCCAGCACGGAGCATCTTGTCCACCTGAAATTCTTCCTCCTCCCGAGCTTTCGGTCCCGCCCTGTAAGGGGGTTGTGCAACCGGACGTGCGTCCGGTAGCAAGTCTATCCGATGTTCGGTTGTATTGATCTCACCCAGTGAGCCGTCCCACATTGTGGCAAACTCGCGTAGCATTCCGCGTAAGCGGCCCCGTGTGAGACCGGTACATGACTCAGGTCCAGGGCCTCGAGAGCCTTGATCGGGTCTATCTTATCGTAGCTCGTAGGCTGTGCCCTGGTGTCAGGTGTGGGAACCGACGAGGTCGGAAATGCATCCGTCTTGACGGTTTTATCGAGCACCAACTGCTGTGCCTCCCCGGAGGTTTCTGCACCGGATACCGGGAGACCATCCTCGGTAGAGGGAGTTATTCCAAGTACTTCGGCAGCCGTCACCTTTGTAGGGAGCATCGCGAGCGGGTGGGGCGTCACAGACCCAATGACTTGGTTCTTTGCAAGCGTCTGGGGAGCCTTTCCCAGATTGGCAACGAACACCCTGAAAGGGGAATTCGGCGTGACTTGCACGATTCCGTTCGCAACGGTTACCTGAAATTTCTCGTACAACGAGGGCAAGGGCTGAACAACCCGAAGACCGTGTTGACGGGAATTGACTGAAACCATAACCTGGCTCTCCGGGAGTATGGTGACTGACGAGGCAACGCGTAGCTTCGTAGAATCCCGGTTCGCCGGTGTGGGTTCCTGCGCAGCAGGTAGAGGAACGTGTTTCCTCGATGCCCGCTTCAGCGGTTGGCGAACATAGGGACGGTCGATCCGTCCTCAAGTTCCACCTGCTTAAGGCATGGGCGGATGGCGTCGACAAACCTGTCGCAGTAGTCACATCCCAGTATAACTGGCGCGGCCAGCGAGCGGTACACAATAAAAGTTAGTTTAACCACCATCCGCCCTAGTCTGACGACCAGGTCGATCACACCAACCGTTTTCAACGGGTTGTTATTGGCGTCTGAGACGTCGGGTACCGTTTCAGAACGGATGAGTGACCGCAATGGCGGGGGTAAAACCGATTCCACAATAAAGTTCGGCCCAGCACCTGTATCCAGGACAGTGAGATATCTCACCATAAACTGCGTGTGCAGACCAAGGTCAGCGTAAATCTTGTAGTTACGCTTGGCCATTAACAAGACTCTATCCAGGATCCGGTTATTTCTAATCCGTATCCACGGTCGACGCAAAACACCGAGGTGTTTAGAGTCCGCGTCTGCGGTGTCCTTCCTTGTCAGGATTTTCACCGGGGAGCGAGGCATCGGCGCCTCGGGCGTCGTCAGCCTCAACTCTGAGGACGCCTCTCCCGAAGGGGAGACTCCCTCTATTCTTTTCCCTGTACAGGGTCCTGGTCGGGCGAAGGCCCGACTTCCTCGGCAACGAGTGCATGATTCCGTTGCACGGTAGCTACCGCAGGAGCGGGTGAAGATCCACCAGCGTAGTTTGGCGCTGGTGCGGCGCGTGCCGGCTGAGCCGGTTTGTACCGAGAATTCGGAGTGTGAGCCAATGCGTTGGGGAAGTCCGTCTTCGCGCGGAGATATGACGTGAGTGGCACGGAGCCCTTCTCCCGCGGGGAGAGGGCTTCGTAATTATCCACCACTCGCGCCATATCGCGTAGCGATAAAAGGCATTGCGGGGAGGTGTGCCCGCGCTCGTAGCACAAGTGGCACACCAACGTCACTCCCGCGTTTCGCAGTACGGCATTCCGAGCATCGGTGTATCTTCCGGGTTCCCGGTTTCCAACACATCCAGGGCGCTGACTTCGTGTCATTCCGTTCGAGAACGGCATACGGGGGGCCGGAGTGCGGCGGTCATTAAGATAAAAGACCTGCCCGTTCTCCGTGTCCCTTGCGGTTGAGTCAACCGAGCCATCCGTCGTAGACGGTAATTCCGTTGTCGGAATAGATAAACCATCGTGATGGATGACATTCAAATTGTCATAACCCTGTTTGGGGATGCCATCCGTCGCAAATGACGGTGAAGAAGAGTCTGACTCAAGCAGCAATGCTTTAGCGGCCTTCGACCGGGCTCCCGGACTGCGTGCACGTAGTGCATCTCCCTCTGCGCGGGCAAACTGTACGAGTTCAAGGTAGGTCACCTTCGGCTCTTGTTCCTTGTAACGGGCGACAAGAGTCTTGATGGCTGGATCCAAGCCATCAATGAACATCGTACAGCGTTCCCCAGCGGGGTATACATTACCACAACGGTGAAAAGCCTTATTCAGGCGTACCAAGTAATCGGTCTCGAGCTCGCCGGAGCGTTGTCGAGTGTCTCGCAAAGCGAGTATTGCCGCTTGTATCGCAGAGTTGGTTGCGTAGGAACGCAGGAGGTACTGCACGGCCTCGGGCCAGCAGGTCACACCTCCTTCGGAGGCTCGCGACGAGCCCCGAACCGACGAAAACTGATCTTCAGCGACACCCCGTAGAAAGTAGGGTAGCGCCACGTAGGCTTGTCCTTCGTTCATTCCGAGTATATCGGCTTCCGCTACAAAGCGGTGTAGGAAATCCAAGACCAGAATTGGATCATCCCCAGTAAACGACTGGTTACGAAGTGAAAGCTGCATCCGCTTGATGCAGTCTTTCACTTTACCCGTGTCACGCGGTGTCCGACCTAAGGAGGAATCTTCTAGCCGGTAATACCGGTAGGACAGGAGTGTCCTGTACAGAGGGTTGGTGGGCTTCAAGGGTTTGAGGCCCGGATGTCGCCGACCCTTGGGGCGCGACCGGATGGCCCCGTAGGTGGCAGAGGACCGCTTTGAGCGGGAAGAGCGCCCATAACGATCCTGTGGGTCATCGCTCACCGACGAATCGGAACTTTCCGAGTCACTCGGTTTACCGTCCGACTCAGATGATGAGTCGGACGGGTGTCCGTGCTTACGGTTAGAATCCCGGTTCTTCCGGCTCTTCCGGTTCCGTGACTGGGTCTCTCTATGAGAGACAACCGGTCTAGCCCCGTTCGCAGGCGAGGTTAACGTCCTCTCGACCGACTCAAGTCGGCTTCGGAGACGCTCGAAGCGATTCTCCATACCTTCTGCGAAGGAAGACGGAGCGCCAAAACACTCGAGTAGTGTATTGACGTCCGACCGCAATACGCGGATATCCTCGGCTAACTCACTTGTGGGGGGGTTAGCGAGGCTTCCTCGTAAAGAGGTGAACTCCCTCGAGAGGGTATTGTGAGCAGCCCGCAGGGAGCGGAGCTGCTCTTCCAAGCGTACAATCCGCGCTTGGTCGACCAACCGCGGAGGCGGAGAAACCACCGTTGCGACGGTCGTTAACCCGGAATCGGGCTGCGGGTCTTCAGTGCCGGTGACCGGTATCTCCCGGGAAGCCGGTGTTGGAGCCAGAGCCTGTGGAACATCAGTGCCCCTGGCATCACCGCTTTGGCGGGAACGGCTGCGTGTTGCAGGAGGCTCCATGCTATGCGGTTTCCTTGGCATTGGCCACACCGTCTCGACGGAAGAATAGAAAGCAAACCGGTGAGACCGGAGAAAACCCGTTAAACGGAAAACAACCTCAGAGAGGACACAAGCAGTCTTGACTTCAAAGTCGGGAGACCAATTTGTAGGACAATGCTTCCAAGGGGGAAAACCTACGAAGACGTCCGGATCTTCCTCTCACGAGGTAACCGGCGCCGTAGAGCCCTCCCAGGGATCGGCGCGCAATGTCGGGTGTAAGCCGGAGCCGAACCGTCCCGACGGGCGCAGGGAGGCTGAAAGAAGCCGAGAATATCCGCCGAAGCGGTGCTTGCGTATCCTCTGAGGAGGCAAAACCCAGGAGAGTGGCGAGCACGACAGGTGTCAGTGCGAGCCGCAAGAGCGGGAATTGCCGAATGAAGGGGAAGAAAAGGGAAGGAAAATGGGAACGGAGGCAAGAGGGCGAGGTTGACCACGAGTCGCAAGAGGGGACTCGGGAATAGCCGGCACTGACGGGTGTAGCAAACCGTACACACGGGCGGAACCACGAAATTGGGAATAGATACCCAACACACGAAGGCTGCTTGAACGTCCAAGGGGGTTGGGAAGTCGTGCACCACGGGAAATCCCTCCGTAAGGAGTTGTATATCCGCGCGGGCGGTTCAACCCAGAGCCAAGATCTGGAAGACCAAGATCACCCTTGTTGGGGAGACTTTACTGGACCGGCGGCCGCGAGGCCGGCGCCCTAAGTACTGTAGTCACCGTAGAATAGAATAAATAAAGTCTATCCTAAATAGCTAAATGTCCGTCTAACAAAGGGGCCAATCTGGCGGCCACGTGTCGCGCGGGCGCTGCGGCCACGTGTATGGCACCCCGTCCCGCCGGTGCATCACCGGCGTTCTGGTCATCGCTGTGAAACGGATTACTCCTACTCATAGCGAGGTTGCACGCCGGAGGCTCCGTAAAAAACTTAAGTCCCCAAAAACCTTTCTGGAGGACGTTGCTTTTCAGTATGCAAAATTGAGTTTATCTGAACTACGGATGTAGTGATGTACCTGATTGATGACGGAGGACAACTGGTGCAATGGAAATGTAATTTTGATATCCCAAATATCCTTTGTAGATATACTTTGCATGATTTAGACATGAACATTATTTCTACAGAGAAACGACAGTATCGTTTTTGCTTGAGTTGTTTCAGCTCTTTTGGGTTTTCGACACGTTTGGGCCAGATCCGCTTGACTGGGTCTCGCTGTTCACGGTTGTACAATCGGCTCTAACGGAGAGAGCAGACATCTACAAAAGCGTTCAGACTGCAGAGAGGAGCGCTTTCGGCGAAAGAAAGGGGGGTGATAGATTTTCAGCACTAGCGAGCTAAAAGATGTATGTTGTTAAGATTCACTTTCTGATGAGTGTGTGATGAGTGTGATTGATAGACTACGGTCGTTATGGAACGGAGAACTACTTGTTTTGGCTTTTCCAGATCTTTGGTTAAAGAATTCTGAACAAGGAAAAAGTAAGTTCTGAACCTGTTGTTGTCTTCTTTGCTTTGGAGTTGGCGCTCACCTCTGTACCATATGTACTGTGCGCAGAGGTGATAACCATAAATTAATATCTAGATGAAAAGCTTGGTTAGCCAATTAGCCCCTCTTCTGTATAGAGTAATTGGCTCTAATGGGCTTCCGTCTACCAAGGGTTGACTTGCCTTCTACTTGGCCATCTACTACATGCGCCGTTGCAAGCCAACTCGCACGTGAAACATACAACCTCTGCAGGACGCCGCTCCATGCCGTCACAGCCTGTTATGAGTATCACCGTACTTAGAAGAAAAAAATGATTCAGCGGCTATCGGAAGGTGTAGAATACTACAGCTCTTCATCGGCTTCAACAGATGAGGCGAACCTCGGTTTGGGGATAGTCCCACAAAACCGTGGCGACCAGTACTTGACTAGCTTCGAATGTTCGGCATCCTAAGATCTTCAAGAACACCCTGCGCGAGACATAATGCGTCTTTCAAAAGCCCAACATCGATCCATTTTCACAGCAGTGTCCACAGATATCACGGAAACTAGTCCCTTTGACAACTCAAACCATTTGAGAGCTTTTTTGGATCTTCGTGATGTCGTTGCCAGTGAGGCAATTGCTCCGAAAGGCATCTCCGATCTTACCTCAGATGATGCTTTGACCTTATTAACTGAATCCCCTATCCCAGAGATTGTCGAAATGGGCTATGCTGATCTTCCTCGCCTTGCGCCGACTATCAAAGCAGCGCGGAAGTCCCGAGAAGAGCTTCTGGAACTCCCTTATGACGAAGAAAACAAACAAGATATACTATCGGTCGCCCTTGCATGGCGATCGCAGTGCTACGAAGGGCTTTATGGAGACATGCAAGTCGAGAATGACAGCCTTAAAGCTGGGCCCTCTTCCATGACCCCAACCTTCTCTACTGTACTATCTGTTTATGGGCAGACATTCATTTCAGCCTCTACAACACGAGAAGGTGTCGTGTCGGAAATCGGTGGAGTACCAATTCCAAAACTCGCGGACGAAGATCTCTACCAAACTTTAAACGACACTAGGAAGCGGTGCCCTCGTCATCCTTCCCTTTTACCGTCGTATCACGAGAGGGGTTTCGCACCTTTTCGTTTGGACTGCGAACTCATATTTGGGACCACAGTTCTCCTCGCGTTTATGAGAAGCGAACGTACTGTAGATCGATATGTAGAGTGCTCGGATGTCTGGCGTCATCCTCGGAAGTCACCACAAGGCGAACAAGAAGCGCGACACATCGCACTCTACATCCATCTCACAATCCTGCAGTATAAATGCAGTGGCTGTCTCGCAGTCACTCTCCGTCTTTGGGCAGAGATTGAACTTCGAAGACTTTACTGCCTCATCCAAGTAGAGAAAGACTTCCAAACGAATCCAAGCGTAACACGCACCGAACACTAGACATGTTACGAACACACACTAGCAGTCTCTACCTCGGGACACCTGAAGAGCCAAATCATGAGCCAGTTTGTGAACCGGCTAGTGATGCAAGACACGTAGGAATCCGCAAACAGGAATGCCAATGCCCGATCTCGTGGAAAGAAGAACAGCTCCAGACCTTTCAAGAAAGATGCCAAATACGATCAGAAAAGCGAATATTTCTCCATAATCGCACAATTCCCATTTCTATCTCCGATTCAAAAACTGCCGCAAGTATGCTTTACAGAATCAAAACTTTTCTCAACCTATTATACTCGGGTCTAGAATTGAGTTACGCTTCTCCTTCCCTGAGCTCCACAGAAGCAGAATTGACAAAAGCACTATCTGAGAGAGTCCAGGCTTTCAAAGACCGTACATATCCCACTCTTCTTGAGAGTATGGAAGCCTCCGACATTACAGATCCCGCATCTTCGGATTCCTTCCACTGAAAAGCGCCTATGAAACAGTTCATCATCTATCAAAAGACTTCGATCTTGGAATACCACCACGTGGGGTCTTCTCAATCATCGATGCAGACCGAATTGGCGTGCCGGTACCTTCGGATACTCTGAAGCCATTTTGGATTTAATGCATACCACCTCACATTCATGGAATTGTCTCTGAAGAATCCCTCCCTACACTTACAAACCCCCTTGAGGCACTTTTGCAGACAAAATACCGCATGCCGAAACCTCGAATTCACATCGAGCATGGTCACCACCCAAAGCTACTCCGCAAGTTTCAGCAGGCTGGAATTTTGGGTTGGTCTGCGATTGGAAAAGAATGTCCCACATATTCTTTGCTTGCACACAGGTTGACCATGACCTTGTTCGCCATATCCAAAAGCAACTCTTCTTACAGATTAATAAGCTGGTCACGAATGCGAAACGCCCTGATGCCAGATCCTCCTTATACTATCCTTCCCACACATAATTTATTCTTCATTATTCGCGATTCATCTGCACTTCAGAAGTCTGGATTCTTCTTTGACATCAGCAATATGTTCCATAGCATCCGAATCCCCGATGCCCTTTCGGATCCTCTCCAACTACAATCCATCTGCTTTGGAGATCTGGATATGATAACCCAAAACTCGATACGGATCACCTGCGGTTGCGACATCATTCCGAAAGACCTTATTCTCCCACTTCAGGGGACTATGTCAATGGGGTTCAAAATGGAGCGTGGCCGTGGCCCACAGCCTGGCACACGCTTGTCTCGTTGACGCGTACCAATCGACTTGCTCTCAAACAACCACTCCTCACAGACCTCCATCGGAATTCAAGACCCTCTCAAGAAAAAAGGGTCCTGTTGTTCTTCATAAAAAGGATCTTCTCATCCTACACATTTTGGACGATTTCAATGCAGTCGAAATAAACTGGCCACACGTATACCTGATACTTTTCAACCAGTAGTGTAATGCAGCCTTCCTGCTCCATGGGTTACGCCGCAAACCTCCCAAGTCAAGCCCGGCTAAAAGTAGTTGACGCACGGCTGCCTTTCATTGGGTGGGTCTAGGACCTTCGAACGAACACGATTTATTCTGACCCGACCAAGCTCGCAGGCTACACTTGAATGGCGTCTGATCCTGTCTCATACACCCAACGAACTCCAGCACGAGTCAGGTCACTTGTTGGGAAACTAATATGGGTGGCCTTCGCAATGCGCTCAGCTCTTTTCTTTCTGCGTTGGACATTCGTCGTAAGCCATCGTTAACAACCATAGACGTGCACGCTACAGCTGGAAACCCGTCGGGAGATTTCGGTTTTTGCAGGCGTGTTACCATTGACACATGTGTGCCTCGATAGACAAATCTAGACGATGTTAGTCGCCTTCGACGCTAGTAATGAAGCCGCCGGTGTTACCTACGCAAAAACTTCATCAGCTCCGATGGATTTCTTGTACGACGTGGCAGCAAGAGGTCTCACAGTTACACCTCTCCAACGTCTCAATATCCACGCAATAGTCAAGTCTTGTTCATGGCTTACAGCTTTTACTCATCGCTGGCGACGAGGAGAACATATCGATGCATTTGAAGGATTTTTTTTAAGTGCTGCCACTCGAATGGGTAGTCTCTCATCGCATTTCTGGGCATCGCATCGTGCTACTCCCAAATAGCACTGCCATCATCGGTACATTCTCAAAAGAGCGTTCTTCCGCTAGAACTCTTGTGCTTTCCGCTCGCCTTTTTGTGGCCCTCACCTTAGCACACGACGTACCACCACGTTTTATATATATCCTTCCAAGCTGAACCCTGTTGACGAAATTTCCCGGCTGCGATCATCCTAATGAGCATATCTCGCGAGTTTTGCCACCGCCTTCGCCTTCGTCGAGCTCTTCGCAAGCAACAACCACAACATAGTGTTCTCCGTGTTCGCAGTCGTGCACATTATTCTCTCGGGGTTCATCAACCTTCTTATTAAGCCCGTGAATCTGAAATCGAAACACTAGAATTCAGAGAATGTACTATTTTTCATGACTTTTAACTCTTGGTATCGCGCATAAAACCATCAACGAAACAACGATATTTGAAGGCATACAACCTCTTCCGTCGATAGCAACCCTTCCTGCCAAGCACAATCCATCAGAAAGACCAACACCTTCTCCAATATACGGAGTCAGTTTTTCAAAAAGATCCTAATCCAAGGAAACGGAAAGAAATGTCCAATCTGTTGTGTCACCTCCAGATCGTGATCGCTTTGCTTCGGACCGCACTTTCGCTTTCGAAAAGAGCAATAGGATCCTGGCAAAAGCAGTATCTTACTCCTTCTCTTTGCCGCTCAGTAGACGTTTTCTTTTAGCTATCGTATCTCATCTCAATGAATAAAACCAGGACGTCACGGCTGTCGCACTGGCTGTGGCAGTTCCAGGATACCTCAGAGCTAATAAAACTATCAATCTGCAATACGATGATATTGCATTTCCAAGAGATTCTAGGAAACGAGTTTTTAAACCAGATGTCATCGCCGGCGTAGCAATCAAAGAAAAACACAGGGAAGGACCAGTTTACAATCTTTTGTGACCAGGATGCCATAAAACTCCTGCAGACGTATGTATCAAACTACTCTAACCAGCTCCTTTCCCCACTTTCATACACGTCCTTTTTATCTAATATGAAAGACGCCGCAAAGTATCTCTGAATTTCTGGCCGTATCATACCGCATTCCGCCAGAATCGATACTCCTATTCACCACTTCTTTCATGGTTTTAACGCCAGAACTATTGCTTTTAATGAACACTGGAGATCTTCAGAGTCATTTTCTCACTACTTGCAGAACGGAAGATCCTTTCTTAACAGAATCACAATCAGCGAAGCAAACAAACTACGCATTAACGGTAACGCTGCTCGCGAGCAGCGTCTTTTTAACGATGCAAGAGGCAAGTATGCTACTGGTTAGAAAGAACTCCAACCTGTTGGATGGAATGGAAGGAATACGCTGGTTGCGAACAAAAAGGATTTCACTATTTTTCGTCCAGCGAAGATCTCGTCCTTCGATGCCCAGCTCCCCCAGACTTTTTTCAACTCGACGAAGTGATGCATGGGGAAGCAAACATGTCCAAATCCGTCAATGTAGCCCACTTTATTGAGTTCTAAACATTTTGTTCTTGTACCACTTGGAGTTTCGTCACCATAATTGGAGATGTCTTTATATACGCATTGAACTGTCGTTGTTTGAATCTAAATTCAAGTAACTATATGATCGTAATCTGTACGCCTCCGCTCTAGCACTCGTTATGTTACAGGTGGATGAAGTTTGATGCCGAGCGGTGGGAAAGATATTGGAAGTATGAAGAAGATGAGATGTTGGGTTTTCCAAGTTTTGAGCGGCACGCTAGGATCTTCGTGGTATCTTTGATGGAGAAAAAGGGATTTTTGCGGCGCTAAGCAACGAAAATAGATGTTACCGAATGTGACAATGCGCGCATATGTGCGCAAAAGCACATTTTAAAGATAAAAAGAGAGTAGTTTTGCTGGTTCTGCTTGGCCCCGATGTCGGGAAAGCAAGTAGAGGCAGGAGCGTTTCTTGTAGGCTATCCGGTAATACGTATTTATGTTCGTTATGATAGTCGTAGTGTTGTTACAACGTAACGAATCGTACTAGAGCTTCGACGACAAAGTCCTAAACAGTTAACGTTTGTAGTAGTATCGTATGACGTTATTGTAGCTTAAACTACATTAGAGACACAGTAAACTAGTGAAAGTTTTATACTAAAGGTTAACAACTATAGTGTTACAATACAACAGGTTTATCTTTTTCAAAAATATCATTATCTGAGCTCCAACTCTTACATTTACCATGAGAATGCTCCAGCAAATCTGTTAAGGCTTCACCGAAGTCGTAATCAGCGTCCTATTCAATTAAATCTGAATGACTGTCATCATCTTCTTCATCAGGATCGATGATTATGCCCGAAACAGATGTAGAATTTGGTTGAGTACATTTTTCTTCAATATCTGTAGTTATGAGTTGTGAGATTTTTTCCATCATGGCATGATGTAGTGGATGTGTTTCTTTTGAAAAAAAAGATTGAGAGTGTTCAGATATGTAGTACAGTCAAGCAGAATGTTTTGAAACGACTCCAATAATACGATGATTGTCTTGCAGGTCAATAAGGTAGGCAGCTTCCAGAAGGAACATTACATTTATGTCCTTCGAAGTCAACATAGGTATGGACAATAAGTTCATTGCAATATCAGATACTGCAAGAGTTTTGGAAAGGTTGAACGCAGTTTCTTGAATTCCATATTTTTAAGTAAGGGTACGAGTACCCTCTTCAGTGGCATGTACAATCGAGTTTTCTCCTAACGAGATAGGTATATTAAATTCCTCCGTACTACAAACTTTATCTACACAAGGTGTCATATGCGTGGTAGTTCCCGAGTCAAGCATCAATTAGTCTACGTTTATCGGAAAAGCCATCAGTGCTCTTGAAATGACGTTGCCTTGTTTTTCTGGTTTTTCATTATTCTTCACAACAAATGAGTCGGATGAATTCTTTGAGTTTGTCTTTCTCTGATGTAAACTTTTCGAAGAACTGTGCGCGTTATGAAGCCAAGATATCGTTTCTCGAAATTAGGGAAGCTTATATTCAGGATTCATAGGATTAAGAAAACACCTGCAAACTTTATGATTGGTTTCCTCAAAAATGCTTCGGGGATTTCAAAATTCAGTGTTGTTTTCTCAGTTCTTCTACTAGCTACAGGGCAGTATTCTGCAAGAACCATGAAGCTAGTGAGATCCCGGGTTGCATCATCGGAAGATGTTGTTTTGATGGCAGAGCACACGACATGTAATTCATTCGCTTCAATGGACGAAACAAACAAAGCAACTGAAATTTTATCAGTTAACTTTTCGTCCATGTTTTCGAGTTGCTCAAGAATGTCTGCCATTTTATCAATATGCTGGGAAATGTTTTCTTGAATTTGAGAATATCGAAGATTCACAAGTTCACTCATCTTGGCAATTCTCGGCGCTTTTGTCTTCGCAGCGTATGGATCATACAGTTTCTTCAAAATCTTATATGGAGAGCGGATATTTGAATGAGTAATTCTAAGAGCCTGGTGGGCTAGTACTGCGACAGTGGTAGCACTTCCCTTCTTCTTCATTGTTTCAAATTCATGTTTCTTCTCCACACCTGAGTAGGGATTTCAAGATCTTGAAAGAGCCTCTCCAACACCCTTTGCGTCACTGGCAGCTTTGTTGCGGATCCTCCAAAGCCTGTACTCATCTTGTTCTACGAAAAGTTTGCTTTTAACCTTTTCCAGGTCCAAGGCTGCCGATTGAAAGAAAGATGTTATGTGTGAAGAGAAAATAAGTCATAGAGTACTGAATGACGGTACAAGCACAATAGATTTGATTAAAATGAAATCAATTAAAGTGAAAACAAGTTAGAAAGGTAAAGGTTTCTACGCCCATAACCTAATAATATCTGCAATGGAAATACTTGCCTTGACTGTCAGACAAGTTAGGCAAATGCGTCTTTAGAGATCAAGAGCATCACAAAATGCTCTCGTGAGCGATCGAGGCTTACGAGAGTATTTCCGTTACACGCTTCAGTTATATACGATGTACAAAAGCTTAGAATACATAGTTTGAATAGCTCTGCGAAGAACTAAGACGAAACGCAACAGTCTTCCATCCAAAAGCGGAATCATTTAATCTACATTAAAAGGTATATGGAGCTCTTCCGGATTATTCGAAGATATGCGCTCCAATCATCATCTCCCCTTACAAATTTTGAAACGAGAATCACCGTGACTATCTCTACTGGCTGCTCGGTCGAAAAAGAAAACGCGTCACCATCACCTTGCTGCTTATAATGACTTTTTTGAACTCGATTCATTCTTTCCAAGCATCTTTGTTCGAATTGGACTAGTGCGTTTTGCGCTTCACTGAATAGTCTCATGTTTGGAGCTATGCGCCCTGTAAGCGCCAGAAAAAGTCATACATTCTACGTCACTCTCTCTTTGTCGTGCCCAGTTTACAATTTGATCTCAACCTGGCCCGGCGTGATATAGGTGGTTGGGAGCAAAATTACTCTGATGTTTCTTCCCTTCCCTTGATCCGATACATTCTACTGGAAATCGTTGTATGATAAGTGGAATCCACCATCTTTTAGGCGGATGTATCTTTATTAGTCGCATCTACAGCTCCAGTACACCTCTCTGAAACCTTCGAGATTCTACGCTACGATGGTGCCTTTTCAGGAGATGCTCGTAGACGAAATAATGGATTCTTCACGTGCACGGGCATCGGAATAAAGGTAACAAAAGCTGGTAGCAACCAGTGTACGATGATCATAAACCAATAAGTGATTAAATGTTTATCTGCTGACATAACACGGCTGCGTACCGCAAAGCCCTTCACGATATCCCGCAGCTCTTATCTACAAGCTTTCAAAAGGGCGTATTTGTTTTTGGACATTCCTGGTCTTCTCACTTCTCAATCAGTTCGTAATAGCGGAGCATGACATTCGTTTCTCAAAGGAATCTCAGCGGAAACCATATGTTTACACATAAAATGGAAAACTATTTCTTCTCGCCGGTACGAGCTCACAAACGGCAAGGGCGTCTTGCAAAAGATGGAACTTACGGCTACCCAACAACATCGCCTGAACACCTTCGCTGCAAGAGGGGAAGCCATATTGGAAAAGAAAATCTACATTGAGACCGTTTCTCAACTCTTGCGTACACGATGCAGAACTGGGCTTGTGAATTGGCCTTTCTGAGTTGTGGTTGCTTGCTCTAAATCAGGAACGCTCCTACGCATATCTTGGCCAGCTAAGGTGCTCACCCTCTGTACCCTTCGCTTTCCCGGAGTTTCGTTTACAAATAACATATCGCCTAGTTGGGCCTTTCTTTCAAATTATGCAAAAACATCTGTTTATGTGTTCTGTATACATGGCTCTGACCCCACACTGAGCTTCAGTAAGTGATAAACACAGTTTTCTTGGTTTGGTCCACATTAAATATACTTTTCAAGATTTGATAGCATCCATATTGCTTTTTGGATTATTGCAATGAAGAAACATGACTTGCTGTGCTTTTGCCGCAGCGGTTGGCGTCAACGAAAGAGCAAAGTTTTAGTGTAGTGGGTTCGATGCCCCCGTTTACTGAGATGTAACTTAGAGCAGTGTTAAATACTTCTCGTGGGTGTCTACTGTGTCCCGGATTGGGACGCTACTTACAATGCTTGTGTCTACTTTGGGTGCTATCCTAATTGTGGTGGGTGGCGTGCGCTACACTTGCACATGTTTCATAATGTTCCTGCAATATGTACCTTCGGTATACCAATCTGTATCGTCCGTCTTTCTCGAAAGTACCGTATCTGACTCTCAAAAACTTTCCTCTAAAGTTTACTATTGTTTTAAAATCCTTTTATTGTTTGCGGTTTGGCCGAGCAGGCTCAAGATCTTTTATTCTTGGGAAGGTTAGGTGACAGGCCAGAGACTCGGGCACTGTCGTGTAGATCGCACAGCGTACTGCACACAGCATACTCCAGAAGAGAGTGCTGCTCCCAGGGTGGGTGGTGAGGGAAATAAAAACAACAGAGGTAGAACAAACAAAGCCAAAGATCGGCTGCCAAAGATCCGATGTGTCGACTTCTCGGCGTGGCCAACTTGCGATCCTGAACAAGCCGACGGCGGATTCTTGGGCCAGCTAGTATCCAAATCGCGTAAATAAATATACTTCCACCGCGCGCTCGAAAAGCCATTCCTATGCACACTGTATTTTACCGACTTAATATTCGCTGAAAATAAGATCCAAAGACAAGTCATATTTGAAAAAAGCCAGTCCATATTGACCCCTTAACAACCTTTAGTTTACAAAAATACCGAACTATTGCTACTTTCTGCGGTGTTTACGGTTGGCGGCCCTATTTAATGTGATCTCCGAGGTCGCCCTCCCTGCGCATGGATGGCCTGCCTGAACAGATTCCCTATTGTATTGTAATTGGCTCCATCTCTATTCAATAGTTCATGCAAAAGCTCCCGAACTATGGGTGGAATTGGCGTATGAAGTCTGCGGCGCTTGTTAAATGCCTTCTCAACGTTATCCCACATCCCTCGTATCTGACTATCGGTCAAAGAGTCCCAGAAAGTCCCACCTAGCTCACAATGTGAAATAATTCCATCTACTTCATTCCTAAACATTTTTATCATGATGTGACATATATCTCCAAGGTCATAGAGGCTTGCCTGACTGGTGTATACGGATGAGTTTCCAAAATCAATAAGGTACAAGTTATCCCCATCACTTCCGCCTCTTCCGAATACTATGTTTCCTTCGCTGATATCTCCATGCAGAACATTTTTCTCGTGCAAGCGACGGACGATATTGAATATCTCGAAGCACATTTGAAGAATTCTAATATTAGAAACAGGTCCGTCTCGAGTATCGAACCATTCCTCGAGAGATTTACCGAGTCTCTTCATTACAATATATTCAATGCCATTGTGACTTCCATGCTCGTATACAATAGGCACTCGTAGATGAGGACTCGCATTGTTGAGATAGCGCAAAACTCTCCACTCTGTTTGTAAACATCCTATAGTATCTTCTTCTTCTCCTGGTTCACCTCCGGCAAATTTGACAACTATGGAGGAATGCCTTCCGAAATTATCTCTAGCTGCGTAGACCGAACCAAAGGAACCGCCACCTATAAAAGCTCCCACCTTCCATCGCCCATTTACAGTTTCACCATTATAGTCGTAGTAGTCAGAACTGTCCGACATGCTTTTTTGTTTTGTGAACGAACGATTAATTTGGGGTATGTTGATTCTCAATTTAAAGCGTGTAAAAGACTACTGATGCCCATTAACCAATCCTTCCTCTCTTAAAACGAGTATGTATATATGTAGGTGTGTGTATCAGAAGTTTTGAATGCAACAGATTTTTTTGCTTAAGATTAATGGAAGACAGGGTATTTATTTTGGTTATTTTACTTCTCATGCTCATGTTGTTTATCATAAGAAATGTGGAAGTGACAGCAGATAGTTTAGTTCATATGATAGCAGTGAGCTGGAATTCAGAATGTTATCAAACGTGGCAAAGTGGAATATTTGTTTCAGGACTGAACAGTTTTATCCAATTTTGTTCTTTTCAAAAGCTGGAAAAAGCATTCATTTATTTCGAAGAAAGCATATCATCTTTATAAATTTCAAGAGATATAGCTGCATTGCTTTTAATGACGATCTATGAAAGCCCCCTTCACTCTCCACTAAAATAGTGGCTGTAAGTCTACCACGTATGTCTATGTCAAATCTGCGTCCATGGCTTGTTACACGTGGACGTTGTTCGGAGTACACTTCGGCACAGGTGTAGGTGGCCCCATAGACTTGATGAGGGGAAGTACAGATTGTCGGGGGGAAGCAAGATCGATGGAAGCGAAGGCAGGGGAAGAATGTTCAAGGCAGTTTTCTCCCAATACGGCGTGCGGGGCTGATTATTACCTAAGGTGACTCACTCCCTCTCACTTTTGCAATGCTGTCAGTAGCGCATGCCCAATGCATCATAAAAAAAGCAATCCTGAAAAGCATTCCATCGAAACTCGAGATACCACTCTTGCCCGCATCTTCACCATAAAGCTCAATCTGCTGGGGACGGGAAGATAATTTGCAGAAGGACGGCGTCATGACTGCGAGATTTCCTCCGCGCGGAGGGTCATGGAACTGATCCGCCCTTTTCTCGCTATGAAAGATTCTTGACCAGATTCCGACAAAAGGCGCTCTCCTTTTCTCATAAGAGCTGCTGCGTCTGTCATCGCCCCGACTTCAATTGACAACTCCCGTAAACCGTCATGGTTTGTCTCATTCTGCTAGCCCTTTCTGTATTAGAGACCTTGACCGCCATTTGCTCCACCTTCGTTACGCGAGAGGAAACCAATTTCGGACTAATGGTGCGAAACAAGTTTATTTACAAGTCTTTGAGCCTTCTCAGAATCAATGATCTTAAGCAGCCAGCTTCTGAGGCCGATTCGGTCCCACCGGAGGATGCCACTGTCGCCAACATGCGCCTAAAGCTCGCCCCGGGTCTAAGGGCTGACTACGTCACCCGTAACACCGGCTCCAAAGGTGACATGATGGTATTCGGGCCAAGTGAGGATTCTTACATTGAGCTTGTCATCTGCAACGAATATGTTCGCTCTGATCTCGGTGACAACCCGGGTATGCAGAGAATCTTCGTCGAGACGGGCCATGTTGATATCATTGCCTTCGCCATCGATCGTAGTGACGGTGTCCGTACAATCGCTTGGAGTAATATCTATCATTGATACGAACGAAATTGATGACGCTAAGAGATCCTTCCTTTCAAGTAGTTAGCACCACATTCCACATTGCTTTGAGCACTCCCCAATTTCGTTCTCTTGCTTGTGTTACGTTCGAAATAGAAGCTCTCGATGAATATTAGACCCTCTTGGGAGGATCGATCAGCGGACCGCAATCCGTGCCACTGGTGTCGTAGTCACAGCCATCATCGGTACCGATTCGTCCTACACTATCTTTAAGTACGATGCTCTGCCGGTCATAGCCTAGGAAGGTCTCACCATCATACTCAGTCTTCTTGATACATCTGCGTGTGGAGGATCTTCAACTTTGGATACTATACACAGTTACGCGCTGGCAAGAGAGCGGTCTCCCCTTCTGGAATGCGAAGGGTATCGACGGCTCCACTATATAGTAGCTCGAGCCGTAAATGGTTCTAGGGCGACCCGTTGAAGCCTGTGGCTCCAGACAAACGTCTGCCAGTTCTGTCACAGTCTCTCGTGAAGCCAGAACACTGGCTTCACGAGAGACTGTGACAGAGTCGCCTCTTCCGTATAAACTGTCAGAGAAAATTACAGAATCTCAGAGAGTGTTCTACGGTCTTACTTGGCCTTATACAAAGTAGAAAGCCAATAGACTGTAGCTGCTACGTTATACATAGATTATGATGTTAGACAAGAGAGGTTTCCCAATAGGGATACAATTAATTGTAGAAAAGGGATCTGAGACTAAATCTCAAAAAGTTCAGTCCGGTCGCAGCAAGGTTTGCTTGAATCACAGTGCCCACATCCCCACCAACAGAAACCGCTGGTTCAATTTTTTTTTTTGTCCTAGTTCGGCGTTTTGGAGTGTGAAGTATCGTAAAACGTTCGTAGATCTTATCATGTACTATAAAAAAAAGTCAATCGCTTCATGTATGACTTTTTATGCTGAATAAGCAGTTCCCAAAGCCGTTCTTCTTTTTTATTATATTGAGAGTATTCAAAATCGTTTCAGACACAGGGTATGCACGTTTCATACACAATATATGCGCTTTATATTTTAAGTCTATATCGACCGAAATATGTGAATGATGTAAAACTTAGGTATATAGGGCCACGAGGCAAGATTGAAGACAGGCTATAATCCACTTCAAGCTCTGTCTAAGATCCCATGGCAGTTGTAGCTCCTCCTAAAGGTGTCGTTCGCATTAGTAGGTCTCTATAAAAGAAGAAAGCGTCTGGGGTCCTCCCTAGAGATCCAGTCAGACCTTCCGTCGTATCTTTGGCGATAAGTTGAGATCGATGGCTGACTTCGATTTTTTTTAAGCCAGCCATGTTGTAGAAACCTCTAGAAGGTCTTAAGGAATCAACTAGAAACTCTTCTATGAATTAGAACTGTGTAGAAGCATCTAAAAGCTTCCATAGAACATTTATTGCAGAAACTCTAAGAACTATCTTAGAAGAAATTCTGTGCTTCTAGAAAAAAGCAGAAGTGCTTTAGATAACTATAAAAGAATATGAGAATAAAGACTGAGTCTCGAAAAACGAACTCAAGTCTACACTGCACCAAGTTATCCGCGTTCTAAGTGTACTCTCTACATCAAGCCACTCTTTCTCTTTTTATAATCTCAGTAGAATGCATAGTAGGCAGTAAATCGCAAACGTCTATGATCAAAAATGATAGCTAAAGTACTGTTATCATCCCATCAGACTGCCGTGAAGTATGTACGTGCTCGGTGTAATACTACTAGGAATCTTTGTGATCAATATGTCAAACAACTAATCACTTGGAAAAGCCAACGTGAAGACGTGCTGGAATTACAGTTTCAGTGTTACAAATGTCAATAGGCCCAGAATGAGTCCATTTGGTGTTGATTTTGAGAATGAAATAGTGAGCAGACGACTGTGTGTAGGGAAAGAAGTGTGTTCCGGGGCTTGTGGTCATGTATATAGCGCTACTGATCAGTTGGAGAACAACAACTCAGTCGTCGTCAAGTTCGTTGCTCCCCTTGTGAACGATTCGGGGTCCATAACTCCATCACACAAATACCTTTCCACTGGAAGACGGTTTGTTCGCTTTCTAATTGAAAAAGAAAGTGAATTAAGTATGCTAATAATGAATCAGTGCGGAGTTCACAAGGAATATCTGTATATAGTGCGGAGTAGGATTGGTCCGAGCATCAAAGAATCTTCATCGGAAGATATAAATAACGACTAAACAAATGCGACAGCAATGAAAATCACATGTAATGATTTGGTCATCTCAATGTTGGAAAGTTTTAGGGAGGAGGAAGAAGGCTGAGTGTCGAGTTGAAAACCGCATGGTTGATTGTTCAGTCGATTGATCTGCCTTTTCTTTTAGAATCCTTCACTCAGTACGCTTCCTCGTAGCGCTTGTATATAAACCGCACTACGGCGAACTACAGGTGCCCAATTTGAATAAAAGGTCCAAATATTCAAACTGTGTTCTAAGTGTTTCTGTTCTGTTCGGAACAGCACGGACACAGAACGTTCCGGCACGAGAACAGCGCGTTATCGTCGCTATATTTCCAACACTCAAAAGGGATGCATGACGCAAGGGTCGCACCATTTAAAACAACTGAGCAAATCTGGCGCATCTTTGCGGGTCTTCTGTCGGTAGATCAGTTTTCGTACACTCCCTCTCTTCTGTGAGTACGTTGATTCATCTGGTGAAGAAAGTTTTGCACTGCTTCGAGCTTGCAACGATAGCATGCAGGAATCATATTTGAACCAGCCGGGGCTTGAACCCGAGTCGATGTTTCCGAACACATACCTCTTAAAAGCAACAGAGCAATTTCGAAAAATCTTTCCTACTCTTTTCTAACTAGGACATTATTTTTATACGAAGATGGTGATGTGAATGGGAACCTGAAATATCAAATTTAGCTGTAACAAAATCCAGCAGCTTTGATAAAACTCGTATATAGGCGTGACAAGGCGTCACTGAAAATACTGCACCGATTTGAATGCAAGTTTGTACTCCGCAGTGTGCAATCCTCCACACCCCCTATCGAGACGATCCCTGCGCTCATTCTCAGCAAAAAGATGATGTCAGTGGAAAGCAAGAGAGATGAAATATGACTACTTTGTTGGTGTCACACATTGCTGCGACGGCGCGGGGTCTTGCACAGAGTTGGCGAATTCCGTTTACTCAATTGTGAATTTTTGGACCTTTCTTTTCTTTATGGTGCTCAAAATTTGGGTTTTTGTATTTCTGGTTCGATCCAATGCAAAAAATCTTTGTGCTACTTCTGAAAAAGGGCGTAATGGGATATTCCTACTTGACTTTTGCTTCTCTTCACTTTTAAATTGAAAGTCACAGAAGAAAGATATTTTATACAAGCCCTAGTCTAATGGGCAACGGCTCTCGGCTGGCACTTGGGATATTTTGTTGGATCTGACCTCGGTGAGACCGTCAAGTTTAATAAAAAAAAGTTTCGACGGAGAAGTCAGATGAAAACAAGACGATGTCAGTTGAGGACTATTGATTGTAGAGAAACAACCAGCAGTCCTCTCTTTATACTCAAAGAGAATAACACGTAAGCATAAGGAAGTAGAAAAGTACGCTCACGTAAACATGTTCAAATACAAAAGCAAGCTTTAGTCACGTAAACAATAAAAAATACGTATTCAAATACAAATACAAATACAAATACAAACGTCACTAAGATCCCCCTTCGACCGCTACGGGAGCAACATGGAAAAATGTTCGATGTGACATGAAGAACTCACCAATCAGAGACTTTGTAAATATGTTGGCGCGGTTTTGTTCAGAAGAAATGTGATGAATTAAAACGAAACCTTCACTGACAGCATCCAAAACATGGTGATGTCTATGTTCAATATTCTTCACCTTCCTCATTCTAAAGTCTGATTGTATCCATGAGATTGCGCCAAGGTTGTCCTGATACAAATAAATGGAATAGTCTATATTCAGTTTCAGTTCAGTAAAAACGTTCTTCAGCCAAGACAGTTGCTTTATGCATTCGGAAATGGTGTAGAACTCGGCTTCAGTAGTTGAAAGAACGGTTGATTTCTGAAGCTTTAAGTTCCCGATTACAGGAACACTTCCAATTGTGATTACAAATCCGACTCTTGAGCGACGCTTCTCTAAATCACGGCCCCAATCGGCATTTGAACAGGATGAAACAGAGATAGATGCACTAACAGGAATTTCCAGTCGGTAATTCTTAGTGCCTCTCAAATATCGGACACTTTTCTTCATGCACTGCCAGTGTTCCGGTAGAGGTTGTGATACGTACTTTCTTAACATGGAGACAGCAGTTACCAAATCAGGACGTGTGCGTATACTAAGAAATAAAAGCGAACCAAGGACTTCGTCGTTGGGTACATTTATCATGGAAGCAAATTCATGGACACTGGGTACAACCAAAGTATCATAGAGGTAGTGGGTTTGCGGCAACGGAGTGGTGAGAGAAAGGGCTGAGGCCAAATTGCATATGTGGATGACCTTCTCAATGAGTGATTGTTGATGCAAGATGAGTCTATCGATTTCTTCTGTTATAGACACGCCAAGAAAAAGGTCCGTTTTCCCAAGATCCGAGATTTTATATTGTACGGCTAGCTTAGCTTTCTCCCAGGTTGTCAAATGAGAAGGTCTGAAAAGCCTGAGATCATCCACATACGCGAGAACGATTACTGTGAAAATACCATTGCCCATCATGAATACGCACGGCGCAGACTGCAGTACGTGGAAACCAAAGGAACAGAGGAATGCAGAAAGGTTCTGAAACTAAAGTCTTGGGGCTTCTCCTGTTCCATACAACTATTTAACAAGCTTCACAATACGTCCATCGCCCTCAGTAACGTCCGGAATTTTGGGAAGCTGAATCCAGACTGGATTTGCAGCGAGCATGGAGGTATGCAAAAACGCTCCTTTGACATCGATTTGTGGACGATCCCACTTCATAGGAGTGGCTAAACCCATCATTATACAAAACATTTCAAAATATAGCACAGACGCGCAAAGGCTGTCTTTATCGGAGACGGTCTGAAAGATTACTTTGCCAACAAGTCCTGCTTTGAAACGCAATGGTTTGCCAATTCGGTCACGTTCCAGACTGAAAATAAAACCGGAAGGGAATGGTTGGCCTCGAGCAGGTGTAGCATCTTCATATGTACCGAGATTACACATAGTGTAAAACTCAGTGCGGATCGCTTCCATCCAGTGACTGGCTTCGAGTTATGCAAGCGCCTGACGTAATGTCGGCTCGTCTGATGTACCGATTTTCTCAGGGAGAGTACGAAATATATTTGCAACTTCGGATTCAAAATCAGAGGTATATCCCCCCAGGTCTGGATCATATGTTGAGGGCTTCTCTGGATAGTGCGTGCGACCATTACTGCTGGTAATGCTAGATAATTTATTTCCATCTTTATTCTGTAAGGATGAGGTTGGAACACCAGAAGCTGTAGGAGAAGCGTTATCATAATTGTCCCCAGACTCAAATCCCCCTAGAGATGAATTAGTATCATAATTAGTCAAAAATACGTTCGGAGAGGAGCCAGTCCCATGAATTTGAGACAAACCTGGAAATTCCTTTTCGATGAATCGCACGTGTTTCATAATAGATATGCCGTTGTTCGTGAAGATTTTTTACATACCAGCTCGAACATGGCCAAGATTGATTCCTTCGACAAGACGAGGTTGCATCTTTCTGCGATCACTGGGATTGTCCTCAACTAATGCGCGATAGCCATACGTGCAAAGATGCTTAACAGCGTGTGGAAGGTCTCCGAGTAATTGAAGAAAAGGGATTCTAAGGTCGAGTGCAAATGAGCGTAGGAGAGGCTAGTTAGGTGAAAACAAGACGATAGGAGTTGAGGACTGCTGATACAAACAGTAAGATCAGCAGTCCTTCCTTTATACTCAACAGACGAATACGAGAGCAACAAACTACGAAGTGTATGCTCTCGTAAACAAATACAAATACAAAATCAAACGAAAGTCACGTAAGCAATACAAGAATAAATTGACCATGATACAAACATTAAAGTTCACTGAGATCCCCCCTCGACCGGTACGGGTGAATGGAGAGCTGTTCGATGCAGTGCAAACAGTTCTCCAATCAGAGACTTCGTGAATATATCTGCTCGATTTTTCTCAGACGGAACGTGATGAATCGCTACAAGTCCTTGATTGACAGCATCCAATACGTGATGATGCCTTAGTTCAATGTGCTTCACTTTTCGCATGCCAAATTCGGTTTTCGTCTATGCAATTGCACCAAGATTGTCCTGAAACAAAGGAATCGGGTAGTCCAGTGCAAACCCCAGTTCATTTAGAACGTTCCTGATCCTAGTGAGTTGTTTAATGCATTCCGAGATAGCATAGAACTCAGCTTCTGTTGTCGATAGGGCCGTTGATTTCTGGAGCTCCTACTCCAAATCACAGGAACGTCACCAATAGTGATTACATGACCCCCCCTCGATCGACTTTTATCCAGATCACGGCCCCAATCGGCATCGGACCAAGACGCGACAGAAGAAGAGACGCTGTATGGTATTTCCGAGCCGTAATGCTTCGTCGCAAGCCAGTACTGTGCGACCTTCTTCATGCATTGCCATTGTTCAGGTGAAGGATTAGATGCAAACTTTCCAAGCATGGACACCGCTGTAGACAAATCCGGTCGAGTGCGAGTACTTAGAAAAAGTAGCGATCCAAGAAGCTCCTTGTATGGCACATTCATCATAGCCGAACATTCAGAGTCACTGGGAACTGTCAATGCGTCATACAGACAATGTGTTTGAGGAAGAGGAGCAGCGACGGGTGTTGCAGTATCCATATGACACATTTTGATGACCTTCTCAATGAGCGGCCGTTGGTGAAGCAGAATTCCTCTGTGGTTCTCATTAATAGAAACACCAAGATATAAATCAGTTCGACCGAGATCAGAAATATCATACTTAGTGCAGAGTTTTTCCTTTACCCATGTAGTCATATGAGCCGGTCCGAAAATGCTGAGATCATCCACATAGGCCAGACCGATGACCTTATTCGTTCGATCCCATTTCATAGTAGTGGAGAGAATCATCATGACGCGAAATATTTCAAAGTTGAGTACCGGTGCGTAAAGACTGTCTTTATCAGAGACGGTCTGGAAATTTCCTCGTGCAACCAATCGAGCTTTGAAACGTAAGGGCTTACCGTTGTGATCTCGTTTAAGACGGAAAATAAATCCGGAAGGAATTGGCTGGCCATGGTCAGAGGTGGCACCCTCGTAGGTACCGAGATTGCGAATAGTTTCGAATTCATTACGGATAGCGTCCTTCCAGTGGGTAGCTTCAGGAGATGAGAGAGCGTCACGTAGTGTAGGTTCATCAGATGTGCTGATTTCTTCAGGAAGTGTCCGTACTGCATTTGCAACCTCTGTCTCAAAGTCAGATACATACCCGCCAAGGTCTGGATCGTAGGTTGACGGTTTCTCTGGATAATGAGTCAGTCCAGAGCTACTGTCACTGTGGGATAAACTGAGGGATTCAGTTTCGTCTGCATGAGACGAGAGTGAGGGGGTGATATGATTGGAACCGGGGGGAGTGTCATCGTCATCATCACTGGAAGCATAGCCTTTTGAAGGGCAATAGGAAGAACAGTCTGATGCGGTTGGAAGTATAGGTGAAGCAGACCCATTAATGAGGGAAAGACCAGGAAACTCATTTTCAAGAAATCTGACATGTTTGGTTATGGTAACACCGATGCTGGTTAATATTTTGTACATGCCACCACGGATGTGTCCAAGATTGAGGCCTTCCACAAGTCGGGGTTGCATCTTCTCACGATCTTTGGGGTTTTCCTCCACAAGGGCACGGCACCCAAAACTTTGAAGATGCTTTACATCGTGAGGAGGCTCCTGAAATAAGTGGACAAAGGGTATGCGAGCTGTGCTGCGGTGGATGCCGACATTTTTGCAGAAAACTACATGATGAAGAGCATCTTTCCAGAAAGAGAGCGGCAGATGAGCCTGTTCCAGACAGGCTCGTATGGGTCCCAGAGGGACAGCAATGTTACGTTCAGAAAGACCACTCGATGATGGTGTGTAGGCAGAAGTTGTAGTAATGACGACGCCACTGCGCTTCAAGGTCTTTTGCGCCTTGAAGAACTCTGAACCACCGTCTGAGTAAAGCGAAAGGACACGTTGGTTAGATTGGCGCTCGAACCAATTTACGTACTCCAACAATATATCAGATGCTTCGGATTTGCGGAGGAGTGCGGCTGCGAATAGATACCGAGTGTATTCATCGACAATGATTATGTAGTAAACATGACCACCTTCCGATTCAGTGCCGACAAAGTTAATGTCAGTGTGAAGGTGACCAGGTCTACCGGCGGATGTTAAGTAACCCCGGAAGCTACGCCGAAATTTTCCACGAACGCACGGAATGCAATCCATTGTTGATTTGCCAGATTTGGATAGCACATGTCTTTGAAGTAGAGTCCTGACCTCTGCCATCGTTGCAGTATGACCAAGTCGGTTGTGCCACAGCGAAATACTCTTGGAAGTTAAGTCAATTTCTTCCACAGCTACTGTGGACGCCTTCATCGTCATTTCTTCCACAGCTACTGTAGAGGCCTTCATTGCATCATCAGTGCTGATAATATCGGAAACACGAGCCATCATAGCCATCGTTTGGGGGTTTGAGCTAAAATTGACTGGATGTGAGGAGAAGGAGCAGTGTCCAGGAATGTAATATAGTCCATCAGGGTTTTTAGAAGCGCTGCTAATGATCCGCAGGTTGTCATCCAGATCAATGAGGTAGGCTACCGCTGGAAGAAAGAGTACAGCCAGATTTTTGGCAGTAAGAGCTGGGATAGAGAGCAGACTCATGGCAATATTGCTAGAAACCAGCGTATTGCTGAGAGAAACCGTTATGTCAGTTCCTCCATAAGACCAGGTAACGTCTCTTACACCTGTTTCTGTGGCTACGATTTCCGAGTTGTCTGCCAATGCAATTGGAACATTGCACTTATAGCTCCGATATAAATACTTTGCGGAGGATGTCAGGTGGGCAGTAGAACCAGAGTCCAACATTAAAAAGTTGTCTTCTGTAGTGCGTGCAGCCATGGCTCGGGGACGTGTGACTGCTACGCGGTTGGTTGTTTTCCTAGAGCTTGAACCAATGGCAGTCAGTTTATCGGGCTTCTCGGTCGATTCTGTAGACTTCTGACCCGATAGCGCTGTGGTTGATTCAGTAGGGATTTTCAGTTTGTTCTTTGGGTTCAAGGGATTTAGATAACAGCGATTGGTAGTATGGTTTTCGTTGTTGCATATTCCACATTTTGGTCTGACTGCCGCAGCTTGTTCTGAGAATTGACTTCCGAGTGTTCGCACTTCATCAAGCAGACGAATCGAAACAAAATCCCAGGTGGTTTTCTCAGTTCAAAGGGTTTTGATGGCAGCACAAACAGGATTAAGTTCCATTGCAGTAACCGAAGACACTAAAAGAGCAACAGTGAGCTCTTCAGGTAGTTCTGTTTCCATGGCTGTTAGTTGTTCTATGACACTAGCCAACTTGTCGATATGACAACCCATGTTTTGGTTGATATTAGAATACCTCATGTTTATCAACTCACACATTTTGACAATGCGGGATGCTGTTGACGTGGATTCAAAACGCTCATCGAATCTTTTCAGGATTTTACATGGGTTTCCAATGTCGCTCTTCACTACACGCAGAGCCTCATCAGAAAGAGCAGAAACAATAAGTCCGCTTGCTTTCTTCTTACTGAACTCTCATTCGGCTTTCTTCTCTTCATCAGAGCTGAAGGGATTTCGAGCCTGACTCAAAACTTCTCCAATGCCTTTGGCATTACATGCGGCATCAATTCGTATTCTCCAGAGCTTGTAGTCATGCTTCTCATCAAAAGGCATAATTCGAACTTTCAATCCATCAGAATCCATGGTGAGACAGAAACCGAGAGTACAGTGTAGAAGATTCAAATAAGCAAGACAGAAGAGAGACAATTAACAACAACAACTCTGTAAACAAAACAACAAATGTTGCAGACTGACGTAACCTGGGCCCATAACCTCTTAGGTCGAGTGCAAATGAGCGTGGGAGAGGCTAGTTAGGTGAAAACAAGACGATAGGAGTTGAGAACTGCTGATACAAACAGTAAGATCAGCAGTCCTTCCTTTATACTCAACAGACGAATACGAGAGCAATAAACTACGAAGTGTATGCTCTCGTAAACAAATACAAATACAAAATCAAACGAAAGTCACGTAAGCAAAACAAGAATAAATTGACCATGATACAAACATTCAAGTTCACTGAGAGGGATGCGTCCTGTATTGAGATGTATATTAACATTCTTACAGAAAGTGACATGATCAAGGGCATGATGCCAAAAGGAAAGCGGCAGATGAGCCTGGCCGAGACATACAAGTATCGGACCCATTGGAATGGAAATGCTGCGTTCTGCCAGGTCATTGGAAGATGGGGTGTAGGCAGACGTCCTGGTATTTTCGATACCGTTACGCTTAATGGGTTTCTGTGCTTTAAAGAATTCCGATCCCCTATCAGAATATAAGGATCGAACTTTTCGGATGGATTGATGCTCAAACCAGTTTACATACTCAAGAACGATATCCGAAACGTCAGACTTTCGGACAATAGGAGCAGAAAACAAATAGCGCGTATACTCGTCTACAATAACTATGTAGTAGACGAGACCATTCTCTGATTTTGTGCCAATGAAGGTTATGTCTGTGTGATGGTGACCGGCTCTTGTGGCTGAATTGGGAGACCCTCGAGAAGTGCGACGGTTCTTCCTACGCACACATGGTAGACAGTTCGGAGTTGGTTGAGTTGATACACACAAAATATGCTTCTGAGTTAGTGTTTTGACTTCAGATTTTGATGCAGTGTGTCCAAAGCGATTATGCCATATCAAAACACTCTTCGGAGTCAAATCAATTTCAAATGGTTCATTTTCTCTTTCGGAATGAGAGACCCCAATAGAGTCAGATTTGCTCTCTAATTTTTTATCAGAGATGAGCTCAGAAATGCGAGCGATCATGGATTTTGTGTGACTAGACATTCTTTGACTCATCGGCCGAAAAGTGGAGGTGCAGTCTCCGGGTATGTAGTACAGCCCATCTGAGTTTTTTGAAGTACGGCCACCAATGATTCTCAGATTGTTTTCGATGTCCATGATGTAGGAAACCTCGGGTAAGAATAAAACGGCGAGGTTTTTCGCAGTAAGGGCCGGAATGGATACTAGACTCATAGCGATGTCTGGAGATACTAGGATGTCGCTGAGAGTAACCATGGTTTCTTTTCTCCGTGGGACCACTTGACAGACATCAAACCTTTCTTGGTGGCCATAATTTCGGAGTCATCGCCAAGTGCAATTGAACCCTTGCAATTATTACTTCAAGATAGATGTTTAGAAGACGAAGTGAGGCGAGCGGTAGATCTTGAATCCAACATTAAGAGATTACAACTTGCAGTAATGGCTACCATTGATCGAGGTCTGCTGACAGCGGCGCGATTGATATTCTTATTATTTTTCGACTTGACCTAGTTTTCATTCTTTCTTCCTGTATTCTCAGATTCCTTGGAGTTATTTGCCCTTGATGGGTCGTGACAAAGTTTTAAATTGTTCTTTGGGTTCATTGGGTTGAGGTAACAACGATTGGTTGTATGATTCTCTTTGTTGCATATGGCACACTTTGCGCTGGCTGCAGCAGCACGTTCTAGAAGATGAGTTCCCAGTGTCCTAATTTCATTAATTAATCGAGCAGCTACGTTTTTCCAGAACACTTCGATTGTTGAAAGTGTTTTGATAACTGCACAAACGGGATTAAGTTCAGTCGCAGTAATATATGGCTCCAAAAAGGCTACCACGAGTTCATTCGGTAGTTTCGTAACCATCGCTGCTAATTGTTCTATTACACTAACCATTTTGTCAATATGGCGGCCCATAATTTGTTGAACATCTTAATATCTCATGTTGATAAGCTCATAAATTTTTGCAATGCGAGCTGCATTAGACGTTGACGCATATCGATCATCAAGACGTTTCAACATTTTGTATGGGTTTCCAATATCGCTCTGAATAACACGCAGAGCTTTATCAGAGAGAGCCGACACCATAAGAGCACCACCAGCTTTCTTCTTGCTGAACTCCAATTCGGCTTTCTTCTTTTCATCACTAGCCAAGAGATTTCGAACCTGATTCAAAACTTCTCCAATGCCTTTGCCTGGCATGCAGCATCGATTCAAATTTTACACAACTTGTAGTCGTACTTCTCATGAAAGGGTTGATTACGCACTTTCAAGCCATCGTTATCCATGATACAAGAAAGAAGCAGTGTCCAATTTAATGGAACAAATATGAGAATTCAAGATAGGTGAAACCTAACTAAAGAAAACGGATTAGGTAGGCTGACGTATTCTGGGCCCATAACCTTTTCCACAGAGAACTCAGATGAAAACAAGACGATTTCAGTTGAGGACTATTGATTGTAGAGAAACAACCAGTAGTCCTCTCTTTATACTCAAAGAAAAGTACACATAAGCATAAGGAAGTAGAATAGTATGCTCATGTAAACATGTTCAAATACAAAAGCAAGCTATAGTCAGGTAAATAATAAAAAATATGTATTCAAATACAAATACTAATACAAAGGTCACTGAGAAAAAAGAGGCTTACGCAACATTCAAAAGAAATAGTTGGTATGTAACAATTCTGCTCGCGTCGCCCTCTGGCAGTTAAGACAGAAAATGGGCACCAAGAAACTCCACGATGATGCGGACGCCTCAAGACCTCCTTTAATAGTTGTTGATCAAGACGGGTACGGGAGTCTACGCGCCGCGCTATCGTGCGGGGAAGAGAATAGGCACAAAGACCTTGAAAGTTTGTCCAAGGATGCCTCCGGACTCGATATCATCAATCGGGTCCGAACTTTTATAATACCACGTTTGGGCAGATGCCCAAAGAGGTTCCTGTCTCTTTGGGCTGCTGTAACCCAACTGCTTTGGGTTACGAAAGTGCTACTTCTACACTACGACCTAATACGGCTAATTCGTTTTAATTAATGACCAATATAGCCAGCGCTAGCATGCGTAGCCATCAACAGTCCCCCATAGCCAAACCTTTTGTTTGGTTATTGTTTGCGACGGCGGAGATCAAATTGCGCTGTCTCCTCATACCAGACTTCTTCGTTTCATCCAAGTACTCTTGTAAAAGATCGGGTACGTCGTTGATGAGCGATTCAATACTAACCCAGTCTGCCTCGTCCTATGCAAACCCAGTCCACTTGACCAGTAGCTCTACCTGATTATTGCGGCGTCTAATGTCTTCGAAGTCTTCGATCACCAGTAGCTCGTCTTGTTGATAAGATAAATGTTCTTTGATCTCTTCTGAAACTTTAAAAGCCTCGTTCTGGAAACGCTTAAGTCTTCTGCCGTGCACCAGTTCCTTCTGAGAATTGAGGAGGTTTTCAACTTCGAAGATGAATTGGTCCCTGCAATCTGTTACCCGGAACGGCCCTCGCCACCGGAGACTCGTTTTCGACCTGATATGTTTCTGTAGAACGGCTTTCAATACGTAGTCGCCTTCTGTGAAGTCCATAGGCCTGACACCAGTCCGACGGCTGAGCACCTCGATAGAAGATTTTCCTTGCTTCTGTGCACGTTCTGAGCAGGTGCGATGAATGCTGTCGAGGGCCGTCTGCAACTTCTAGATTTACAGGAGTGCCTTCGTTCGTTCGCTGTCGATGTCGCTGATAGTTGATACTTCCTCCTGACTTCGCAGAATTACGGAGAGTGGAGAGTCCTGTGGTAATCCGGTGAATACCGTTAGAGGGCATTTTCCATTAAGCTTCTTCGTTGGAGCGCTGTTCAATGCTGCCTGGACTAGTGGCAAGACAGTCGGCCAGGCGGATTGCGGTAGCTGGAACTCGGAGAGGATTGCTCGGGTGGCTCTCAGCAACTCGCGGCATACAACTTCGACCGAGCCATTGCTCCACGGGCAGTAAGGAAGAGTGAAGTGGTGGTCCACCTTCAGCTTCTGAGCCAAAACTTTAACCGACTTGTTCTTGAAATGGCTTCCTTGATCCGATATCGACGACCTTGCCACTCCGAATATTGCGAACCATTCCACTAATACCTCGGCAACGGTTTCAGCGTCCGCTTCTTCCGTGCTTCTGAACCACACATATCCAGAAAGATCGTCCTTCACAATCAGAATGTATAACTTTCCCTTTTCGCCCTTGTTGATGTAACAAAAGTCGAAATGGAGCAGTTCGTTCGGTTTGCTCGCGTGAAAAGTATGGCCGAGACGCCTCGGGACGACTTTTCCAGGTTCAGTTGCGAGGCAATGGAAACATGACCGTATGAAATCCTTAGTGTTGCTCCTAAGCTTCTTCCACCACAAGTGTGCTGTAACAGTTTCTGTCGTTGCCTCAGCTGCTCTGTGTCCCCCTCTCCCGGTTTGCGCTGCGATCAGGATCCGAAGTTGTAGCCTCGTGTCCTCGTCGGGTATCCATATCTGTCCCGTGGGCACTCGGAAAACTCCACCTGTCCGCTGCGCCTTCTTGGAAAATGAGTTACGGCTTTTCTGCTGGGATTCGATGATATCTTGCAGCGACGGCCAGTCATACGCTTGGTTGACTCCGGGGTTGATTGGCGCCGTCATTAGTGCTCGTATTCGTCTCACGTTAGACGGCTGCACTGTGTTCTTCGTTTGGACAGCCCACCTGGTAAGCATGTCGGCCCACACATTTCGCTGTCCCGCCACATGTTCGATGATGAATCGAAACCCGTTCAATTTCAAGGCCCAGCAGGTGAGTTTGTTGGCGGTGTGCCGCGCAATTCCAGGGTCACGGCCATATGGGTCGTAGATGTGAACGAGGTTCGCATGGTCGGTGTAAATTGACGCGGTCCGTCCGTCAAGTAATCCAGTCTGTACATGGACTCTACGATCGCGAATCATTCATTTTCTGGCACACTTCACCTTTCGGAAGAGCCGGTGAAGGCTCCGGAGAGAAAACACAATGGTTCGTGCGTTCGTTCGTCCATTTGCTTCTTCTGCTCCTGTACTGGAGACTGGGTTAGGATTGCCGCCCAATGAGTGTCCGAAGCGTCTGTGAACAGACACAGTCTGTAGCCTGGCTTGGGAAGTGCTAATTTAGTAGTAGATGTGAGATGCTGCTTGACACGCTCGAAAGCTTCGGAGTGCGAGCGATTCCAGGAAAGCTTCACCCTTCTCAGGGCCTTTTTCGTCCGTTTTCCGGCTTTCTTGCATGCTTCTTCCAGAAGCTTATGGAGTGGCGTTACTACACGAGTGTAGTCGGGTATAGATGTCCTCATCCAGTTAGATGCGCAGGGTAGTTGTTGCCACTGGTCCCCAGTTTGTGGGGACTTCATCGCCAACAAGACCTCAAAGTTCCTTGGGTCAAATTGGACTCGTTCGGATGAGATTATCCTGCCGCAGAACTTTACTTTCGTAGTGAAGAAAAAAGACTTCTTAGGATTCACTTTGAATCCAGTTTCCGTGCAGACTTCGAGGAATACTGCGATTTCGGGTAGAAGCTGTTCTTCATTTTCGGCGTGGATGAGAAAGTCATCTAGCCATTGCAGCATGCGATTTACCTTTCCCTCGAACTTCTCCCTTGTCACGGATTGGAAGTGGTTTCCGGAGTCTGTGCCTCACTGTAGAGTTCTGGTTGGCGAGTATATCCCTAACGGGGTCTGGATTGACATTATCTCCTGCGATAGTTTGTCCAAAGGAATTTGCCAATAGCCATGCGTAAAGTCGATGTTAGCGAAACACTTTCTTCCTCCACAGTCCTGAAGCATTGACTCGAAGTGCGGCATTGCTGACTGGAGAGGCAATGTCTTCGAGTTTGTGCCGCGTTAAGTCGACGGTGAAACGGAGCTTGCCAGTCCTTGGCTTCGGAACTGCGAGTGCGGGGCATGCCCATCGTGCCTAGTCATACTTGTAAACCGCGCCGATCTTCTCGAGTTCACGAATAGTGTGCTTGATGAAAACTCTCTGTGCGGTTGAGAATCGTCGTTGGGGAGAACGATATGGTTTGGCGTTCGGTGCGAGCTTGATGGGGAGAGGACGCCCATTAGCAGGAGGATCTGATCCTAATTTGATTCGAAACAACTGCGATGCTTGTCCAAGAGTTTTCGAAGCTTTCCAGTGCCTGCTTCAGATAGACCGTTCTTCTTGGCATCCTCGATCGCCGACTGTATCGCATTGTCGATGGACTCCGTGGAGTATACTCCAAATCCTGCTTGCAGGCACTCGGGTGGCTCGATGGGATCTTCGTCTGTGTTTATGTAGATTAAGCCTCGATATGTCGCTGAAGAGAGCCTACAGTATCCTCCTTGCAGTTATTTTTCTGATTTACCGTCGATAAGAGACGCTACGCGGTGCAAATGCTCGTCGAAGTCGAAAGCCATGGCCTTCAGCAATGGTCTGTCGAAGAGTACCTCAGGCATTTCGGAGTCTGCAATTAGAAACTGTACACTTTGGATGCGCACAGGGATTCCTGTATGAGGTAAAAGTATTGTTAGGTCTAGGTTGACAGTCCTTGACGCGATGACCGGAAATCTAGAGTCGTCCGACTTGATTGCGGTGTCCAGCGTCATGGGTTTCTCGAGTTGTTCTGGCAAGAGTTCAGGGTACTTCGCAGCGATAGTTTCGTAAAAATTAGATGGTAAAGTAGAGTAGTCCGCTCCTGAGTCTCCTAAGGCTACCGTTTCAGTATCGTTTAAACGAATCTTGTACCTCCCTTCCTCTGCGTTCGGGGCAGGGTCGACCGAAGAGTGCAGTGAGGCAGCCTTGGAGCTTCTTCCGTTCTTCCTCTTCTTTCCGAAATGCTGGTCGAGTAGCTCGCGTCTCTTCTCCTTCGAGGTGACAGGGAATCTGCTGATCGGATGAATTCCTGAACATTCTCCTCTGTTCAAAAATGGCTTGTCCCAATCATCGAAGTTGTTCTTCTCCATCGCACCCTTTTTTGCTCGCGTTGCCCACGTTGTGGGGCTTTTGTATGCGAAATCCCTTTCGAAGTTTCTTGTTCTTGGGTTTCTCCGATTTCGAGTTCTCACTTGTTACTCTGGTGTCGGGAGCCTTTGAGTGCTTCTCTTTTAGCTTAAGAGTTGCGCACTGTACGACGTGCACTTGAGCTGCAAGGTTAGCTATGACATTTGCAGAAAACTTCAAATCTCCCTTCTGCTCCTTTTTCCAAAGTTGCATCTGGTCCATTTCGATTTGTCTCAGCTCAGGTGGTTCCAGTTTTGGCACGAGTTTCACGACCAGTTCCTTGCATTGGTCCTTGTCGTTGATGATGCTTGAAGCATTGTACTCATCCAGTGCGGCGATGATATCTAAAACAAAATTCTCCGCTGCTCCAGAAGGGTCTCTTGGCATCACTTTGTAACAAACTCTGGATATGGCTTCCTCCACGCAGTCGCTGAGATTTCGGATAGTTGACGAAAGGCGACTGTCGAACCAGTTCTAAACGGCTTCGTCCGTGGCGTCTTCTGATGATGGTGCCCCTTCAATGCGTCCCAACATACACAGACTGTGCAGTAGTCCAGGCTTCATGCATTGCGTGATAGATACGGCCTTAATCCTTTGATTCGGTGCGCGTCCGGCATTGATGTCGTTTACACGTTGGGTGTACGCAGCAAAGTTTACTTCAAATTGAATAAGATCTGCTTGAGTCGCGCCAGCCAAATTCGGGGGGTGAATAGTGTTCACGATTCCGTACGACGACATAGTGCTCCTGTGTGGTCCTGGTACTCTTTGACGTCTCAAAGCGCTTTGTTGATCAAGGCGGGTACGAAAGTCTACGCGCCGCGCTATCGTGCGGGAAAGAGAATAGGCACAAAGACCTTGGAAGTTCGTCCAAGGATGCCTCCGGACTCGATATCTTCAATCGGGTCCGGGCTTTTATAATACCACGTTCGGGTAGATGCCCAAAGACGATCCTGCCTCTTTGGGCTGCTGTAATCCAACTGCTTTGGGTTACGAAAGTGCTACTTCTACACTACGACCGAATACGGCTAGGTCGTTCTAATGAATGACCAATCTAGCCAGCACTAGCATGCGTAGCTATCAACAATAGTCTGGCACTCTTTTATAATGATTTCTTTTATGATTGGCACCTACAATTTTTAGTTGGTAGGTAGTGGTTGTTAGAAATATAGCGACGGGAACGCGCTGTTCTCGTCGCGCAATGGACTCTGCCCGTGCTGTTCCGAACAGAACAGGAACATTACGGACATAGTTCTAATATTTGCACCTTATACCCAAATTGGTGACCTTTAGTCCGCCGTATCGCGGTCTTTCTAAGGCCGTCACTAGAGAGCGCACTGTGTAAAAGAGTCTAAGAACATAAATAGTCCATACAACCGAACAATCAGCATTGCCGTTTGCAACTCGATTTTCAGCCTTCTTTTTCCTCCTCTCTAAAATCTTCCAACCGTTTTGATTTGTTTTTTTAATCATTACCGCCCAGGAATAAGTGTTACGCAAATGCGTTTCACTGGGCAGTTTGTGTAAGCCCTGTTGATTGCAGCTGCTGGTCTGACCGCCTTGTTTAGAGGTGGGTCAACAGATACACGACTTTCATAAACACATAAACACTCCTGTTCCAGGTGAAGTCCGTATTGTATAAACCTCTAGCAGGTTTTGGAAGGCAACTGGAAACTACTGTTTGTGATAGAAAAATGTCGAAGCATCTAGAAGCTTCTATAGAACGTTATGTAGAAAGTGCAAGAACTATCTTAGAAGAAAATGATATGCGTCTAGAACAAATTACAAGTGCTTAAAACCAGTATAAAAGGAAAGAAGAACAGAGACTGAGTCGAACAAAACGAACTCAAGTCAACACTTCACAGAATTATCCGTGTTCGAGTGTACTTTATACTATCAGTCCGAGCCGCCATTTATGAGGTCTTGACTTCAGCTCAGCCGAACTACCATCAACTTGGTATCTTTTTCGGAAACGGCTCTTCGTGCTGTTGATCCGAATCAAACACACTTCGTTGGGAATGATGTATTTCAACAAGGTTTTTAGTTTTTTATATTGTAACGACATGCACTGCGAAAGCTGCAAATTTGGCGGCATATGCGGCTGCGCGGTTTTATCTTTTGAATTGGAAATCAAGTGGTTTAAAGGAAGAATATGCAGCTACTCAGGCCGTTATTGATGTTGAGGACGTCTCACGAGAGATGTATATTGAATTACAAAGGCAATCTGTTTCGGGCAGCTACGTAGGTTGCACTACAATTCACACTAGCGTAAGTTAGATTGACACGAAACAGAATCTTTAGTAATTTGAAATTTCGGTCTAATCTAGTAGACGTTGAATTAGACTGATACTGCGAAGTTGGCGCAGTAGAGACCCACTCCAAGCTCCCAGCCACTCTAAAAGAGCTCGGAACAAGAGAACTACTTCTCTTGCCCGACAACCGTCGAACAACCTTCAACTTTTTCGACACCAACTTCTTCATCAGCATTACCGTCCTTCCCGACCGTCTCGTTCTTCTTCGGCATTCTACACCGTCTACGCCGAATCGCACTTTGCACAACAATTTATGATTTGGGGTTTAACTGATTGCTTGTCCACGCGAAATGCAGCACTCGGCTCCCAGTCCATTCAAGCAGGCTGAATTTACCCTTCTGCGCTATTCCTTGCACCACGCAATCTACATTGAGGTAAACAAGGGAGTAATCGTTCTCTTGGTCTTTTAGATGCCTTTTCGACTTGAAGAGCTTATGGTTATTTGGGCCATAGCTATTTATATATAAACTGCACCGCCGGGGGTTGAGGGAACAGAATCTATTTCTCAACAAACAAACCGCGTGCTGTTCTAGTCAGCTTTTTTGCTATTTTCACCAAACTTTCTCCTCCCCTTTTATTTTTTCATTCCCTCTAGCGCATTGACTCATTGTCAACCCCGCGTGTTATCACAATGTCAAACATTATCTACATTGGTCACTTGTGATCAACTGTGGGGAAACCTGTAGAAAACAAGAGAATATAACAAACCCCGTCGGCGTAATGCTCAACTTGTTCGTTGTCATGAGCGTCCAAAGCGGATGTGTATTCGAAATCATTCCCTTGGTCATGCCATCTGCATAATTCTCAGCTCCCGTTACCCAAGCCAAATACCTTAAGTCTCCCTTCGTATGACTTCCACGCATGGCGTAAATTTCAATCTGTAACCGTTTCTCCAACGTAGCACTATTCTTTGCAATCACATTAAACACGGTCCTAGAGTCTACGTACCCATCGATTCCAATTTTCTTCCCTACCATTTCTTCCAGAATGTCTTTAGCAATATATGAATTATCGGAGCTATAAGGTAAAGCGTGAAGTTCTGCCGCTATAACAGATCTCGTGACTCTTCTGCATTTTGAACTTCCGTAGTGAATTATGTTAGGATCATTATTCCTATCCACCATAAGCAAAATGAAACCTATTTGTGACTTGTGGTTCTCAGTATTAGCAAAAGATGCGTCCGTGAATAGTGCCAGTCTGACGGAGTTTATATCGAGCGGAATGTACCTCAATCCGAAATCTGAGGTTTTGACACACTTCTTCACAATCTTCTTGAGCTTCCTGTAGTCTGAGATAGAGGAATTCGGACATGCACTGGCCAAAAGTTGCACAGAAGCACATATGTCCAGTCTTGTGCAGCAACAGACGTACTGAATTTTGGCCCTAGTACTTGAAAACTCTTCTTGTGTCTCACCAAATTTGACAGATTTTAGCCTCCTTGTTGCTTGGATACTGATCCTTCTGTTTGAAAGTCTGCTAGTTGTCATGCCATTGAATTCCAAACTTTGGCCTTCACCTAAAATCTTGCTTGGTTTGCTCTGTAATCGTTCTGCTTCCTTTTCCTCTGTCATTAGAAACTGTTCGTTACCAAACCCAAAGGAATCATCAACCTGTAGCACAGTTACACACTCAAGCTCATCTTCTCTTCTGTATAAAACACATGTGTCTGCTTTTGTTGGTTTCATCTTCAGTTTCTGTAGGTGATGTGTGTGGGAAGTTAAAAATCAATGCAAACCACTCTCCGGTATTCCGTACAACGGCTTCAGGACGAGCAAAACTTCATCAGACTTGAGTACCATTTCTACTGGTGCTTTCGGATATATATTCCTTTCAATCTTGGATTCTGACTGAATATATGCCTGAGAATTATCCCTTACATGGGCTTCATTACTTGGAAATGATGCTGCCAGAAATAGGGCAAATCGCTGTCCCAGTCTAGAAACAGTTGGTGATTTTGTGGCAATACTCAATGCACCTTTGTCGGGAAAATTCTGAGCGACCAGTCTTGACTTTTCAACAGTCTCTCCGTTAACCGTCTTCCAAAGATCTATCCATCTCGATCCATAGATACGTGTGCCATTCGGAACGTCTTTCATTTTCACGACCTTTACATTCTTTCTCTTCAGGAGGCCTTCTAGTTCCGTGTGTCTTACCTTAGTAAAATCCCTACCGTTCGATTCCATTGAAATATCGTCTGCTCTAGTAAATGATCCGAATGTTTCCGTCAAAAACGCTTCTGAAAGTAGTTGTTTTTCTTCAATATCCACTTGCGCCCTTTCTTTTTCAGGGGGTTTTGGAGCAATGATTTTGTCAGAGGTAGAAGTGGTGTCTATTAATGATGGAATCACTGGTTTGACGACATGAGAACGGAATATTCGGCGACCATGAAGAAGTTGTGCGACTACAGTTTCGCCATCGATTTATACAAATGGGAACGGCCCTTCCCAGAGCTTGGATGATTCACGGAACACATATACAGGAGAACCGGCAGGTAGTTTCGTGAGTGCAGCGCTGTGTTCTTTCCCTTTTTGTCCTCCGCTGTGCTTCAATCCAAATGCGATTCTTCTCCTTGCCTGTTCCTTCTGTACCATTTTCATGGCATCTTCCATGGCCTTCGCTCTCTGTAATTGAGTCTATGCAGGTGTGTTTCGAGGCGGTCGGGGTAACGATCCATAAACGAGGAGAGTTGGACAAAGTCCTTCTGGACCGATGGTATCGTTGACAGCCTTTACTGCCGTCTGAAGGTAGTCTGCATTGCTTTCATCCCTGGAGAGTGACTCTCTGATTTTAATGTATGCGGTTCGAAGTGGTCCATGGTATCGCTCGACGTGGGACATAGTGGATGGCGATTCGACTGAGGACTGAAGAACTGAAATACCTTCGGCTTCAGCTGGTCCTAGAAATTCTTTCGATACAAAATTGCTGCCTTGGTCTATCCTGAGAAAGTCCGGAGGTCCCAGATACATTTGTATCCAACATCGAAAGAAAGCCTTCCAAACGTGTGAAAAAGTTACTCGCTTTAGAAATGCTGCGGCACTGTAGTGTGTTGCTTCATCCACAGCATGTAATATAGGTTGTCAATTGATGTACATTATACCGATAGAGACAATGTGATTGAACTTCATTTCATCAGTTCCAACAGTGATTTTGAATGTTCTAGGCCGAGATGCGTTGGTTGCGCATTTTATGCATGATTTTGTAATTTCCTCGATAGCCTTTCTCACTTCCACATTCATCTTTTTCCGGTCGTGCCCGTTTCAAGAGATCAACCAAGGCTTGAACACTCGGGTTTCCGAAAACTCTATGGATTTTCTTCCATTCAGCTTCTGTCTACAGTGACAAGGCTAAGTCTTCCTTTTTCCATTTGTGAATCAGGAAATAGTTCTGGAACGTCAGCGCTTGTTTCAGATGTTTGAACATCACTTCCTTGTTCTGTATGCTGATTTCCAATCCGTTCTCAATCATATCCTTCATGCTCAGTAGTGTAGGAACTTTGTCTGGTACAATCTGAAAAGTGACGTCGATTACAAGATTAAGGTCTTTGAAGGGTATCGGAATCATTGCCGTACACATTGGTTGACTACTGCCTCCTATTCCATTTAACTTCCTTACCTGATCACAGTTCAATTGACATGGGACATCAAACTCTTCACAATACGCCTTGTACTGTGGATAGAACATTCCCGATGAGCAACTGGCACAAATGTCCATGTATATTCCTTTAAATCGCGTTCGTTCTTCATTTTTGAGCTCATTCTGCATGGTTTACATAGCTTCTGACATATCTTTGTGAAAGGAACTTCCGTGGACGAAAGAAGCGTTCGTGAGATGAACTTCGTCTGAAGCGTGTAGTGATAGACTGTCTTCAGCTATATACATCGCCATGTCTTGATCATCACTGAAATCACTCTCACTGGAGTATACGCAGTTTGCCTCGTCCTCCGATTCGTCTTTGTGTTCTGTTGCCAAATCTCCAACTACATAAGCCATATATTCCACGGTGACGTATGCAGATGGGTTTCTTTTCTTCATCTTTTCTATTGTATTCCTAATCTCGGATGGGCTGTGAAGAGTCCTTGCCAGATGGTTTTCACCACAAACATAGCAATCCTTCCCTTTCAGTCACTTAGATGATATCTTACGAGCTCCATTAGGTCTCCGTTTCGTGCAACCCTTCAGATTCTTTCGTGCGTTTCCTCCATACATATTACACAGAGCATTATTGGCTGAGCTTGACTCCTTTTTCGATACGGACTGTGGTGAAATGAATGCTCCCGCAGTTCTTTGGTCGTTCGAGAGAATCGTAGCGATACGGATTTTGGCCTCCTGAGATGTGCGTGGAACTCTCTCCCGCAGAGATTGGGTGATTTGGGTTGTGTCGGCTGCAACGATTAGCTGGTCTCTCAGAAAATTATCTTCACGGTAGACTGGGTCGAGCTGTGTCTGCAGCTGCGTAAATCGAGTACAGAATCTTCGAAAGACCTCTAACTCACTCTTCTCTGGGTCCTCTCTCATGGCCTGTGATAGTCGCAGTGATTGCCAAAGTATCAGAGTTCGGTTCGCTGTTCTTCATTCATGTAATTATCGATTAGCTTTTGTAAGACTTCTTCATATGTGTCACCGACACGGTATGTACCCAGGAAGAATGATAGTGCATCATCGCAAAGCATAATTTGGATTCTTTCACCTTTTTCTTCTTCAGTTACACGGCATATTCTGGCCATGGAGTCATAAAGCTCAACAGTTCCTTGTAATTCCTAGTCAAATCCCCCGCCAAATATTCGTCTTCCTTGAAATGTCTTCATTAGACCGTTAACTCCAATAAAGTGCTGAGATTTTGAACCAAACTTATCATTCCGTTCGTTAATCAAACTGGGTCCTGTATTACGTTCCTGGTTGGCCACTAAGTTGGGTAGCACATCCTGAATAGTTGTTCTAGGTAATGATTCAATATGGGATTGGTTCTGGTCTTGTACTCCGATAGCACTCCCGTTTGTCCTGACAGATTCGCCCCTTGGGTATGCTTGACCCTGGCGCATCGAATCATCTACATCCCAAACACCGGAGAGTTCTAGACTGGGTCTGGAAATTCGGTTATGGTAGTTCGGATCTTCTATTGTATGTCTCGGATGTACTAAGTTCCTTACATTTGAGAGCGGGATGTTCGGACTCCAAGAATTCACTGGTACAAAGACACTTTTAGTAAGACACTCCATTAAGGCTCTAGTACGGGGTAGAACTTGTTTCCGTCTCACAAAAACTCCCCTTTCAAGAAGATATTTGATCCACGTGATGGTAGTATAGTAGATCTCGAAATATGTGTAATAGTGTCTGGACGAAAAGTGGATGTAAATTCAAACCAAAGTAATTCGTTTCTCTAGTCTGTGTCTTCAAAAATTTGCAACATCTCACGAGTATAATCCTCAACACTGTTCCTGTATGGTGCAATAAGTTCATTAGAGGCGTCAGCCGGTGGCCATTTCGGATCTCCAAAGTCATCGCACAATTCGTTCTCGAAAGTCCGCAGTGAGCTCGGGTTAAGACCAATGATAGGCTCCGTTTGGGGTCCTATAGTTCCAAATCCATTTCCGTCTCCAGATGCCGATCCAACACTCGGCGCTTGTGACATTGCAGGTTCTCGGTGTCAAATTGCGGTCGATCAAAACAGTTATAACTGTCGAGAAACCTGTAGAAAACAAGAGAAGAAAACAATAGAGATAGTTGGTTAAATAATTGGTAGAGGTAACTTACCTCTTGATGTAGTCCGGCTTCCTTGAAGCTAGCATACAGGTGTGACAGGCTACGGCCTGCTCGAGGCTGTGAAGTCAGATGCGTTGAAGTGATAATCGGTATTCGTTGTTTTTGTAGATGATGATCATCTTTACTAGAGCGCCTCACAGAAGTAGCGGCTCTTATAGCGCTCTGGATGATCCCCCATAATGCTAGCTCTACTGTGTACCGCTTTGTAATACCCTCTCCTCGAACTACGTGTAATAATATTCACTCTCCCCTTCGATTCACTAATGCACCCTCTCCCAGCATGAGTGATAAATTATTTCATACGTCAACGTAATGCAAAGTTGAATGCAATAAATGCGAATATATACATCAACGATTATTCGCATTCAGAGCTTCTCTTTGTTGTCGGATCACAACTTCGATACCTAGATCACTTTGAATTGGAGCTCAGAGTTTGGGTTATGTAGGAAATTCTAACTTCATTATAACCAAACGCTCTGTAATATCAATTCAACCAGCACGAAATATCTATTGTAAACAAAGATATTTCCAGAAGTGATAGAACGCACGTAATGTGTAATCAGCACGTACAGTGCGTTTCAAAAACATATCCCTTTACAAAAACTGCGCCAAAAAGGCATTTCACGTACTGTAGAGCACATTTCACAACAAATAAAAACCACTAAGTCAATAACACTGTTTCAAAAGTATATCCTTTATACAATCATTCGCTCAATTATGGCTCGTGGCGCACCTCTGACACGCTCTGAACAGCTCGAAATCATGGAATTAGTAGGTCAGGGTATGATTCCAGCAGATATAGCCCGAAAACTCAAGCGCAGCCCAAAAACAATCAGCAACTTCATCAAAAACCCCGCTACATACGGAACAAAGCGTTCAACCGGCCGTCCTACGGCACTATCCCCGGCCGATAAGCGCGGAATTAAGCGAGAACTATGTCGAAACACTTCATCTTGCGGGAAAATTGTCAAAAACCTAAATTTTCCTCTATCAAGATCTACAATATGGCGTGAAGTCAACCGTCAAAATTTGTTCAAGTACAGAAAAATGAGGAAAACTTTTTTTTTAAAAGATAATCAAAAGAAAAGTCGAGTTGAATGGTGTGCTCAAAAGGCTTATTGGAAAACTGAATGGAATAATGTTATCTTTTCCGACGAAAAAAAGTTTAACCTTGATGGTCCAGATTGCTATAAATTTTATTGGCATGATCTACGAAAAGAAAAGAAGGAATTTGTGACTAGGCATTCAGGAGGCGCATCAGTAATGGTTTGGGCTGGAATCTCTACTAAAAGAGCAACTGATATGGCTTTTGTTGAAACAACAATGAACTCTGAGAAGTATGCTGAGGTTCTAGAAAACTATCTTTTACCTTTTTCATACTGTATGCATGGAGAAGAATTCATTTTTCAGCAAGATAATGCACCTGTGCATAAGTCTGATTTTATGAAACAGTGGTTCAATAGTCTAAATATATCGGTTATGGAATGGCCTGCGCGCTCTCCTGACCTCAACCCTATCGAAAACATTTGGGGAATGTTGGCCCGAATGGTTTATGGGCAAGGAAGGCAATTTGATACAGTTTTTGATCTGAAAAATTGTATCAAAGATTGCTGGGAAAAGATTGACTGTAATGCTATCAATCCTTTTATAGAATCAATGCCAAAGCGTTGTATAAGTGTTATACAGGCTAAAGGAGCAAAAATAAACTACTTAACTCGCGTTAGAATAAAAAGGATGCAATAAAGGTTATGATTTTGAAACAGTTTTTTTATTTGAAAATTTTTTCACACTGATTTTGTTAGTTTTACTGTAGCCAAAACGTCGATTTTTGGAAAATTTGCGCGAGGGATATGATTTTGAAACAGACTTTACATACGACGAAAGTTATATGTCAACACACCCTCTCATTCTATACGGTTTAATCTTTTGTTTCATATTCTTGCAATAGCAGAGATGATAAAAAGTCGGCAGGCCCTTAGTCATAACATCAGCCACCACCAAAGAACTGGGCAGGTACCTAAACTCAACATTTTTCTTTTCGACATGATCGCGTACGAGATGATATGGAACATCGATATTCTTCGTCTTTTCACTACAAAAGTGATCACGAGAGAGAACTAGTGCTTCGTTATTGTCTCCATAGATGGCCGTATCTGACATCATCGCCGCACCGAGTCCCATCTCTTATCGTAGATGCAGAAGTTGTTTCGTCGAAGCTACCGACGTTTTACTGTTGCGGTGTCGCGCTGCTATGGTCTTAAGTACTACTCATTCTAGCTACTTGGCCTCCAGCCTTCTAGTCACCCAAAATCCAAATGCAGTGCTGCACCGTACCAGTACTCGTAATTGAGCGCAGTGTAGAAGCCAAACGTCCGTATCGGACAACAGTGGCCAAACGTCCAGATCGGACAACACCGTCAACAATTCACGCAACCAAAAGGACTCCCGCACGGCGTAAGACATTAACACATACTCAGATTCCACTGTGGACTTAGTAACAATAGATTGCTTCTTAGAGCGCCAAGAAATAGTAGCCTCTAACAACACAAATCCGAAACCATTAGTAGACGTGCGATCATGTGCATAAGCTAAAGAATGAACATCAGAGTAGCCCAAAAGGGCATAATTGTTTTTGCAATATACCAGTCTCATGAACTAAGATCCCTTGAAGTACCGCAATACTCGTTCAGCAGCATTCCAGTGCAACCTACCGTACTTATCGAGGTGGGAAAGGTATCCAATGGCAAAAGAGATTTCTGGACGACACGTGTTGGCCAGATGAAGCAAGATTCCAATTAATTCGCGGTAGGGAACATCCAACAGATCATCATAATCCTCTGCTGGTTCCAGTTGCATGTTGGGAATCATGGGCGTTCCAATAAGTGAACAGTTTTCCATTCCAAAACGTATCAGAGCATCATCAATCAAAGATGCGTTGTGGATATTGAGCACAGTTTCCGATTTACTATTCACAATAGTCAGACCCAAAAACTTGCTCTCATTTTTCTCGATTCGTAGATCAACATAATGACTGAGCTGTTGCACTAATTAGTTCAAGGCCTCGTTAGATGTGCTAGCAATCAGAACGTCATCAACGTAGACAAAAACTATTATCCTCCTCTGACTTTCTCACTGTGCACAGTATACAAAGAAAGATCTGCAAAAGAGACAACCTGCACCAAGGCGGACGAGGATAGGATGCAAGAACTTTCGAAAAGCTCGTGACGCTTGTTTCAAACAAAAATCGCTTTCTACAATCGATACACAAGATGCTCGCTGTCTTGCACTTCAAATCCACGAGGCCGTTCCATGTATATTTCTCCATCCAGGGTCTCGTAAAAGAATGCAGCCTTGATATTCAGCCTCATGAACTTCATTCCTTGGTCAACAATTAGAGCAAGCACTGTGTGGAGTGTTGTGTACCTGACCACAGAAGCAACACTTCCGAATAGTCTATTCCGTACTGCTGCATTAAACCTTTTGCCACAATCCGGGCTCTGTTTCTTTTCACATGACCAGCAATGTTTCTCTTGCGGTCATAAATCCATCGACAAGGTATAGGACGAGAACCTGCGGGCAGCTCAGCAAGCTGAATAACTTCTTTTTGGTGAAGATTTTTCATCTCAGATTTCATTGATTGAAACCAATGCCTACGCTCATTCGTATACATGGCTTTTGTATAGGTGTTAGGTAGGTTAAGACCACTGGTTCCCATGAGACATCTAAGTTGTATTTCTAACATGGCATCAGTGGTGAATCTTTCTAGAGTTGTACGCAATCTGATGGGTCTTTGTAGCTTCGGTGGATTACGGGTCACTAGTTCAGGCCCAACGTTCCCCAACTCATCCAAAAACTCCATTTCGTCTTGAACCTGATTGGCGTCATCTCTCTCGGAATCTACTTCTCTATGATCATCAAAATCACTGAAAAGGTCTGAGATGCATGCGGTCTCTTCTGAAGCAGTGTTTGTCGGCCATCAAAGGATAGTTTCATCAAACTGCACATCACGAAAAACTGAGAAAGTACCACTGTCGGGGTAGTAGATTATGTACGAGTTGCCTCTTTCAAATCCAACAAAGTATACTTTTTTTTGTCCTAAAACCAAACTTTCCGTCTCGCTTTTCCTACGGGATGTGCACATACGCTTATATACCAAACATCCTAATGTGTGATAGATTAGGACGAGCTTTGCCCACCGTCTCATATGAATTACACTTCCCATCGGAGGCAGTCGTGTAAAAGATATTCCTATGATAATTTGCAGAGTTAATAGCTTCGGCCCAACGCTTGTTCCTTCCAGGGAACGACGAGAGAGACAGTACCATAGTCCTTGCCGTATCATTCAGAGTCCGGTTAACCGTTTCGTTTTTCCATTCGACTTATGACTATACGGGGCCACCGGTTCACTTCTGTTGCCGGGATCTGAGAGCCACTTCTGCATGTTCTTGCAAAGATATTGCTTTGCCTTGTCTAACCTAATACCTTTTACGCGCTTCTCAAGGAGGATTTCTTGTTCAGTCATCATCTTTCTAACAGCATCTGGGACCTCGGATCGTCTGCGTAGTAACCTGACTAAAGAATAGGCGCCCTTTTCATCATAAAAGGTCACATGGTACCGAGTGCCACCCACTGATAAAGTACGCATTGGTCCTACGAAATCAGTGTGAACCACGTCTCCGGGCTCCCGAAACTCATGAGTGCTCGGATTGCCGTTCCTATTATCTCGAGCGTACTTCAATATCTTGCACCGATCACAAACACCCTATTGGGCTACTTCTTGAGGAGACAACCCCTCAACAAGTCGCACTTTTTGCGGATATGCTCCTCTCATGAATGTCTAAGACGACTGTGCCACAGTCAACGCTTCTGCACCTTTGTTTACGACACTGAAGCCTTTTGACCAAGACCAGAATCACTAAGGTTCAGTAGTGCCGTATACAGTCCACTTCGTTTTGATTCAAGGCCCAAGAGGCAGATCTCGTTCCTATTTGGATCAATAACAGTGCAAGTACCATTTCTACGTTGTTCATCACTGCTGTGAGTTATGTTCAAACCTTTCTTCCTAATAGATGCTGCAGAAAGCAAGTTAAACTTCAAGTCAGGAACATACTGTATATCGGTGAGAGTGACCAAGCTCTTCCTCCGGTAGGCCATAGTAGTTGCATATATGTCATTTTTTCCGTAAACCCGATTGTGGGTACCGTCTCCTACTTCAACAGTATCGCGGCTCGAGGTTTTGAGATTAAGAAATAGAGAACGATCATTACAAATATGCGCTGTTGCGCCGGAGTCAATAAACAATTTCTACGTAAAATCAGAGCCATCTTGATCAACAAAAAGCTTCCTTGCAACGTTAGAGACACTACCAGTGTCTAATGCTTGATCTCTGTCTCCTTGCTTCTTCGAACGATACCTGTTGCTCTCAGGATTATCGTAGCAATTTTATCTTCCAATGTCCACGCTTTCCGCAGTAGTGACACTTAATCTTGGACTTCGTCTTAAAACTATGACCAGTTTTCAGAGCCCTAATATTGCTTTCTTGGCCCTCAGTGTTAGTGATGAGAGTTTCTTCTTTAAAGATAAGCAACACAAGGGATTGAAAAAGCGTTTTCTCCATTCCACGTATCACTTCATCTGTGACATCGAACTTTTCGCGAAGGCCACGTAGCAGTGCACGGATCTGTTCTTCTTCTGACTTCATGTATCCAATCCTACCAAGCCATCAACTATCGTCCACAATCCTTTGCAGTGAAGAACCAGCTCTAGTTTGCGAAACCAAAGTAAGTAGTTGGTAGAGTTCAGTAGCGGCAAACGGACCTTATTAACATCAACTACTGATGTACGATCATTGACCTTGTCATCTATCTTCAAGTTGAAAGCTATAAAAGTTGTACGGAAACAAAAAGACGAAGACAAGGACGATTGATGGAAAAATGGCAGGGTTCTGGGCCCATAACTTGTTACCGGATCACAAATTGGATACCCAGTTTGCTTCGTGTTGGAGCCCAGAGTTTGGCTTTTGTAGAAAATTCTAACTTTATGATAGCCAAAGGCTCTGTAATCACAATTCAACCAGCACGAAATATTAATCGTGAACAAAGATATTTCCTCAAGTGATAGAACGCACATAATGAATAATCCGCACTTACATAGAACGAACGTTATCTGTAAAAACTCATCTTGAAGGTTTGTCATCTATGGCGCACATATGTGGTGGCGATTGTAATTGCAAAAACCATTTCTTGTACTCCAATTCTTCCTTGAACCTTGAAAGAAGCTAACTCTGTAAATCATCAAATTGCTTGATCATACGAGCTGCCTTTTCCATGATCAACCTGACCGAACATTTGTTTTTATGTCTTTGATGCGGTTCGGAAATCAAAACGTTTCGAATCCAGTTCAGCGACCAAGCTCTCTTCATATCACGTACTGCGATGAAGCAATGTAAAACTGAAGCATCGAATACCAATTCTCTGGTCATTCTTTACGCAAACTATCCACCCATAATGGTTCCTAAAACCTGTTGGGAGTCTGTGGAAATTGAAATACATCCAAGTTTTATGACCCTGAATTCCCCAAACCTCTAGACAGCATGCAGCCTCTGTCAACGCTAATGTGTGCGGCGTCGTGGAGTGAGCAAGAAGGCTGATCGGGCGAGATCAAATTATCTCTGACAGCCGCTTAGCCCACCAAGAAGTTGCAGAACAGTGCCGAAGTTAAGGTGATACAATAGGCATTTTCGCCATGATATTCATTTATCAACGATGTGTAGTATTCGTAAATCATTTTAGAGATCGATATCAAGTTCGTATTCAAAAATAGTCTTCATGACTTCGTCAAATATTCCGAAGATATTTTCAAACTTCAAATCTTTTTCTTTTGAACTATTGGGACGCATAAGAGGGGCGACCCCACCGACAAATATACAGGAAGTTCAATGCCATCTGAAATTGGAATCAATCGTTAGCCCGATGGTCCCTGCACAGCCTTTGATATCGATCGTTGTCTGAGGTGCTTATTCTAGTTCTGTGTTCACACTACACTACGGGAATTCAAGACAATAAACCTAATTTTCGGCATGAAACATTTTTTATTCTTACAGATATTGTTTTGTGATATATAAGCAGCTGTTCATTGAAGAAAATGTAAATTACATGTCCACATTTCTTTTAGAAAAACAGTTCCACTAGCACCGCTTTATGGTACAAAAAAAAAAATCTTTTGCTACGTCTGATAACTGCGTTCAGATTTCCAACTCATTTCTTTCATAGGAGCTAAAGAATTTGGTTTGACCATCACATTTCTTATGATAGATATCATGAGCATGAGAAGTGAAACAACCAAAAAATAAACATTCTGGCTTCTATGATTTGTAAACAACATAGATTATTGCTTTCAATAAGCCTGGTGCACGTATATATGTATACAATCGTTTTGTGTGAGCAATATTGGGTCAAACTGTGTGTATCAGTTGTTTTTCACAAACAGCAAGTAAAGACTGAAGATATCCAATTTAATTGTTCACAAAACAAAAGAAGCATGCCGTACATCTCAAGCATGTCGGACTGTTTTCAGACCACAAAATATTTTGGTGAAACTGTAAATGGACGATGGGAAGTGGAAGGTTTTATAGGTGGCGGTGCCTTTGGTTCGGTCTACGCAGCTAGAGATAAGACCACAGAGCATTTTCCCACAGCCATCAAATTTGCAGGAGGTGAAGCACTCGAAAAAGAAGATACTATAGGATGTCTACGAGCAGAGTGGAGAGTTTTGCGCTATCTCAACTGTGCGAGTCCTCATCTACGAGTTCCTATTGTATACGAGCAGGGAAGTCACAATGGAACTGAATATATTGTAATGGAGAAACTCGGTGTATCTCTCCAGGACTGGCTCAATGATCGAGACAGACCTGTTTCTAATATGAGAATTCTTAAAACTCTCAACGAGGTATTTAATATCGTCCGTCGTTTGCACGAGAATAATGTTTTGCACGGTGATCTCAGCGAAAAAAACATAGTATTCGGAAGAGGCAGAAGTGATGTGGATAATTTGTACATCATTGATTTTGGAAATTCATCCGAATACAACCTGCATTCGAGCCTTTTTGATGACCTTGGGGAAATATGTCACATCATGATAAGAATGTTTCGAAATGGTGGGGATGAGCCTATCCCAGATTGTGAGAAACGTGGCTTTTTCTGGGAGTCTATGGCGACCGGTCGAATGAAGGAACTCGTTGAGAAGGCATTTGAAATACGTCGCAGACTTCGTACGCCAATTCCAAACATAGTTCGGGAGCTTGTGCACGAACTATTTAATGGAGATGAGGCCAATTACAATAGAATAGAAAATCTGTTCAACCAGGCTATCCATGCACAGAGAGAGAAGCTCTGGTAATCGCTTACATGTTGTCGTGAACCGTAAAACTTACAGAATGTGGAACACAGTTGTCGCTGACAAAGAAAGTGCCCGCCCCTTCTGAATGGAGAAGATGGTCCACCGCTTAACTACATCGTAGCTTGAGCTGTAGCAGTGGGCTCTTACCAGAAGTTTGTTTTTTCTGGATCCTGGAGGCTCTCCATACTCGCTTATCGGACCTGTAACCCAGGGTTGTTGGCAAAAGAGTGTCCGGACGTCCTGGATGGTGCAGGGTGTATGCCGCTCTACTTTTGGAGTAACTCGAGCCATTAAGGGCTATAGTGCGACTCAGGCTGGAGCCTGCAGCTCTGGCCGAGCGCCTAGCTGTTCAGAGCTTGATCTTCGTACATCGCACGACGCTGTGAGGCGTCGTGAGTAATAATGTACTTGTTCATAATAAACGACTACTTATATTGTAAAACGTGTATAATCTAGAGTGTAGAAAGTCTGTCTAGGCAAAAATGTTTAGGCTATAAGCTAGTTTACGAAGAACCAACGAGTATAATGCAACGCGAGGAGAAGTCTCACTGCGAACAGACACAGAAACCGCGTCGAAATTCAGAATCGGTGAAACCGGGTTGGACGTTCAGAATCGTTCCCAATATTTGAGCGAAAAGGAATTGTTCCATCACATTTAAGAAAATTTACTGAAGCAGCAAACAACTAAAACTAGATGGGTATGGAGGATAAAAACGTATTTAAAATTGAAAAACTCAATGGAAAATTTTCTACTCCTGGAAATTCAGAATGATGAACTATCTTAAGAAGAAAAACTACTGGAACGTTGTGCTTGGAAGTGAAGAAAACTCGAAAGCAAACGAAAAAGCTTTAATAGACATCAGCCTTTCCGTCGATGATAATCAAATTGTCCATGTTGATTCTGCTACTAATGGAACAGAAGCTTGGAATGCTTTTTCAGAAGTTTATGAAAACAAAGGAATGGCAAACAAAATGGACTTGAAAGAAAACTTTATTTCAAAGAGACTAAATAAGGGAGATTCAGCAAAACAACAAATTGAAGATCTGAAGCGTTTAAAAACCAGATGGCACCAACTTTCAGTTTAAAAATCGAAAGAAGAGTATGTTATGCGTCTACTCCGAAGTTTGCCAAAATCGTATGAAAGTTTGGTGGTAACATTGGAAAAAACTGCAGAAAATTTTAGTATCGAAGAACTACAGGCCAGAATTCTATGAGAGTAGTCCAGAAATAATTCTTCTTCAGAGAATGAAACATCTGGAAACCTGTTACAGGGAAAATCGAACCAACGGAAAACACCATTTCCGTTTAAATGCCATTATTGTCAGAAGAAAGGACATAAAATAGCAGACTGCAGACTTCAAAAAAGGAACAATCATAGTTTAGACAATAATTCTGCATCAAGTAATCAGCAGAATGAAAGGATGGATAATTCGAACAGAAATTCATCACATTTTCTAATGGCCGAACAGAACGTAGAAAAATTATCTGTAACTTTGTTTATGGACTCTGGGGCATCATTTCACATGACGAACGACGAAAAATGGTTTATGGAAGGAACAGTCAAGAATATCAACTATATAAGCATACGAATCGGAGATGGATCAAGCGTATTCTCCATTAAAGAAGGATACATATCGATGGAATTTTTTTTCATGGAAAGAAAAGCACTATTTCAGTTCAGAATGTGCTTTATGTTCCTGAAATCGCAACGAATATTATTTCTATTAGACAAATTGAAGAACGTGGTCACTCAGTTTAATTCAAAAATGGATGGTGCCGGGTATATTAAAAAGAAAAAAATGAAACACTGCTTCAAGATAGGAAAGAAAATTCAACATACAGTTTTAGAAGCATGAGGAAGTACAGAGAAAAGCATTTTTCATATGCTGCAATGCCTAATGACTATGAACTGTGCCACGCTAGCTTGGGACACGCTGGGGAAACAGTTTTAAAACAAATTGTTTCAAAGAAAACAGCAAACGGAATCCCTGAAGCTCTAAAGGACAAAACTAGTGACACATGCAAGGGTTGTGTTATTGGAAGAATGGTTTCAAAATCCTTCAAATAACTCGAACAATATCAATCCAAAGACAAGCTAGAGCTGATCCACACGGATCTTAGTGGACCCATGAGCACGAAATCGAAAGCAGAAATTTTTTTTTATAACATTCACAGATAATCACACCAGAAAATCATTTGTCTATTTTGAGAGAAGCAAAGATGAAGCCACGGCAAAAATTACGGATTTCGTGACGATGATCGAGAAACAAACAGACCTGTCTGTGAAATGGATTTGGAGAAACAGAGGTGGTGAGTATATTTCTGAAAAACTACAGACCTTTTTGAAGAAGAAAGGATAAGTATTAAACAGTATTCGGGTACTTTGACAGTCCTAGGTCGAGCTAGTCGAAGTGTTGCCGTCATTGCGTGGTAGTCAGGTGACTTCCGGCAGCAGAGGATGTGTTTATATAGAGTTCAGTGTTCAGTCTACAGAATAGTACTTTGTGAGACATCTCAATAGACATAAGCGGTTGCAATGTAATATCTATTCTCACGTGCATATTATTTGTAGTCCATGACATTCATATTCCTCTCTTTTCGGCTATCCGAAATACTTCTCTGAACTCTTCGTCTCAGACACATCGCTAAAATCGATGTTCATTCTTCCAGTAAACAATTTTTGCAGTAGTACATCAGTTAAACAGCTATCCTTCTTCGTGAGGGGATCAGCTAGATTTACAGAGCCGGGAATCCATGAGATCGAGTCTACAGTTCCAGTTTCAAACTCAAATCTAATGCTGCTGACATCACCTCTGATTGACTTGTCGATGGAATTTTTCTGCGTAGACATCGACGTGAACAAGTCTTTGGAATCGACTAGAATTCTCAGCTTAACTTCCTTGTCCAGTAGTTCTCGATAGGCGTTCCTGAAATTCTTTCCTTCATCTATCCGTTCTCCTGCCGCAAAAATCTCTGCAGCTGGCACACTTTTCACCGGGCGCTTTGCCTTGTGTGACATCCAGGAGACAACATGGTAGATTGCATTCTTATGCATCTTGCCTATCAATAGGCCAGTTATAATTCCCAGTTGTCCAACATCATCGATACGAGATGCATCAGAGAATACGACAATACTGAGCTCGTAGGCAGCTTTGTCAGTTGGCCTTGGGTATGCGATAACGGTGCCTAGCTTCTTAAGCTTTCTGACCGTGTTGATTTGTTCAATCAAGTGACTCACGCAGATTTCAGGTGCTTTCTGTTGAAGGTAGCTGCTATATAATGAGCACAGCGGTGAAGCAGCAGTCCCTATCCTGCTTAGTGAGCTGTTGATTGATGCAGATGCGGACTTCTCAATCTTGTTGAGGCTTGCTGCAGACTCTTTTCGTCACTGACGAGAGATGGGATATTCCATGACACCTTCAAGCTTGTCTTCGGCGTCTGTCTCGATGGTGAAGTCACTGTTTTGGATGGTGTTAATTCCAAAGAACCATAGTTTTCCTGGGCCATTGTTGATGACGCCAAACTTAAACTTATCATTGAAGGCTTCTAGGAACCTTTTTGCACGGTCTCCTTCGCCAGCCACCTTGAGATCATCTACGATTTTGGCTACTATCAGAACCGTTCTTCCATTCTATTTCTGATAGAAGAGCTGCAGTATGTATGCAGACTGTGAGAGGTTAATTTGTCGCATCACGGTGTCAGACGCATTCTGCCACTTTGCGTTGGCATTCACCAATCCATAGGCGGCAGCCAAAAGTAGCCAAACATGAGTAGACTTCATTCTACTTTCTTTGGGTGGCCTTACGTACACATCCCTCTGTGCCTCTCCCGTTTGTAGAAAATAAGCTGTTACATCGGCCTTGTATAGCGTCCAGCCATGAAGCGAAGCTATCGATTCCAGGATGCGCAGACCGGTAGGAGGACAAGTTGCACAGTCTTTGCTAATCTTATCTTTCATGTCATCCTCATTTCCATGCGGTGCGATACGTGCTTTAAGTTTCAGGGACCCATCATCATTAAGTTTGATCTTATATAGGGTATGACTACTTATTATGTCGGAGCTGGGCGGAACGAGCCGGCGAAACACTGGCTTAGCAGTTTTGAGGAAGCTGTCTTCTTCTTTGGTGTACGCATTGTGCAATGGATACTGATCAAACCCTTGCGCCTGATGCTGAAGGAAATGCTTGTTTCCGAAGTGATCAAGCATTTATTTGAGGACCTTTTCTTCTTTGATTTCCACTTCAGGTGGCCCAGCCACTTGGCTTGAGCTGGCAGTCAAGATTTCAGTGTAGTTCCAAACTTCCTTTGTAATATCCAGCACTTCAGTTGCACCATCGTCGTAGTATAGATTGACATGCCCTTCCGTAGCTTCAGAGTGTACAGTCCCTGCGTAATAGGTGTTGTCAAGAGGCCAGAAGACCTCGACCCTATCTCCAACGTTGGCATTGTTCCCATAGTCATCACTATCAAAGTTGGCATCGAAGCCATGAGAGTCAGCATCATCTCGACTGTGCTCGGTCTCATTGATGATTGGTAGTTCTGGCTCAATGTCATTCGCCTTGCTGATGGCATCCAGGCCATCTTGTAAGAGCTTTGAGAAGCTAGTATCTGGAAGCGACAACCGATTGTCTTCAAAGGCAGCCGTCATCTCTCTGCCAGTTTTACCTGGCACCGTGATGGAGCGTGCCAGTGTGTCGACAGATATCACTGTCTTCGGGGTGGACCAATGACCCCGTCTCTCTTTGTCCTTCTTGATGAAGATCTCTACAGTGTCTCCAGTCGATATGGGTACTTCGGTGATCGACTTTGAACTGTGAATCCGTGCTAACTTTCTTCGAGCAATGAACTGGTCTCTTGCTTCAATTATTTCAGCAGGAATGGAGGTGTCAATTGGCTTATTCCCCACAGGTTTCGGGAACCCTTTTGCCAATTCGAATGCCGAGAGTTGGTCGTTACCGTAGAGATCGTTGGAGATGGTCACAGATTTGTAGGCCGATAGAATAAGATCAAAATTGTCGCCAGCCTCTGCCTTGAGGCGGAGAAACACGCTCCTTATGATCATATGTTTCGAGTCTATTGCGTTTTTAGCATGGTGGCGGGGTGCAACCGGGTGCAGGGTTATTCCGAGCGAGTCACAATAATTTCGAAATGCGCCTAACATGAGGGCTTTGTCGCCACGTATGGCATCGGGGTACCAGAAAGCCGACACCCAACTTGCTTCAAATGCTATGACCGCTTCTTGAAGAGCAGTTGTGGACACAACGTAGGCTGTGGAGTATCTAGACACCAGATCCATAATGTGCAAGAGACACAGTTGATCTAAGAAGAAGTGATCGACGCACACTTCGTCATTGAATGACTTCGAGAGAGTGCTTATCGACACTTTCCGAGTTGGTGGAGGAACTGCAGTTGATCGACAGGCTGTGCAGCTAGCCACGATGTCAGCAACATACCTTGCAACCGTATGGTTCCATAGACCATTGCGTTGCAACAGCAGCTTGAAGTCACTGAAACATGCATGTCCGCAGACATGTTTGTGGACTTTATCCACAATGGCCTTGACATCAGACCAAGGTGACTTTCCAAAGATCACAGCCGATACACAGTACAAAGTAGAATCTAGGTACTTTGTCGAAGAGGTGAACTTCTCAACCGGATTGTAACTCAGGAAGCCTACTTCGATCATGGATATCGAATCAGGCTATCCTGCAATGTTGAAACACGGTGCATTACGTCCGAGATGCACGATGTTGGCCTTACGGGTGACATTTCTACCGATCACCCATTGCGAGGATCCTTCCAAAACTAGGTGGGTGATCTCGATGACGGCCCCATTGTCTGATGTGGCCGTAAGGATCACTGAGCCAAGGATTCTTCGTTGAGGGCTCGCATGTTGGCCAGTGCCATACTGCCATCTGGTATGTCCTTCTAAGCAGTAAGGAATCCGGTCCAGCGTGCCATCAGCAGGAACGCAGAGTTCTTGGGAGATTAGTCTAAATTCCACTTGGCCGATTGCCGAGTATGGTGCGTGGTCGTCTACAAGAGGACCAAGCGTTTTGGGTACAGAACCAACATTAACAGTGGCTGTAGAGCAGACGAGGGAGGCTGAATTAAATTGTAGAGCAACGCCCAGTTAGGGGATACTTGAAGATGCAACTCATAGAATGAGGGTTGAACCCTCCGAGGGTTATGACTATGATCCCCTCTAAGGTGTGCTGAGGTGGCACGGTTTTCTGGTTAGAGTTCGCCTATGAAGGGAAGATTCGGATGGCCCATGGTTGGATTGGCCCCGAGATACACGTGGCTTAATTTCGGCACCGATTTTCGGATATTTGTTAGAACGTTGGACTTTTGGGCCCTGACAGTGGGATCTCCACGTGTATGGCCCTGAGCAGGTGTGCACTACTGTAATTAGTAGAGTTTAGTTAGTGGGTCCTACTTAGGGAGACCAGATCTGACAGTCCGAAGCTCAGAGTAAATGGGAACCAAGGTTGGTCTTCGATACCTTTCGAGGTTCTTCGTCGCCATCGTTTCGGCCTTACAACCCGGAACGGGCTCTGGTTAGCAAGGCCTGCGTAGGGACACGACTCCACTTGGAGAGTGCCCACGTTTGGGTTCCGTGCAACCACCCCCTTGGGACCGCTCAGACGACCTGCGTGCACGATACCCCGTGGGGGTTCTGCTTACTTGTTGCGTGCTTTTTGTGTTTCCTTTCGACGACAGGTTTTCGCCCCTGTATTGGGTTTCTTTTGTTGTTTCGCCCCTTTTCTGGTTCTCGGGTCCGGTGCCTGTCAGTGCCCGACCCTCGCCCCGTTTTTCCTCTTCGCCGGATTTTCCCCCATTCTTTGGGACACCCATACCCATCCCCGACCCAACGGTTTCTACCCCTCACCTCCGTCGGTACTGCCGGAATCCCCCGTGGGAGTTACACCTCACACTACGGGTGGAACGGAGGGCTCTGTCTCTGAGTCTGCCTCCCCCAGGGAGCAAGGCTTCGAACACCTTGAGAGCACTTCCCGTCGCCGGGTTTTGCTCCACAAGTGGTCCCGGACTTAGAATCCGTTCTCGGACTTTTGGGTTGGTCATCCACGTGTTGGAATATCTTTTGGAAGAGGAAGCACCGTCGTGAAGATTTGTTGTAGTGGTCCCCTTTGGAAACGGTGGAATTGGTTTTTATTTTTGTTTTGTGTTACGTCATCCGTTCTCCGGGAATCTCGTGATCGAATTTCATCGTTACCCCGAATCGTCGGTGTCGTGTCTGCAGCATGTCGCCGCCTACCCGTGGTTCCAGGACTGGATCGAACCGTCAAGCGGATTCAGTGGCCCCGGCCCCGCCTAGGTCGAGGAGCTCAATTCCCGAAGTCCGGAACGATTCCGGTATCGATCCGGACACTCGGAGAGAACCCTCAGTGGTTTCAGGTCCTCGAGAGGTCGTGGCTGTGGGCCCAGCTCCAGTGGGGGAGACCCCCTCGGCAGCACCCCGAAGTCGGGCCTACCCTGAATTACAGCGCCTGGAGACTCGAATCGATATCGCCAACGCGGCTCACGTCGAGCTCCTTCAGGAGGTTACTACGCTCCGCCGCAAGGTGGAGGACGCCTAAGTGCGGGGAGTCGCCGATGACCTTCGTACCCTGAGGAGGGATGTGAACTCCCTTTTGGAAAGCTTTGGTACCCCTGGGGTCTTTAACCAGGAGTACCGGAGCCTCGTGAAGGAACACGGCGTGCAAGTGGAACGCTTCCGAGCTCGGCTGGACACCCTCGAGGCCATTATCCGTATGGACGGAGACACAGAAGCCTCGAAGGATAAACCCGACGTTTCGGAAGACGAAGAACACCGCTCCGCTAAACGGGACCGCCGCAAGTCCAAGAAGAGGGTTCACCTCCAAGAGGACTTATCGGATTCCGATCCCCATCGCTCGTCATCGAGTTCGTGCTCCGAATCTTCGGATAGTGAAGATGGACGCCGGTCATCCCAGGCGACTCGGTCGAAGGGTAGGAAACACCTTGGATTAAGGGAGCTGAAGCCGACGAATCCTCTCTATCGGAAGCTGCTATCGTACCGCTATTACCGGTTGGACAACCCTTCGGGAGATCGAACATCTCGCGGAACGGGTAAGGTCAATGACTACATCAAAAGGCTGAGCATCACCCAACAGAAGAGGGAGTTCACAGGAACAGACCCAATTCTGGTGCTCGATTTCCTTGCGAGGTTCGTCCAGGAGGCTGACATCCTCGGTATGAGTGAAGCGCAAGCGTATCTTGCATTACCCTATTTCTTAAAGGGGATGGCTGAAGACCAGTTCCACTCCGTCCGTGGATCATCCCGAGCCTCGGAAGGGGGAGTCACGTGCTGGCCCGAAGCGGCGCAGTACCTCTTGAGGTCTTACGCTACTGGAAATGCGATTCAGGAAGCAATCCTTGCATTAAGGGATACGCGGCAGAAGCCGATGGAAACAGAAACGGTGTATTCAACTCGCTTGAATAAGGCGTTTCACCGATGCGGGAATGTATTCCCCGCCTACGAGACATGCACCATGTTTGTGGATGGTTTGGACCCCTCGATAAGGGCATTGGTTGCCCGACATCGGGAAGAGAAGCGCAAGCTGACCTACTTGGAACTGGTTCAGTACGCCCAGGCTGAGGGGGATACTCTCCGTGCCCGGCAGAACCGAAAGAGTCGGCCGACACGTGCACTCCTCGCCGATGGAGGTAACTCGTCTTTGTCACTCGCAGGAGGCCCTGTCCCTGTGGGGGTCAATGATAACATTCACTTCATGTGAAGTAACCCCGAATCTATGGGTACGTCTGAGTTGCCGTCGACATCCGCTCCGACTACGGATGAAGACCCTGCGCTCTATACCCAAGGACGGAGGGTGCCAGCTGCATCGCTACCTTTTGCGAATACCGCTGCTCGGTTCTCTCGCCCCGGATGGAGGGATACAGCACCACGTCGCGTGGATTCACGTCCACAACCGAACCCGGCAGAGCTGATTTGCTATTTGTGTTACCTCCGTGGTCACAAAGCACCAGACTGCACATTTCCCCTGCGGGAGGGTTCACGAATTATCGCTCAGTACGAGGCTCTGACCCCTGAGGAGAAAGCTCGAGTCCCGAGTAGGTCCTATGAGGAACAAAGGATACTCCGAGCTCACCTTGCTGACAGGGATACAGAACTTGTACCCGCGAACGGGGAACAACCGGTCCCCTTCGAGGCAGCTGCACCGAATTCGGTGGGGTCCGCTTCGAAAAACTAAACTTGGGAGTCTCCCCTGCGGGAGGGGCGTCTTCTAAGCCGGAATTGAAGACGCCCGAGGCGCTCCAGCTTCGATCCCCAGCTGTGACTATCCTTTCAAGGAGAACGGCTGACACCGACGTTAACTCGGGATACTTTAGTGTCCTCCGTCGCCCGTGGATACGGTCCCGTAATCTCCGTATTCCGGATCGAGTTATGGTAATGGCCAAGCGGAATTATAAAGTATTCGCCGACTTCGCCCTGTCCAACCAGTTTATGGTTCGTCAAATATCTGTCCTGGATACAGGAGCCGCTCCTATCTTAATTCATGTTGAATTGTTACCCCCGCTGCTCCGGGTTCAAGTTCGTACCGGTCCACGTTTGGATATCGCCGATGCGAACAACAACCCGCTACGGACACTGAGTACAATTTCCCTCATGGTGAGGTTAGGCTCCTATCTCGTTCAGCTAGAGTTTATTGTATGCAAGTCACTTGCAGCACCAGTCACACTGGGTTGTGACTTTTGCAACCGCTTCGTGAAAGCCATCCGTCCTCGGAATAGAACTGTGGAACTCGAAGACGGGTCTACGATACCAATCGTTCGTAAACCCTTACAGGGAGCAGCGCGAACACGCGTTCCTCTCCCTGTCGCTCAGGAATTCTGTGAAGAAGGACCCGGTGTCTACACAGGTAAAGGTTGCAAAGTCAGTGGCTATCCCGCCAGAAACCCAGGTTTGGGTCACAGTTGTTACCAAGCAAATTGGTGTGCATGTGGTACAACCGAACCCGTCTCTGTATACTCGGCGTCAACTCGCCCTTACGAATGGGGTTGTCTCCGTGGAACAGGATAAACCTTTCAAGGTTTTGGTAGCCAACTTTGGAAAGACAACGCAGCATTTGGTCAAACACCAGATCCTGGGTTATGTTCTTCCACACCCGCATGCGGTCGTACCTACAAATATCTCTATCGCAGAGGTCCTTGGTGTGGCGGACCCTAAGGAGGGGGAGGACACTGCCGAAATCGCGGAAGACGGTGAGCATACGACTGTAGCTCCACACGCTGAACACTTTAAACCTCAGGAGGTTATGGCCCCTATCACAGGAGCAGACCAGACGGATCCTGTTCAGGAATTGGAGAAATGGGATCTCAACCATGTACCTGCATCTCATCGAGAGAAGCTGAGGCACATGCTTCGTGAATTTACCGCCATATGGGATTGTTCCCTTGGAACTATTGGGATTACAGAACACCGCATCGACTTGTTACCGAACACTCGGCCTATTGCCCAACACCCTTACAGGGCTGGACCGAAAGCTCGGGAAGAGGAGAAATCTCAGGTGGAGAAGATGCTTAAAGCGGGCGTAATTGAACCTGCCCAGTCCGCTTGGGCCTCACCAGTGGTGTTAGTTCTGAAACCGGATGGATCGTGGCGTTTCTGCATCGATTACAGACGCCTGAACGAGGTAACCATTAAGGATGTGTACCCGATCCCTCGGATGGACGAATACATCGACTTCCTTGGGAGCGCTGCTGTTTTCTCTACCCTCGACGCCAATTCGGGCTACTGGCAAGTCCCTATTAGGGAGGAAAATCGAGAAAAAACGGCTTTCGTGTGTCATCAAAGACTTTTCCGATTCCGGAGGATGCCTTTTGGGTTGACAAATGCCCCCGCAACGTTTCAACGGGCGATAGACATTCTGTTGGCTCCCTTCAAGTGGAGGACGTGTCTAGTGTATTTAGACGACATTATTGTCTTCTCCAACAACCTGGATGACCACCTCGAACACGTCAGGGACGTAATGAAGATACTCCGCGACGCGGGAATCACCTTGAAACTCAAGAAGTGCGAGTTTTCACCGATTTGGTTAAGTATCTGGGTCATAGCATCCGTCCCGGACAGCTTTCAATCGATGAAGTACGAGTGAAATCCTTGAAGGAAGCAAAACACCCGAAAACTCAAACGGAGTTGCGATCCTTCTTAGGTCTGTGTAACGTGTATCGCCGATTCGTCCCGAACTTTGCGGATATTGCCACCCCCCTCAACAGGCTCCTGACGAAGGAACAACCAGTTGAACTGGAACCTTTTGGCGACGCGGAAGCGTCTGCCTTCACGGCACTGGTGAATGCCGTAACATCACCGCCAATCTTGGCTCTACCCAATCCTGGGCTCCCTTACGAAGTGGACACCGATGCTAGTGCAAACCAAGTAGGGTGTGCATTGTTCCAATTCTCTGAGGATGTTGAACGTCACCCTATTGGGTACTGATCATGTTCCCTGAATGTCCATGAAAGGAACTACTCAGTCTCCGAGAAAGAATGTTTAGCCGTTGTGTGGGCCTTAGCTACACTTCGACCCTATCTGATGGGTACTCGTTTCAAAGTCCATACGGACCACTCATGCTTGCGTTGTCTCCTGGAGATCTCCGAACCCTCGGGCCGCCTTATGCGCTGGCGTCTCTGACTGTCGGAATTCGACTTTGAGATCCTGTACAAGAAAGGGAAGCTGAACACCCAGGCTGATGCACTATCCCGCTTGGGAACCACAGCGGAAACGGAACCCTACGAGGACGATGACATCCCATGTTTTATGGTATCGGACCTCGAGGGAGGAGCTCAACCGCTGACGGATGATGTTTGTGACGATATACTCGTCAACGAGAGTCTGGATTCGCCGACCGGCTCTTTTATATCTATCTCTCCAGAGGAGATGATACGCGAGCAACAGCTCGACCCATTCTGTACACGGATTCGGGCTCGACTCAACGGAGGATTTCAGTTACCTTTCGAGGACGACGATCAGGGTTACCTAATCAGGACCGTTGGACCTCGCCAGAGGATAGTGGTGCCGCACACCCTACAACAGAGGGTATTACACCTCACTCACTATGTGAAGGTTGGCGCCCACCCCGGGGGAAGAAAACTGTACCTCACGTTGAGAAGGGACTTTTACTGGCCGGCAATGGCATTCGATTGTTACGCCGTCAGACGGGCCTGCGCCAACTGCGCCAAGAATGACGTCAAACTTCGGAAGCACTCTAAGAAGTTGACGCTGTTCCCGGCACGGGCTCCACTCGAATTCGTGGCCATAGACATCCTAGGGGAGTTTATCAGGACGCCCCGAGGTCATCGGTATCTGCTTGTCATTTCTGACAGATTCTCTAAGCTAACGAGAACTGTGCCGCTGAAGCGGATCACCGCCGCTACCGTCGCGCAAGCGTTAGTGACCCATTGGGTGTTCGTATATGGACCGCCGGTGCAGTTGTTATCCGACAACGGAGGGCAATTCGCATCAAAGTTCTTTCAGGATGTATGTCGAATCCTTGATGTAAGGAATTTATTTGTTACTACGTATCACCCTAAGGGGAATGGCCAGGTGTAGAGGTTTAACCGCACGATACTCAAGGCTTTGAGATCGTATGTTGCGGATCACCCCAAAAATTGGGACTTGTACACAGACGCTATCACGTATGCATACAACACCCAGGTACATCGGGTTACATCGTCATCCCCATTCGAACTGGTACTGTCGAGGACACCGCCGCCGGTCGCCATCGAGGCTCAACCGACGCTGTCGACGTACCCGTCACCGGGATTTTACCGAGAAGCCTGGAAGGAGTGGCTTACGAAGATGCTGCCGATAGCCCGGAAAGCAATGGACAAAGCTCAACGCGCCTACAAGAAGGACTTTGACAATCGGGTTCGCAAACCTCTACCTCAGGTGGAGCCCGACGACTTCTTCTTCCTTCGAAAGGAATACTACAATCCTGAAAAGGAACGTACGTCAGTGTTCCCGGAATGCTAGTTCAGTGGTCAAAAAATGACGAATTGAAATGACCGAAAAACCTGTGAATTTATCCAAATTTGGAGGTGTTAATTTCCGAAAATATTTTCATTCGTTCATTAATGCTAGTTTGTATGGGAAGGAAAACTAGCACATATCTGCAGTTTTCTAGTTTTGATGGAGGTAAAACTAGCGTGAATCTTTCTGTCGCCGCAGTTTAAAGGTAAAAGTAGAGAAGTGGTGCAGGAGCAGATTCAATCATTGTGCGCTCTAGATTGACAGATTAGTACAAACAACCGGTCCCAAAATGGACCTCGAAATAGAAATTGAACATTTAGTACCATCCATATCAATCGCAATAGAATCTCAGCCCGACCTGGCAGACCTCACGTGCCTTGCATTCTATATTATTCTCCACCGCCCTCCCCTGTCACGTGCCCTGTGTGCGCCATACTCTCTCTCCGTCTGCGCCCCTACCAACTTCTTTCCCACCACATCTCCTCCACCCACAATGCCTTCCTGCTGCTTCAACGGTTGCTCTTTCTTCGCCCGAGAAAACCCCGCCCTCCAGCGGCACCAGAGAAGGTGCCCTCATCGCCTCTCCGCCAACAAGCGCTTCCCCTCCCCTGGCGGAAATGAACCCAACTTCCCCCCGCGCACAAAACGCCACAAGTCCACCTCACAACCCCCCCCTAATCCTCCTCCCTCACTTCGCCCTTCTGACAACGTCCCTCTCGCACACCATGACTCCTACCTCCAAGACCAGCTCTCTCTCCCTCCACACCCAGGACGCCATCCACGTCGCCACTGCCCCTCTCGGTTCCCCCTCCTCTCTCGCTCTCTCCCCCCTCCCTCCTTCCACTCCCCCCCTCGACAACCCCCACCTGGAGAAAATGGTCCTCTACATCTCCTGCATCGCCTCCAAGCTTGTACAACGAAAGGCTGACGAACTCATCACTCTCCTTAATGATCCCCACTTCTCCGAATCAACATTCCAGAACTCAGTCTCCTCCGCAAAGCAATGCCTCGAGCTCCAGGCAGACCTCTTCCACCATAGAAGCAGGTCTATTGGTTTCGCCCCCTCAACCATCTTCGATCCCCACAAACGATTCTCCGCAACCCTCTTCCAGAAAGACGCAATCCATGTCCTCAAACAACAGCTCGCCCTCGCACACTTCAAGAACACCTTTTTCCACCCCATCTCCCAAACATCCGCCTCCGGCTCCCCCGCCTTCGCACACCCCATGGCAGCCACCCTCGGCTCAAAAGTCGTCCCCGCACTCAAGACCGCCATCATGCAATCCACAAAAGATAACATCGTCTGGCATCTCCCTCACTCCACCGGTATCGACTCCTTCATCGGCCTCGTCCAAATCTACTCCGACAAGTCCTCTACCTCTCTCAAATCTTCTTCCATCACCTCCTACCCCCTCCACATCACCCTTCTCAATTTCTCCGACTCCTTTCGCCGCAAATGCATCTCCGACAATCTCACACTCCTCGGCTATCTTCCCACCTCCTTCACCCCAATCACTCCTTCTCCAGATGCAGATATCAACACTCATTCCTCCTCCATCCCTCGCCAAACAAAAATGGAACTCATACAGCAGACCATCTCCTCCCTCCTTCAACCTCTCTTCTCTTCCGCCCTCCCCGGTTTCCCCTTCCGCGACGCAGACGGCGTTCTTCGTCAATGCCACCCCATCATCGCCAGCTACTGCGCAGACATTCCCGAGGCAAAGGATATTCTCGCCATCTCCCACGGCACCCGCCCCCAGCATTCCTGCCACAGGTGCTCTGTCCCTCGCTCACAACTCCATTAACACTCTCACGCCCATCCCCCTCGATCTCTTCCCCTCACCCTTGCAGCCCGCAACAAACACTTCTCCGTCCTCAAGGACTCCGAAGCAGCTCTCCTCGCCCGCAGGCCAAGAGTCTCGTGCAACTTCAAGGAACAAGCTCTCCAAGCACTCCACTCCCTCTCCCACGCAAAATACCCCTCCCTCTTCCAGTCTTACCCCCTTTTCAATATCACCCCCCTCCTCACCCCATACAACATCTTCCCCTTCGAACCCCTCCACAACTTCCACCTCGGCGTTTCCAAACTCATCAAGCTCGCCGCCATCGAACGTCTCAGATCAGAACACCTCTTCACCACCATCAGCTCCACAAACTCCCGCCGTTCCTTCCACTCCGTTCGCACCTCCATCCTCAAGCACTCCAACTTCATCCTCACCGCCATCGAAAATCATTCCCCAGCTACTGGCCTCCACATCGACTTCTCTACTTCCGAAAGCGGGCAGTCCCTCAACGGCTTCTTCACAACTGACGGCGTCCGCGGCATGCTACAAGCAAAAGACTACCGCGCCCTCGACATGGTCTTCCCCTTCATCGGCGCCTTCTTCGACCGCTGCTGTGACGAAGCCAATTCCGCTCCCATCACAACCGTCTTCTCCAAGTACACAGACCTCCTCCTCATCTCCATGTGCTACAACTCCGTCCCCGAATGGACCACTTCTCGTCTTGCCAAACTCGCCTCCCAAATCCATTCCTTCAAGCACAGAGCTGTCGATGTTCTCGGTCCATACCATACCTCCAACCTTGGCACCCTCAAATTCCACCTCCTCGATCACATCGTAGACGACATTCGACGCTTTGGGGGTCTCCACTTCAACGATGCAGGCATCTTCGAACAAGCCCATACCCTCTTCAAAGCACATTACTCCCGAACCCCCAAGCGCAGACCCACCGCGCACAACGAAACCATCCGTGCCATCGAACGCTCCGATGCCGTCAACAACTGGATTTCTCTCTCCGCTGATCCTTCCGTCACCTCATCCTCTCATGCCCCTCCTCCTCTCTTCCAAGCCCGCAAACCAGGTTTCGTCCGTGATGGCAAGCACACCTCCTTTTCCGATCTCATCACCGCTCACAAATTCCTTCGAGCAAACCCCCACTCAACAATCTCTTCCCTTCAGGACCTCTTCTCCCCAGACACTATCGCCATCATCTCACAGATTGGAACCCTCGCACTCCCCTCCTTCGTCACACTCACACTCGAAACACTAGCTCTCAACCAGGACTCCCCCAATCTCCGCCAAACCCGTCTCACATTCGTCAATTCCGCATACGTCGTCGGCGGCTTCACCCCAACCATAGACGACTACATCGCCGATCGAAACGAGCTCGCCGTCAAAGATCCCCCTCTCCCACTCATTCAACGTATCTTCGCTGCTCCCTCCTTCGGTCCCTCTAAAACCCCAAAGTTCTCCCACATCCTCGTTGCCGGCTCCAGCTTCTCCAACCCCACTCCCACCGCCTGGGTCTGCAAGCTCAACTCTCTTCTTCGCTTCACCACCCCTTCTTCCGCTTCCACTCATAACCAGTTCGCCTTCGTTCAGTTCCTCGAACTCGTTCCACCCCAGGATCAAGTCGATGTCTCTCTCAATTGCATCTGCATCCGATGGGCAACAGACGACGAACAAAACCACACCGCCCACCCCCTTCCTATCTCAAACACTTCCAACTCCGACAACGTCTCCCCCTGGTTCGGCCTCGTACCATCCTCTTCCATTCTCGGCCCCGTTCATGTACTTCGCCAAAACTACCCCGCACCCCCCTTCACCCCTCGATTGCAGTGGCGCTTCCATCGATTTTACCTCAACAGATTCTACCGAGACCCAACTGCCAAGCCCTACTTCTCCAATACCACCACTGGTGACACAACACCACCACTGAGTGTCACCCATAATAATACCTCCCAAGGCACATAATCCAATAAAATAGTCACCGCTGCTTTTCTTCCATAGCCGACCCCCATCTTGCTCCACCTCCTTACCCCCTTATCCCCCCGTACCTTATCACTCTCCCACTCCTTGCCTACTCCCCAACGCTAAGCGCTTGAACCGTGGTTCTTCTGGTCCACATGACGCTATATAGCATTCTAACACCGCTCCAAGTCTTCTCGTGAGATTCTCCATGAAAAACTCCTCCCTTATCGCCAGATAGATTTTCTCTCTCGACGGTATCCATAGCCCAACCGTCGCGATTCTCTCCTTATTCCCACTCACATCTCTACGATTCCCTCCACAGAATCCATAATTCTCAAACTCCTCAGCATTCTCATCCTTCACCATGTTCCAGGCAACCCTCAATATGTCCTCAGCAGCCAATGGCAGAAACCTCCCAAACAGCGTCGAGAACAAAAGTTGCCTTTGGCCTCCCCGCCCAACGTCTCTATCCATCGTGGTCATCACACATCCAATCCATGCATCAAGTCGCGCAAGATGCATCACCGTCCCATCCACATACTGCCTTTCTCCATTTCTGTGACTCTCTACCGCGTAGCCCATAAACTCCTCCAACACTTTCAACGACACCTGATTTCGAAAATACATATCTGCCTCACCAAAGTCCTCCAAGTTCTCAGACACCTTCGATCCAGAATAAGTAATATCTTCAATCGCACTCGTTCTCCACGCACACAGCTTACCTCTCCCATCCTCCCCCGACCCCATCAACTTCTCCTGCGCCTCCTCGATCTGCTTCTTCAACTCCGCCCAAAGCTCCGTCCCTTCAGTCACCTTAGCTCGTTTCGCAATCAAATCATATCCAAGCATGGAAAACAGCTTATCACGCGCTGCTCGCTTCCGCACCCCAACCACATCGCTCAATGTCTGCTTCCTCCTCTGTCTCAAGCACCTATCCGCACTTACATTTTCCACGCACTCCTCTCTCCTCCCCGCTTCCCTTATCGACTCCCATTTCTCTCCCATTAACTCAGTCTCTACCACGTGCTTCAACAACAAATGGCTCACGCCCTCTGTCGACGGCGTATACGGTCTCATCTCATATGCAGCCTCAATTGGACATCTCGGAACCATTTCCTTCTCTCCCACCACAAACATACTTTCCTCCCTACTCTCCCTAACCGCCTCACTTCTATTCTTCCAGCTTCGACCCACATTCTCGGTGTCGAAGCAAAGTTCGGATGCCTCCAGTTTTGCATAATGAAGAATCCTATCATACACACGACGTGCAAATCCATAAAAACATTCCTGCACCCCAATGTCATACTTTCGTCGCCGCGTCACGCCTCCCTCCCCCCTCCCTTCCCCAGCGATTCTACCTTTCAACGCCTCCCTCAAACTCTCAATCAGCACATTCTGCTGCTTCATTTCCTCCCTCGCCCGATCCAGCTCCGTTTGGGTCATTTTCAAACTCACCATCACACTGTAGCTGTCTTCCTTCATACGTCCCACTTGTCCCTTCAACACATTCATCTTCTCAATTAGCATCGACCGCGGCAACAAACCTATGTCATCATCATTTTCTTCATCTTCCACTATACGGACGGCGTTCTCCACGACATTTAAATTCGCATTCTCCCCGTTATCATTATTCCTTGTGAATACAATGTTTCTCCTTACTCGCATACCTTCCGGCGTCCTTCGCCTTGCGTTCACCTCGAACCCTTCAACTCCCAAACCCCCCCCTCTCCTCGGTGGCAAACGCTCGACATCTTCTCCCTGATGAGAAAGAACTGCTGCTCTTCCATCGCCTTCCTCACCTGATGTGACGCAACGCGCCGGGCCCTTATTGAGGACAAGTAGCCACCCTCCTCCGACCTCCTTACACTAAGCAATGACGACGCTGTAATAGCTGGCATACTGCCAGGATGGAATACCGTGCATGGCGCTAGGTGTCATACGTGTGGCAATGGCCGGCAGCTAGTTCTTGTGGTTGGCATCATACAGTGCTCTGCACTGCTGCCTTGTAATTTTTAATTGTATTTATTAGTTGTAATCTACCGTAATGGCTAACTGCTAAGCGGCCGGCGGTACTTGAGCGCCGGGTCGCCGGGGGCTAGACCGAAGTAAAGTCTAAGGCGGGAGAGACGCCTCCGAACTACTAGTTCGTGTCCTGAGACTATAGGGTTATCAGACCTTCGTTCCCAGTCGACGCCGACAAGACAGGTAGCAGTCTGATCAACTGCTGCAGAGGTATCTCTCGCGTTTTAGCCTATCGAGTATTCCCCGTCCAGTCCTTGCCCTCACGGCCATCGGTCGCCGCGTGGCGCATTGCACTTTCGCTCGGTCTATTGGACCGCTGGCAGTTCTACTGCCCGAGCAGATTGTAGACCCGTATCCGTTGGATACCGAGGTGTGGATCGGGAGCCTCGGATGAGTGAGTATCACTTCCAGGTGCAGCTGGCAAAGCCAGGCAGGCGCATTCGTCTGGGCGCTGGTTCAATCCCAGGGCTTGCCCTGCTTTGCTATCGTCACCCGTAGGGTGTGAGTGATTACCACTTTGTGGCGCCAGTCGGCATAGCCAAGAAGACGCTCTCGTCTGAGCGCTGGTACAATCTCAGGGCTTGTCCTGCTTTGTTATCGCCACCCGTTGGGTGAAGTGGTTGGTGCGTCGTTGCCGACGTTAGGGTCGTGGCGCTCGTCCGGGCTCTGGTACAATCCCGCGGCTCGCCCCGGCTACTCGTCATACGCGGCGTATATCTAGGCCGATCACTTCGGTTCGTGTCGGATCGACACCTCTCCGAGCACGTCTTCCGGACGCCAAGAGCTCCTGTGGAACGATAGGAGTCTGTGTCTAGTCGACACTCCTCGCCTGTGAGACGAAGCATCTCTTGAGTCGTTGCGGACTCTAGGGCCAGATAGCCGACCCCGGCTTTCCAGGCTCTGCCTGTGCGTAGCTCTCGCCGCCCGCGGCTGGTCTCCCGAGTAGCGCATTGCGTTACATTTCTGGTCTCCCGACTTAGAAACACAAGAGACTACGCAGTCTCACTTCTTCAAATTCAAGGAAATACTCGTCTTGTTGCCCAGGTCGTCACCCGGACCCAGTCATGAGCACCCGATCAGGTGCTTCCTTCAGGCGTTCGACTTCGAACGACAATCAGTCGGTTTCGGGCAGTGGTCGAGAGGCTAGTTCTACAAAGAACAACGCCTCAGGACTCAGCGGAAGCAAACCCCCGAAACTTTTCCGAGTTGCCCAGTTAGCCCATGGCCCGACGCCCGGGGAGGCGCAGTCAGCGACTGCGAGAGATGCTGCCTCCTCACCCTCCCCAGTCGTGTAAGAACCTTCTTCCTCCGGACCCGCAGGTCCTAGTGTGCCAGTGAACACACCATCGGTAGCTCTTGCTACCTCGCCTAGGGTGGAGTTCACTCCCCTTCCCTTACCGAGGCTGGACCCCCAAGCGAAACAGTCTACGACAACTGATACCGTTCGTCCCAGTAAGGTGTTTCCCCCTGAAAAAGGTCTTCATGCCCCACCCTCGGGAGGAATTCCCATCAACGTGGATGAAAATCCATCCCCAAGACTTCCAATGGACGTAGTACCGGTGCAAGTCCGACAGCTCGTCGTTGCCGAGGTCGTAGACCTCGTGCCTAGGCTCGTGACCCAGCAGGTTAACGAGGCTGAGCGGAGTTGGAGGGAATCCCTCGAAGCTCGACTCGCCGAACTAACTGTAACGGTTGTAGGTGAAGTGCAGGCTGCGCTGCAACAACGCCTTCAATCTTTTCTTGCGGTCGAGATCCCCCGCCAGGTGTTGCATGCTACACAACGAGGAGGTGTCACTTCTAATGGACAGGAGCTCGAGGGCCTGGAGCCTCGAATTGTCAACCTGGACAAGAAGGTCGAGGACCTAGAGTTCCAACGAGCTGCCCTGCGAGGCCAGGTGGCATTCCTTATGAAGCATGGTACTCCTCCATCAGAAGATGAGGTTCCCTCACACAAGCCCAGGGCTTCCAAAGCCAAGCAGGAGCGCAAACGCTCTAAGGTGAAGCGCAAACCCGGTTCGGAATCTTCGTCCACGGATGATATATCATCCTCGAGCTCAGAGTCCGGTGCGGACTTGCGGAAGCACAATCTCGCAGAGATTAACCCTGCTAATAGCCGCTTCAAGAAAGTCTTGTCGAACAAGACATATCGGTTAGATAATCGAGCAACAAGCGAGAGCTCGAAAGTTAAGCGACGTGTCGCTTCTATGGTCAAGCGGTTCAATACCACCATGGCGAACCGTCGGTTCGACGGAGCAGATCCTATGTCAGTCCTGACCTTTTTAGCCGCGTTCAAACGCGAGGCCAATAACAACGGAATCTCCGAAGGTATGGCAAAGTTAGTACTCCCGTACTTCCTGACGGGCAATGCCCGTATAGCGTACGACAGTGCTTTGCACGTGGACGCGATTGACGATTCCTCCACGGGAATCAAGTCATGGCCAGAGGCTATCCAATGGCTGCTACGCAGCTACGCGAAGGATGAGTATATCCAGGATCTAGTACGTGATCTCCGATTACTACGCCAGAGGGCTGGTGAGACTCAGCAGTCTTTCGGACAGCGTGTCCGCCTGAAGTTCTCGAGACTTGGTGGGGTTTATTCACAGGAAGAGCAAATTGCTTCCTTCATCTAAGGGCTCTTGCCCAGCGTCGCTTCGTGTATGACACGAGACCGCCAGCTCCACCGCGATCGATTTACGACCTTGGACGCTGTGGTTGAACTGGCTATGTCTCAAGGACATACGTCACGGCTGATGCGACCGCTCAGGCATCCGTTGAATGTCAAGCCGTATCAGGTTAAGGCACCGGTGATGTCACTGGAGGGTACGACCCTTTCCACCGATACGGCTCTGACAGGCCGTAATCTTGGCGACGACGCCATACTGCATATCGGCACCGATGTAGAGGGTCCGCCTACGGACCCAAGCTACAGTTGTAGCAAAACAGAGGCGGAAACCCTTCCGCAATCTGACCCGTTGGGACAGAGTGACCCCGCATTTCCGGTAGTGTCAAACTATAACACCCGTATGGAGGAGTGGGCGCAGCCCAAGCGCGTTGGATGGGTTGATCGAAGGCTCCAGCGGAGCCAGCATGCGCCGCGACGCGAAGCTTACGGAGCTTGTTACTTATGCGCCAATCCCGACCACGTGGTCGCTGATTGCGAATGGATCACTCCGGCCATGCGAGCGCAGGCTCGACAGCGTATAATGGAGGCCTCTCCAGAGATAGCGGCAAGGATGCCGGCGATGGTCTACTACGTGGCAGGACTCACGCCTCCACGAAGAGGATACCAGGCCCTACGACCTAGCGCGGTGTCCGCGCAACCCCAGGTCCTTCGCAAGGACAACGCTGAGCCCCAAGCTGAGGGAAACGTCCCCCGGACTTAGAGGCCGAAGTCTCCTCTTCTAAGACTCCGGATATCAGAGACGAAGGTGACGAAATCGTTACCAAGTGTCTATTAGACAAGTGTGCAGAAGTTGTTACGCCGCAACAGGACCCCGCCCTCAAAATAGGACGCTTCAACTACAAAGTTGTAGCCCGTGTGGGCTTTACCAAAGACGATGCCATGGACGTTTTATCCGTATTGGATACAGGGGCCGCTCCCAACCTCATCCACCAGGATGCAGTTCCGGGGTTGAGGATAACCCCATTGGCACCCGCTCAGAAGTCCCTCGGACTTAACGACGCAGAAGGGCATGCCCTCAAAATACGCGGCACTACCGTGCTAACCGTCCGCATCGCGGATTATCTGGCACGCGTGCCATTCCTAGTCGCCGAACGTCTGAGTACAGACGTGATCCTAGGATGTGATTTCATCGATAAGCATGTTGACGCTATCCACCTTAAGAGGGGGACCCTATATATGAGTAACTACTCATCTGTTCCGATATACCGACGACCGGCATCTGATTGGCGTCGCACGCCACCGAAGGGTGAGGGAAAGAAGCTAAAGAAGGACCCCTTCTACCATTGCAGACGTATTCACGTCGCACGGAAGATAGCCCTTTCTCCTAGCTCTGAAACCATCGTCTTGGCGAGGTGCGCCGATGGAGGAAGTTTCTTCCTCCAGCCAGAAGAGAAGCTCTTCGACAAATATCGCGTTCGTATGGCGAATGGCGTCGCGAACGTTCGCAGCAACAGACCGTTCAGAGTTATTGTCGCCAACTTCGCTCGTCACGAAGTGACGCTTTGTAAAGGACAAGTCCTTGGTCGTGCTGTTCCGCAGCGCCCGTCAGACATCCACGCAATCCTGCAAGATCGACAACCCGAGGAACCGGAACCCGGAAACCTCAGGCCACACCCGGCATGTGACACTAGGGAGTCGCGGACGACCGAGCCTCCAACGAGCCTCTTGGACTCGATAGATCTCTCGGAGATCTCGCCAAAGATGCAGCGTGCAGTGAAAGAGATGCTTGGTAAGCATGAAGACATGTGGAGCGGTAAGCTTGGAGAGATTCGAGGACCTTCCCATCGGATCAAGTTGATGTCAGGGGCAACCCCTGTTCACTCGCAGCCTTATCGAGCTGGACCGAAGATTAGAGAACACGAGTTCGCCGAAGTTAAGCGTATGCTCGATGCAGGTGTCATCGAACCGGCCAGGTCAGAGTGGGCAAGCCCAGTTGTCTTTGTTTCGAAACCCGACGGAAGCCTACGCTTCTGCGTAGATTATAGGCGCCTCAACGCCCTTACCGTGAATGATACCTATCCCCTACCCCGCATAGACGAGTGTCTTGACAGCTTGGGAGAGGCCCAGTTCTTTACCACGCTAGATTGCAATAGCGGGTACTGGCAACTGTCCGTCGCGCCTGAAGATAAGGACAAAACCACGTTCACGTGTCACGCAGGGACCTATAGGTTCACTCGTATGCCCTTTGGGCTTTGCAACGCCCCAGCAACGTTCCAGAGAATCGTGGATATCCTGCTAGCAGGATTCAAATGGCAATGTTGCCTGGTGTATATTGATGATGTCATCATCTTCTCCAAAAATGCGGACGAACACATACGACATGTGGACGAGATACTCACTGTTCTCAGAAACGCAGGGTTAACCCTGAAGTTGAAGAAGTGTCACTTCTTTCGGAGGTCAGTAGATTACCTTGGCCACGTAATCAAACCGGGCCTGTTGGAAGTTGCCACGAAGAATCTTGAGGCTCTCCAGAAGGCGCGACCACCTGCGACGCAGACTGAAGTTCGATCCTTTCTCGGAATGTGCAACGTCTACCGACGTTTTGTGCGAAATTTTGCGAAAGTTGCTGCACCGCTGACGGAGCTTACGAAGAAAGAGGTTTCACCTCGATTGCCGCAGGTCACAGCTGAGCAGTTAGAAGCGTTCGAAATGCTTAAGCAAGCACTGACGCACGCGCCAGTGTTAAAGCTACCAAGGGCAGACCGCCCGTTTACGGTGGAGACCGATGCCAGTGCTGGCCAGATTGGTTGCGTCTTGACGCAAGTTCATAACGAAATCCGTCATCCAGTTGGGTATTGGAGCCGGACCTTGTCCGCCACTGAGAGGAGATACTCCACTACGGAGCGAGAATGTCTCGCAGTTGTGTGGGCGCTGACCATATTACGGCCTTACTTAGAGCGCACGCACTTCACAGTGATCAGCGACCACCAGTCCTTGAGATGGCTTCTCGGATTGTCGGATTCCGACGCGAATAGCTGCCTAACTAGAAGAAGGTTTCGCCTCGCAGAGTATGATTACGAAGTCATTTACAAGAAGGGCTCGGAAAACCAAGCGGCCGATGCGTTGTCGCGCATGCCCACAGATGGTGAGACCGCTATGAGACCTTCAGAGGACATACCCTGTTTTGTATGTGAGCCGGAGGCTACAGGCCCGAGCATCACGTTCTGCAATGCCTCGCATCCTTGGGATGCCGCCCTCGACGTTGAAGAACATGAGCTGACGGCGGTTTCGCTAGAAGAATTGCTCGCCGAGCAAGCCACAGACTCGTTCTGTGAGGACATGAGAGAACGATCTCTCCATGACCCCAAATGCCGTGTGTACACGGACCACGATGGACTATTAGTCCGCAAAGCTAGAATAGATCAAAGCGAGCAGGTGCTCACACCAAAATCGCTAAGGGAGCGCGTGATGCATATGCATCATTACCCCCCGTGTCGCAGGACACCCGGGAGGACGAAGGATGTACGCCACGATGCGTCGACGCTATTTCTGGCCAAGCATGGCCGCCGATGTGTACCGTTTGGTCAACGAGTGTGACTCGTGTGTGAAGGAGAGGATTTCTCTTGTGAGAAAAAGCTCCCGATTGAAGCTGTTCCCGGCGACCGCACCGCTGGAAAGTGTCGCGATCGACATCCTGGGGCCACTTCAGACTACGAGTAGATGTAATCGTTACTTGCTGGTGATCTGTGACCGCTTCACAAAGTTGACGAAGACCATCCCTTTGTCGAACACCGATGCGTTCGCAATTGCAAGGGCGTTCTGCACCCATTGGGTGTTTGTCTACGGACCACCCGTCACTGTCCTGTCGGACAATGGATCTAACTTCGCCTCGAAGTTCTTTCAGAGCACTTGCCAAATCCTTGGCATCAAGAACCTCTTCACGTCCACGTACCATCCGCAGACCAACGGTCAAGTCGAGAGGTTCAACCGAACCATGTTGTCTGCCTTGAGGCATTATGTTGCTGAGCATCAGCACAACTGGGACCTTTACAGCGATGCGCTGACCTTTGGGTACAATACCCAAGTCCATTCTAGCACCGGCCATTCCCCGTTCGAGTTGGTACTCGCTAACGCCCCGGAGCCGCTGGCTCTACAGAGACTCGGAACCCTAAAAGGGAAGGCTCCTCGCGAGATTAAGATGCAGTTCTTGACACAGCTGCGTCAACTGCTGTCGCGCGCGACCGGTGCCTTAACTAAAGCGCAGCAACGCTACAAGCAGCGGTATGATGCTCGCGTCGTTGAGAAGCGAATGCCGGAACCCGGTACGTATGTGTACCTGCGGAGGCACTTAGACCCTAGGGAGCCAGAGGTTCCAGGTGAGAAGATCTCCCGTAAATTGAGACGAAAGGTCGTTGGACCTTACAAGGTCATCAGCGGTGACGAGGAAAACCACACGGTTCTTATTGAGAAAGAAGGACTCGAGGAGCGTCATAACTTGGACCACGTAGTCATTGGGGCGTCTAAGCCGCCCGCGGTGACGGGAGATGACGAAAGCGTCATAGACAAGATAGTGGGTCATACCCAGGGAGCGGCGGAGGAACGCGAGTACAAAGTTCGGTGGCTCGGATATACAGCAGAGGAAGACACCTTCCACACCGCTGATAGCCTGCCGTGGAACCTCGTGGCTCGCTACTGCCGACGACGGAAGATCAGCGTCCCCGACCGGGATGAGATACTTCTGCGAGCTAACCATGGCTCCACTCATGACCTAGTGGAACCCGCTGAGGCAAACTCGAAAGTGTAAACACAACACATTCGCTAGATGGCTAACCTATCTGGAATGGTAGCGCAAAGGAGGCAAGCAGGTGTTCAAGGGAACGCATTTGTTTTATGAAAAGAAGGTTTGGACAGCTACACTTGAGATAATTCCTCCTCACTATCTAAAAGTTCGTCCCCAGGGGCCGTCGACGGCCCTGCAGGCACGGCAGTGCTGCTGATATCAGGGATAGCCCCCGTAGTCGAAGTGATTGGTGCGGCTACTGCAGCAGGTCCCGGCGTTGACGAAGGGTTGTTGGCCATCCTGGCCTGGAGTTGAGCAAGGCTCGTCACTCCGTAGGCCTTGAGGGCATCCAGTAGAGCTGCAGCGGAGTTCTCTTTTGCAAGCTCACTTGGCGGTGCGGGCACCAATCCAAGTTTTGGCCGTTTAACCAACGGTTGGTCGACCATGTAGACATCCTTCGGTTCGGAGGCTAGCTTCGCTAGTTGTTGGCGTCGCCATTCTGCAAAGCGTACCGACTTCGTGGAGTTCGACGAGGTAGATACCCGGCCTACAGAGAGAGGAGCGATGAAGTCCGCCCGCGGATTCTCCACAACGAGGTTGCCTCCTTGGTCATGGATGACTAGGTATTGTTCTGGAATGTCCAGAGTCCAAAGGATTGGGTTGAAGACAACCCAATCACAGCCACGATGCACCGGAGTTGCTCCATTGTTGTGGGCAGGGCGCATTGCGCCACACATTCGGACGCGTGGCGTCGCAGGGAAGTCAGGAAACACCCCGTCTTTTGGAAGAGAAGACCACCAGGTCTTGTCGATAAATTCGAGTAGAGTCTCCAGACTCTTCGCTTCGGCGTTGCGTCGCTCGTCATCAGCCAGATCGGGCTCGACGCCAGTGAGATTAAGATCTCTTATGTCCTTGCGTACCGGTGGAGGGATCCACCCTAAGCGACCCGCGCGGGCCTCATAGATGAGATGGCGTGCCACCGAGCAGGCCCTTTCAGTGCGGAGCACTGTTTGGTATCCAGGATACGTGGTGAAGTATGAGCCAAGGTAGACGACTACCGGCGGAATTTCGTTGAAGAACCCGTAGGGGACTTCAACTTCCTCCCACCACGATGGCAAAGGCCATGATATGTCGCGGATGACATCTTTCTGGAAGCAGTCGACCTCGACTTGGTGGTAGGCTACCAGAACCTGGTACTTATGTCGGCGCATGCGCTCGAATTGTCGCCAAGAATGTGGCGTGTACGTCATGATTTGGTCGAGCCAAGCGTCCATCGGAGGTAGTACCCTTGCGACAAAGTCGCCTGACGCATCGCGCCTACAGGGGTCGAGGACCCAATTGGCTCCGTTGTCACGGATGACCGTCGGAGGCAGCACCCGGAGTATTTTCGGATTCCGTAGGATGCGCTCAATCTCCTCGGCACCCATGCTGTTGTGGACTTCCTCGAAGGTGGTCAGCCAGGGAATCCCCTCATCATCCTCGCAGAGGTACGGGAAAGGCAAGCAAAGCTTGTGAACCAGAGGGCGGCCGTCCGCCCAACTTTCAACCCTGTCCAGGAAGCGTTCGCGTAGCGTGCTCGCTACGTACGGTTCATCCGCCGGACGTCGGTAGAACTCGATATCTACCCGGCCGATGAAGTCATCGGAAATTAAGCGGCGGAACGCGGCAAGACGCGCTCGTCGTTCGATTAGCAGCCGCAAGAAGTGACGGCGACCCCACACGGTCAGGTCCGATGAAGGATGGCTAGCCATCTCTCTGAAGGTGTACGGGCGGAAGCACTCCTCGATGTCTGCGACATCTCGTAGCCATGTGGCTACTTTCGCGAGTCCTATTGGGAGTTCAGGACGAGACAAGGTTGTCTCCGAGGCCCAGCGAACCCGTTGAAGCGATCGATCGAAGAGCGGTTCACGGTGGCCATCGCGGCGGCGCTTGCAGGGATCCGTTCTTATCATACTGTGCGTGGCACAGTTGAGCAATATCAGCGATGCTGTGCTGTCTTGTGATCGGGATCACTCTTGGCTGTAGCGGGGACGCTAAAAGCTGAGAAGGGGGTGATGTGACGCAACGCGCCGGGCTCTTATTGAGGACAAGTAGCCACCCTCCACCGACCTCCTTACACTAAGCAGTGAAGACGCTGTAATAGCTGGCATACTGCCAGGATGGAATACCGTGCATGGCGCTAGGTGTCATACGTGTGGCAATGGCCGGCAGCTAGTTCGTGTGGTTGGCACCATACAGTGCTCTGCACTGCTGCCTTGTAATTTTTAATTGTATTTATTAGTTGTAATCTATCGTAATGGCTAACTGCTAAGCGGCCGGCGGTACTTGAGCGCCGGGTCGCAGGGGGCTAGACCGAAGTAAAGTCTAAGGCGGAAGAGACGCCTCCGAACTACTAGTTCGTGTCTTGAGACTATAGGGTTATCAGACCTTCGTTCCCAGTCGACGCCGACAAGACAGGAAGCAGTCTGATCAACTGCTGCAGAGGTATCTCTCGCGTTTTAGCCTATCGAGTATTCCCCGTCAAGTCCTTTCCCTCACGGCCATCGGTCGCCGCGTGGCGCATTGCACTTTCGCTCGGTCTATTGGACCGCTGGCAGTTCTACCGCCCGAGCAGATTGTAGACCCGTATCCGTTGGATACCGAGGTGTGGATCGGGAGCCTCGGATAAGTGAGTATCACTTCCAGGTGCAGCTGGCAAAGCCAGGCAGACGCATTCGTCTGGGCGCTGGTTCAATCCCAGGGCTTGCCCTGCTTTGCTATCGTCACCCGTAGGGTGTGAGTGATTACCACTTTGTGGCGCCAGTCGGCATAGCCAAGAAGACGCTCTCGTCTGAGCGCTGGTACAATCTCAGGGCTTGCCATGCTTTGTTATCGCCACCGGTTGGGTGAAGTTGTTGGTGCGTCGTTGCCGACGTTAGGGTCGTGGCGCTCGTCCGGGCTCTGGTACAATCCTGGGGCTCGCCCCGGCTACTCGTCATACGCGGCGTATATCCAGGCCGATCACTTCGGTTCGTGTCGGATCGACACCGCTCCGAGCACGTCTTCCGGACGCCAAGAGCTCCTGTGGGACGATAGGAGTCTGTGTCTAGTCGACACTCCTCGCCTGTGAGACGAAGCATCTCTTGAGTCGTTGCGGACTCTAGGGCCAGATAGCCGACCCCGGCTTTCCAGGCTCTGCCTGTGCGTAGCTCTCGCCGCCCGCGGCTGGTCTTTCGAGTAGCGCATTGCGTTACACCTGAACCACGTGTTCTCCCTCCAGCAAACCCCCTTCTCCCCCCTCACTCACATGCACTTCTCTGCTTTCCCTTTCGTCTATCGCTCTTCTTCCTGTAACTCGAACACCCCCCATTCTTTCCCTTGCACGCTCTCTCCTTTCTTCCACGTAATCCAAGTTCGCCCCCTCCCATCTTTCCGCCTGTTCCCCCGCGGTAACTCCAACACTCTCTCCTTCTGTTCTCTCTCGAACGACTCTTGCGCCCGCGATTAGACCACTACTGGGTCCACCTATTCTATCCTCCCCACCACGGCTACTCTCTATTATCCCTTTCTGTATCTCATCATCACCGTCCTCTTCCCTCATACCCGTAAACGATGCCCCTGCTTCTTCAACGCATCTGAGGCGGGATCCACGTTCTCCGATCATTCTCTCTCCCTCCCTACGCCCCTTCGTCCTCTCATTCGGAATCTCTTCACCTCCTTCAGGTGCAGAGCATGGATTTACCGGCTCCACATCAGCTGAAGACGTGAGTACAGCACTTAGAGTCCGCTCGGATGCATCCCCTCTCCTTGTCCTCCCTGGAGCTCTGCTCGCCCTCCCCCGCAATCCACTTCTAGGTACACGCGTGCGGTTGCTTCGAACGCCATCCCGTTTTCCATCGCCGCTCCGCACCATCTCTCCCGTAGGCGACGTGATTTACTCCGTACGCGACGTGATTTGCTTCGCACTCTCCTCCGTCACCGTCTCCTTTGCGCGAACAGCCTTTCCTTTGCCCCCACTCGCCTCTCCTTCCCCACCATCTTGCCTTGATCTACCTCTCAGGCGCACGCCTCCCTTCTCTCCACTCGCGCCCTGGAGCCTACGCCCCTTGTCCCTTCCGCCCTCCGCATCCCCTCCATGCCGCCGGGATTTCGTACCGCGCCCGCTAGTGTTCTCGCTTCTCGAGTTGCGCTTCGGAGCCATTGGTTGAAGAGAGAGAGCGATCGTGGTATGGTCCTCCACGCGTTGCAATGCGATGGATAGGAGAGAAGCTTCGAAACATTCTGCTTCCAAAAATACACCTCCACCCTTTTCGTGTTCTCAGAAAACCCCCAAACTTTTCAGATATTTTAAATATGCGCTCGAACGCACCAGATATTGGAAAAGTGTTCTCCTTCGGTGTACATGACTTTCCTTTAGCATATGTACTACGTCACGCTTTGACGTTATATGTAGCGACAAACATAGTAAAAGCCCACAATATCTGGTACACTACAATGAAGTAAAGTAACAAAAGCGATGCACTTTTAATCGATTACTATGACTGGCGTGTTATTCATACTCCAGATATACTCTGTCCCATAATCCGCGAACAGCTCCTCTCCTATTTCTATATCTCGAATTGCTTGCACAGAAAGCAATCTATAGTCTCTCAACTGAAATGGGGTCCGCCCCGTCCCCGGAGTTCTGATGACCCGAACATTTGCAGTTCGGCGTCTCATTAACCCGTCTTCAACCGCATCCCTGTCCCTATCCCCTTCCACATACTTGGGGTCGTTAATTGTTCCCCCCAAGCAAAATGGAACAGGGACAATCCACACCGGAATAAGAGACACCCCACTAATTCTTCCTGGTAGCTTGTGAAATACTTCCCCTCGGACGCTTATCTCCATCGCGTACTGCCGAAAACGATCAGCAGTCGCTTTCAATAGCCCCCCTCCGTGTGCCTTGTGAACTTCCTTCCTCTTTGAAAGATCATGGTACACCAAAGTCCCGTAAAAGTAACAAACAGTCTCACCTTGTATCACCCGGCGTGTTGTGTACACACCAACTCCAGCATTTGCAATCCAACAACCACATACTGTCGCCTCCACTGCCAGAATAGCATTCCAATCCAACAGTCACATCTTTCCTTGAAAACTTCTTGGCCACTCATACAGCGCCTGCCGTCGCCCAATCTCCGATATATTCTTATCCTGCCACATGGAGGAGAGAAAATCCACGATATGGGGTGGAAACATCTGATGCTCGGGAAATCCGGTAGGTGTTTTCCAGGACTTCGAACGCTTTATGACGACGTCCGGAACCAAGCATGTCACTCGAGTCACAGCGTTCCGAACATCTTGCGCTTTGCAGAGCGATGCATGGCCATTCGTTGCGCGAGTCTGCGAAGCCGGGAGAGGACTTGGTGGCCATCTGGAGGACTGAAATTAAGGAGGGGATCAACTCCAAGTATCCGTACTCCTTCAAGGGAGCAGAGGAGCCGCCGGAGTTGCTGAAGGATATGGTGTCGGCAGGTATATACGCATGGGATACCTCGATGATGACACGCGTCTCCTCTGTGCTGACTCCAGGGCCTCCTCGGCCGGAGACTCCCAAAAGCGCGACCCCCTCGAAGGAGTCTGCTACGCCTTTGAGGGGGAAGAGGGCACAGCCAACAACAGTGCCGCCGGCCATGAAGCAACCCGTCAAGCCGAAAAAGAGGGTGACGATAGTGGATGATTCTGATGAAGATGTTGTGGAGGTGGGGTCAGCGGTGAATGTACGCGGAGATTCGCACACCGGTCCCGAGTTGGAGTTGTTCGATGACGGCGATGCCGTTCCTTCGCAGGAAGTGGATAGGACTCTCGTGGAAAAGAAGATCTCTGTTTCAGACTATGACCAGTGCCGATTGATTGTGGACATAGATGACATACAAATCCTCGAGAAGACTGTCAGAAGTGTGAATGCGGAACACAACGCGGAGACGATGGCAAAGTGCAAAATGTTTGGCTGGCTTGCGTCGGCAGGGTCGATTGCTGTTGCCATCGTCGGGGGAATGGAATTAGATTTCAGTGAAATTGTTCACAATGGGAGGGTAGTGGTGCCTGTCATACTCATTGACGGTCATCACCGCGTCTTGGTTCTGCGAGATCTGAAGAATGATCCCTCTGAAGGGAGAAAGTGGTTGGAAATTGTGCGGTCTCTTGATGTCGTTCTTTGGAGACGCAAGGACCGGAAGCCTTTATCGCTGAACGAAGTGCTCGGTGTTGGTAATTTACTCAATGAAATGAGTTCAAATGTGTTGAAGATGAGTTTCGCCGACAAGGTTCATTCGACAGTGTCCTTCATTTGCAACTTGATTGACGATAAGAGAACCAAGTTGGCTGACCTTACTCCGACACGGATAGCTGGGGCGCTGAAGACGAGCGAAGCTATAGGAATCTACAGCTTGCGCCACTTGAATCGCTATGCGACTCTTGGGTTGAAATTCGTCAGGAGCGAAGGTCTCCTGGAGTTCTTTGAGAACGTATGCAAGGAGGGTCCAGTGCTAACGCTTGCCCATGTGTCGAGTGACTTGTTGTTAGGACTCGAAGACGAAATATTCCGTTTCGCAATCCGTTGTTTGCAGCTACATGTGAGGGTGAGGATGGGTTCTACGGGGAATATGGGACGTTTCCAGGAGACGCGAAAGCAGTTCTTCCAATGCGCCATAGGAATGTTCCAACTATGCGAAAGGGCGGGAAAGGAGAAGAGTCTGACGGCGGGGAAGGTTCTAGACAGCACAATTGTGATGGGAAAGAACGAGGTGTCTTTAAGGGAGTACCTTTGCATGCAAACGGCGAAGATGGAGCTCAGTGGTCCGAAGCGGTTGTGGCCGGGGTTGGTGTCGAAGAGGATGAAAATCGCACAAAGGCGGATTGAAGGCGGTCTGAAAGTGATTCTGGCGTCCCCAAGTGCGGAGAAGGATGTGGTAGAGGTGCCACCTTCTGTGAATGTTCCTTCGTCTAGTGCTGGGGAGTCTGTACCCCACCAGGAAACCGTGGTTCCCAGACGCATCACAAGAACTAGAAAAGGTACTGAGCGCAGGCTGGATGCTGCGGGTGAGAGGGTGATGGAACCTAGATAGAGAAAGGGGAAGAGAAAGGCTGTGGTCAATAGTGATGATTAACGCGAGTATGAACAGCCTTTAAAGCGGAAGAGGAAGAGGCGAAAGACGGTGGGCACATCTGCGGCTCAAATACCGGCTGACGTGGTGGATTTGTGTAAGAAGATGAGCAGGAAAGAGCTGAAGCGCTTCTTGAAGGAACATGTACTCAATGTTTTCTCATCGAGTGAGGATGAACTCGATGATGACGGGGGGCAGGGTGCATTTGTAGGGGACGAAGAGGAGGAAGGTGTGCAAATGCGTGGCTTCGAAGACAATAATCCGGAGGGTGTTCCGAAGGGGCTGAAGAGGGCGGGACCGTATGCAGGGGGGTCGGGTATGTCGTGGGTGTACTTGGTGAATGCACTTCCGAGCGAGTGGCCGGCGGGTGAAAATGGAGTGAAGCATCAGCACCTCTGGATGCAGATGATTTACCTACGGAACAAGCACAGGGCGGAGTGCTTGAGGGTAGAAGACTTGAAAATTGTGCACCATGCGGTTTATTGGCATGCTGCTCATAACAGGCACAAGGAACTGGGTTCCACGAAAGAACCGGTTCTTGGGGTGATTCTACCGACGAAGGACCACCCTGTGAATGAAGAGCAGGCGATATGAATGGCAGCAATGGAGAGGGATGACTTGGCCCGCGAGTACTTCGCGACTAAGAGAAGTGAGCTGATGGAGAAAGGATTTTGTGTGCTGGAAGAGTTTGCCACGGACGAGGGGATGGCGGATGAGGCGAAGAAGAGGGGGGTAAAATTCGATGGGGATGTGACTGGGACTTTGCTAGAGTTCTTCCAGACGGATTTCTTGAACCAGCCGGACTTGACGATTGAAGGGAATAGAAAGAAATGGGACCCTATAATCAACGCTGGTGAGGAGAGAGACGCTGGAGATAGAATGAAGGGAGTTGGGCGGTACATTACGACGAAGGTGGGGATTGTGGATTCTGTGGAGGGGGACGAGAACAACGTTTTAATGGTGAGGAAAAGGGCATTGTTGGATGCGAGGTTTGGACAGATTGCGGCCGCTCTTCGGTTGTGCAACAACCGGTCGGGGAAGAAGGGGATATATGCCCCTGAAACAGGGGGGCGAGTGCTGTGTACGGCGGAGGGCTGTCCAAGGCAGGTGTTACATACGGACTTTCGAGGACTGACCGATGCCGAGAAGAACGTCGGAGAGGTTCCAGGGTTCTTCATGATGGCGTCGGGAGCGAGTTCGTTTATGCTTTGGGTTTGTGAGAGGTCACATAACATGTACGTGCCCAACGACAGGAGCTTGAAGCGGCTGTCTCGGACGATGGTAGTGAGGAAGTTCAGGATTCCGCCGTACTCCATTTTTATTGGAAGAGGAGATGTGTTTCATGCTAGAGCTGGATACGAGGATGCATTGGTTAAGGAAGTTTGCATGAGGTATCACATGCACTTGGTACCGGATGGGTACAAGCTACCGGACGCAGTACATAGGCAACCAGCATTTCGGCCTAAGTTCGAAGAGGATGATTCCAACAAGGGTGATGATGAAGACGTCCAGGTAGATGAGGATGAGGAGTTGGATGAAGATTATAAAATGGAAGTTGTTGAAAGTGGGGAAGAGGAGTATGAAGAAGAGGATGATGAACCTCGGATAGGTCTCAACTCGGCTAACACAGATGGAGACTATGAAGACGGCGGTATGATAATGGATAACGACGACGACTAGATAGTATCTGTTACCTATTGAACAATAAAGAGTACAATTTGAGGTAATATGTGGAGTAGTCCCCTTTTCTTGTAATAGTGATCAGTCGTCTTTCAGTAGAAACTCCTGAACAACTGGATTGAAACGCGTGAGAGCAGCACTTGCTTTCACTTTCTCATAGTGAATGACAACTGTCGAACATATCAAGATTACGACATCCACTGTGTTACCAAGCAGTATAGGAACACCAGGGCCCTCAATGCGAGAGGTGGAGAAAGCGGTTGAAGAGAGTGCAGCGAAAGTGCATAACGACAGCCTCATACCGAGTAGTCGGAAGGTTACAGCCGGACTGGATATGAATAAAGCCTGTTGAAAAGAGTGGGAGAGGGCGCCAAGCACGAGGTTCATAAAAGAGGTTCTCCGTGGTTCCGGGGTCATTGTGAACTTTGTGTTAAGATAGGACTCTGGAAAGAAGGATATAGAAACAAGCTGGAGAAGATATGCCAAAGCGCCAACTGTGGCCCCTCCTGTGGAGAAGGCGATACACTTTGTGTTCACATCTGATGAAAGGGTACCACTGACTGCAATGAAGCGGTGAACGAGGAAAAGTATGGCGTTGAGGGGGATGAGTAGAGTAAGGAGTAGAGCCCCGAATTCCAGAAAGGCTCGTTTCTTCCAGGTATATCGCTGGTTTGGATTGAAAGGCGTAGTTTGTAGAGACCCGTATAACGCGTTTATACATTGTACGCCTCCTTCGATTATGAGAATGTGTAGCAGGCTTTGGATAGGACACCTCAATAGCGTTATGAGAATGAAGCGAAGGAGAGAGTTGAATCTGAATGGAAGCGTATATTGCAGAGCTGGGTCTATAACTCCGAAGAGTGTAGTTAGTGTGATTGTGAACGTTAAGGTCGATGTGAAGAGTGTTTGCTAACTGAACATCTTAGTAAAGGTGTTCCGGTTTGGTAGTCTTCCTTGTACGCTGCACATAGGTAACGATATGATACCGCTCTTTGAACAGTTGTTTCAGAGTATCTGAAGGAGGTGGGAGAGGAGAGGGGGAGAGCGAAAGGGTCGCCGGTGACGCCAGGAAGACGCGGGGAGCCGGCTGGGATGAAGAAGGGGAGAGAGGAATGGAAAGGGGGAGGAGTCGGAGAGAGTCGGCTGAAGAAGAGGAGGGTTGATAAGAATGTGGAGAAGAAGGGTGGGAATGTGTGTGTGGTGGGGCAGCCGGGTGTGAGGAAATTGAGCAGTGGGGAGGTGGACGAGGTTGAGAATGTGGTGGTGGACTTCTTCAACCTCAAATACCCTCCCGGTGGAACGCTGGAGCCTAGTAAGCAAAAGGGCCAGTAAGGAGGTAGAAGGTACTGACGACTGCCTTGGTATGGATCTCCACCTAGAGCGGTCAAAAGTGACCAGTAAACTGCAAATTCAGATTAAACTGCATTAAGTGGTCAAAACACTAAGATGCATGGTGTTATTATTTCCAAAATTTTTTTTCAGGTACCGAACTAGCGCAATCTGCAAAACTCTTAGATTTTTTGGCTTTTTATTTAAAAAACTAGCTATCTAGCACACTTATCTAGCATTCCGAGAACACAGACGTAGGCACAAGCTTTCGCCAATTGTGGACGGAGCCTATCGTGTGGTTTCTGTAGACCTGGGCACGGTGGTATTGGATATCGCTAACCGCCACGAACCGATCTCCAGGGACCGCATCACACGAGCGCCCAACCCAAATGTGGAAGTGGTGTCGGCACCAACGCCCTCCACAGGGGATGATTCAACGGAAGTTAACCCGTCAGGCGGAGATTCGAACACCCGCCCCGTTATACTTCCGCACCCGTAACGTGGTTTAACCGACCTACCGGAAACTTCGGATACTCCCGAACCTGGGCCCGCTCCCTCAAGGGCCCAGTCAACGAACTCTTACAGAGTTACTCCCCCACCGGAGGTAATCAAGCCTCCTGGCTCTCCGCCTAAGGAGGGGGAGGAGGACTTAGTTCCTTCGCAGGACGATGTTTCGGCGTCAGCCAGTCGCCCTAACAGGGAATCTAGTTCTCACAGTGAGACTGCGAGCCCGACCGAGCCGGCGACAGAGAAGTCACAACCCCAGCGTATGGGTAGCGACATCACCGCCGACCCAGCCGAGCACGACGTCAGAAAAGATGACTAAACCCCGCCTAGGGAGAGTCGCGTGGAGAACTCCGCACCGGGAACGCCTACAGAGCCGACGATCACCCGCCGCCGCGGACGAGACACTGACGTGTCGCACACTCAAACCCCGCTTTCTCGGGAACGAGCTGTGTCAGCGGACCCGCACGGGGAAGATCTCGACGACGAGGTTGACCAAATTTGGCTCTCCGTTATGGAATGGGAATAGGAACTCCTATGGAGACACTGGAACCCTCAGGAATGGGAAAGAAATGAGTGAGACCCGTCGGGGACAGCTCAGGAGAGTGCTAGCGCCTATCGAAAGCGCCACCTCACATCCGCTTGCGGAGTGGCAACCGGCGCCCGCGCATTTATGTGGCACACGTCGAATGGCACCGAGACAATCAAAAGGCTCTGACGACCAACCGTCGCGCAAACCGCCTCACCGAGCCAATCAAAAGGCTCTGACGACCAACCGTCGCGCAAACCGTCTCCATCGCACGGCTCGTTGCACAAGAGCAACCTTCGTCCCCGTAGCTCGGGTTGACGTTGAAGTCTCACCCCCCGGAGATTAAAGACGCTACCGCGTCGCGGTTTCTCAACCGTCACGGAATCTATGAACACCGTTGTTATCGGGAAGATCTCAGCTTTAAGAAGAATTCCAAAACTGGGCCGTTTTGACTCCGTAGATGGAAGTTACAACGTAGCCCACAGGCCACTCGGCGCCGTTTGGACGAAGTGCTGAGACCCGCTCGCAACACGGAAAAGAACCCACCGGGGTGTGTCTAGACCCTACGTTGACACCCTCAACGGAACTAGAGCGTTCCAGGATGGAAGAGAAGCCCGAACAGGGAAAAGTGTACCCGCAGGAATTCGTTATCGATCGCATCGTGCGTCACATCTACACCCCCGAGGGAGAAGTTCGCTACCAAGTCCGATGGTACGGATTCTCGCCTGATGAGGATACAGTGGAACCCATTGAGCACCTTCCGAGGTCTAAGGTTTTATCCTATCAACGACGCGCTCGGGTAACCTTGCCTCTAAATCTGGATCGTGCCCAAGTCGGGTAAGCCACCACGGGAACTGGTGTGGATGGGACCTCGAAGTGAGGAAGATGTTGGACCTCTGAAGAGGAATTGAGGAGAGTATCCCGAAGAACACGTATTGAGAGGGAATGTCTACTGGCCCTCGGCCTAGCGCCGTTAACCGGGGAACACAGCACCGGTTATCGGGACAGTTTATGATGAAAAAGGAAAAGAAGACCCACGAAGTGGAGAAGAAGATTAAGAAGAAGATTGGACCCTAGGAAGGGAAGAAGATGAAGACGAAGATGAAGAAGGTCCTAAGAAGGAATGAAGAAGATGAAGTAGAAGTTAAGATCCTAGGAAGGAAGAAGAAAAGAAGTTATGCAAATATCAGAAGTTTACTATTGTCGCCAAGCTATGGACTCTACAATTCCCCGAAGGCGGAACTACGGAAAGCCCGAGGAGGGACCCGCCCCACCGTTGGGATTCTGACCCTGATGGTACGCCGAGGCGAAAGCCAGCATCTGGCTCACATCCGTCATACCCGGGGGGATCGGAATGCCCGCGTTCACGAGGCCTTGTCGCACACTATCCGCTTGCGTAGTGGCAACCGGCGCCTGCGCAAGGGTGTTCACACCCCACCCGGGGGGAGCAGATGGACCGCCACCGGATGCATTGGCCGCCGCAGCTGAGGTCGTTCCCACTGGTTGGAAGGGTGCAGATGGCTCCACAGGGAGTACTCCACTAGGAGCTGGCATGTCGTTATCCAACGCTGGATCGTCCAGGTCTACTGGAGGCTCGTACTCGTAATCGTCGGTATAAATGAACCCCGTCGGGTGTCCCACCGGCATCGGTCGAGGCGAGTCCATCAGCGCCCGTGCTTGCGCCGCGCTGATGCCAACCCCTTCGAAGGGATTGTAATAGACCCAGTTACCGGAGCCCGGATCGTACCGGCCAGGAGACTTGTCTCGCGCGGATCCTTCCCCTGCGGGCTGATTTTCCACTGGAACTCGATCCCATTGGGTGTTGTCGATCACGTCCAAGATTGGATACAGGTCCTGCACGCTGCTGGCCGAACCCAACGATGGGACAAGGTCGATCTGACGCATGATGGTCCGTAGCATCGGAGGAATATACCAGATACGGAAATGGTCATGAGCATCCCAGAGGAGGTGCGCCGCTACACGGGCTGCCCACTCGGCTGCAACGGGGGACCAGTATCCCGAGTTCGGGTCGTGCATCAAACGAGACCCGATATAATAGATGCATGGGGGCAGTTCAGCAAAGCACCCTCGGGGGACCTCGACTTTACTCCACCAAGCTGGAAAGGGCACGAATCGCCCAACCTTCGCCGCGTTACGGATACGCTCCAGTTCCACGTGAGGATATGGGACAAGGAACCCGAAACGGGAGCGCGAGCGGCGCTCGAAGCGCACGCGTCGATCGAACCCATACTGGGTAAACTGCCGTTGAAGGTACCTGAATTCAGCCCGAAGGATGGGACGACTATATTGGAGCATATCTTCTCGGAGAGGAAAACCCGGTCCGCGGAACTCGGCTTCGGGAAAGGCTGCCAGGTTATCCCCGTAGGAGACTTCACCGTAAGTGCGGTAATAGGCGATATCGAACCCGTACTCCGGGGGAACCAGATGGTCAAAGCGTGACCTCTCCAATCGCTGGTAGGCCAGAGCCGCCATCGCTGCGCGCGCCTTGTCCAGGGACTCCCCGCAACCGCGGTATAGATACTGAGGCTCTATGGCTACCCGCGCCCTCCAATCGGGAGAACGTACAACCTCGACAGGTAGGCCACCCGGCAATAAGCCGTCCTCCACGTAGGAATCGATGAGCTCATCGTCGCGAACCGCTGTCGGATGGAACCACGGAGCGCGGGAATATATCACCAGATCGGTAAGGGGACTCCACCTTCGAAAGGATTCGTTTGAGATCCAACCTCTGGAGTTTGCTACCAAGGGCATCGCATGAGCGGAGTTCCACGCCACCGCGTTAATGTCCAAATCCTCCTGAGGATGTCGGTTGCTCGCCAAGGCGGAAGGTTCGGTACCTGACGGAGCCGCATCAAAACCGGAGAAATATCCACCCTGCTGGGGAGCTTCGTTGTCTGCCGGCGCGGAGGCCGACGGCCCCGAGAGTGGGTTGATGACGTATGGGTTCATTCCCTTGAGAGGGCTGGTTGAGACTGCTGTTGCGAGAAGTTGCTTATCGCCGAAAGTCGGAGGAGTAGAAGAAAGTTGTACCGATGTGCCGGTTTTGTGGAGATCCTCAGAAGTGGTGAAGGACCCCATTGGGAGAGAAGTATATATAGTGACCGGAAAGCGAGAAACCCGCGGCTCAGAATGTTCTTCCTCGTCTTAAGGAGGGAGAGATGTAGAGCAACGCCCAGTTAGGGGATACTTAAAGATGCAACTCATAGAATGAGGGTTGAACCCTCCGAGGGTTATGACTATGATCCCCTCTAAGGTGTGCTGAGGTGGCACGGTTTTCTGGTTAGAGTTCGCCTATGAAGGGAAGATTCGGATGGCCCATGGTTGGATTGGCCGCGTGATACACGTGGCTTAATTTCGGCACCGATTTTCTGATATTTGTTAGAACGTTGGACTTTTGGGCCCTGACAGTGGGATCTCCACGTGTATGGCCCTGAGCAGGTGTGCACTACTGTAATTAGTAGAGTTTAGTTAGTGGGCCCTAGTTAGGGAGACCAGATCTGACAGTCCGAAGCTCAGAGTAAATGGGAACCAAGGTTGGTCTTCGATACCTTTAGAGGTTCTTCGTCGCCATCGTTTCGGCCTTACAACCCGGAACGGGCTCTGGTTAGCAAGGCCTGCGTAGGGACACGACTCCACTTGGAGAGTGCCCACGTTTGGGTTCCGTGCAACCACCCCCTTGGGACCGCTCAGACGACCTGCGTGCACGATACCCCGTGGGGGTTCTGCTTACTTGTTGCGTGCTTTTTGTGTTTCCTTTCGACGACAGGTTTTCGCCCCTGTATTGGGTTTCTTTTGTTGTTTCGCCCCTTTTCTGGTTCTCGGGTCCGGTGCCTGTCAGTGCCCGACCCTCGCCCCGTTTTTCCTCTTCGCAGGATTTTCCCCCATTCTTTGGGATACCCATACCCGTTCCCGACCCAACGGTTTCTACCCCTCACCTCCGTCGGTACTGCCGGAATCCCCCGTGGGAGTTACACCCCACACTACGGGTCGAACTGAGGGCTCTGTCTCTGAGTCTGCCTCCCCCAGGGAGCAAGGCTTCGAACACCTTGAGAGCACTTCCCGTCGCCGGGTTTTGCTCCACATAAATGACATCGTCTTGTTTCCATATCTTGTGGCCTTGGTGTCACCGTCAGCGCCAGAACGACCTTTTGTCGATGATACAGGAGCATCGAAACTTCTTACATGGGGTGGTAAGGACCCGTCGGGGTTATGGTTTCTCTTCCAGTGACCATACTCGCCGCAAGTGTCGCAGGGATACTTCATCGTAGGTGACAGTCCCTTCGAGCGATTACGGTCATTGCTTCTATAGTTTCGAGGCGGAATCCGAGCAGCGCTCGCAGACAGTTGAACATTGGACGAAGTAGTCGGTACGGGATTGTGAACATCACCACACTGGCGCAACACCGATGCTATCTTTTCGTACTTAACGGTATTCAGGAAGCCCGTTGTGGTGGCTTCCGGTGTCAAAGTGGTGTCTGTTGATGCAGCCGCCAATACGGAGACACGCTGTCCGTTCTCAAACGCCGAGTTTGCCAGGAGCATGAACGCGGTGAGGGCTTCGGGGAGTTTGGCCGTTCCTGATTGGGCATTGAACTTGGATTCTTGGGCGTCGAATCTGAGTTCGAAATTCCTGAAGTATTCCTTCGTGGCCCGCTTAACTTGAAGCAGATTAATAAAGTTAGCATAGACTTCATTGACAACCGAGAGAGAATCTCGCTTGTAAATAGCCTTAACTATCGATTCTGCACCAGTATCCGAGGCCACGTCGGTGTCTGGGATTGCAGAGCACAAGTCTCTCGCCCTGCCGTACAGTGGACACTTCAACATAATCCCTCGCAGGGCTACAGGGATCTTATTCGAGTTGGAGTCGGGCAGCCTGTCTTGGAAGGCTGTCTAGAGCGAGACAGATTTAGCATAGTCTTCTTGGTTTCTTTTACCATCAGTCCAGGGAACGTTCTTGAGGTCCCAGGAGAATCTTGGACGGCTAGGGTTATTTGAAAAACCTGGTGCTAGGCCCATTACTAAGTATTGAACAGTATTCGGGTACTATGACAGTCCTAGGTCGAGCTATTCGAAGTGTTGCCGTCATTGCATGGTAGTCAGGTGACTTCCGGCAGCAGAGGCTGTGTTTATATAGAGTTCAGTGTTCAGTCTACAGACTAGTACTTTGTGATACATCTCAATAGACATAAGCGGTTTCAATGTAATATCTATTCTCACGTGCATACTACTTGTAGTCCATGACATTCATAAAGGAAGTATTCAAGAACTAACAGCAGCTCATCAGCCACAACAAAATAGAATTGCCGAGAGGATTAATCTAACACTATGTGAAAAAGCTCAATGCATGCTGTACTATCAAGGTTTACCTAAAGTATTCTGGGCAGAGGCCGTTCAAACTGCAAATGCGTTAAGAAACTTTATGGCAACGAAAATTCTGGGAGACATGAGTCATTTTGAAAAATGGTCTGGAAGGAAACCAAACATTTCTCATCTTCTCGTTTTTGGATGCAAAGCGTTTGTTTTAATTCCAAAAGATAATAGAAGGAAATGGGATCCAAAAGCCAAATTATGTACTTTTCTTGGATATGAAGGAAAGAACTACCGATTCATGGATGAGAAGACAAAGAAACTCGTCCTGAGTGCGAACGCTAAATTTCAAGAAATACCCGATACAAAAAAATTTGAGATTGAAGTGAGAACGGAAAAAAATCTTCAGAATCAGGAAGAAACGCATCCAATATTATCAGAAAATATTCAAGGACAACATGACGTTCACGAAGACAGTGAAGAAAATATTGACGCGGTTCCCAGACGTTCAGAAAGAATCAGAAAAAAGCCTTCATGGCTAACTTACGAACATGCTGATGAAAATGAGGAAAGGTAACAAGGAGCAGCAATGATGCTGGCTAATGAGACAGAACCGAAGACATGCAATGATGCAATCATAGGACCGGATAAAAACAATTGGATTAGTGCAATAGAAAAAGAAATGACTTCTTTACAGGAAAACCAAACATGGTAACTGGTTCAAGTCTCACCAGAAATGAGAATACTTTCTCCAAGATGGGTATACAAAGTCAAGCCGAAGACATAAAATCAAGACAAAATATTCAAAGCTCGGTTTATATGCAGAGGGTATCAACAAAACGACGGACTTGACTATTTCGAGACATATGCACCTGTTGTGAGAATGGCATCTCTTCGGACCATGATGGCAGTTGCATTACAAAGAAAATTGCACATATACCAAATGGATATAAAGACTGCTTTCCTAAATGGAATACTTGAGGAAGAACTCTTTATGTACCAACCTGAAAGATATATTGATGCAGAAACTCCAACTCATGTATGCAAACTTGAGAAATCAATTTATGGACTGAAACAGGCACCAAGACCATGGTACAAGGTAATCAGCAAAGTGTTGGACAATATGAACTTTGAAAGATCCCATGCCGACAGTGGAATCGTTATTGGAAATATTCATGGCAACATTATCTATATTGCACTATATGTAGATGATTTGATGATAGCATGCTGTTATAAAGGTATTCTGGATATGGTTAAAAACCAAATTAGCTCAACATTCAAAATGAAAGACCTAGGAAAAATTCGTCATGTTTTTGGAATTGGAATTGATTACAGCCCAGAGGAAAGACATATGAAACTTGCACAATCAAATTATGCTAGAAAGGTTTTAAATCTATTCAATATGGAGTCGTGCGAAGAATTTATTACGCCCATGGAAGCCAATATAATTCTTAGAAAGACAGATAATAAGGATACGAATATTGGAAACATTCCGTACAGAGAACTTATCAGTTCCTTGATGTACTTCATGCTGGGAAAAATACCAGACTTGGCTTATGCTATTGGGGTACTCATCCTGTTTTCTGAAAATCATTCGATGGAGCATTGGAAAGCCTGCAAACGAATGTTGAGGTATGTCCAGAAGACAAAGGATTATTTCTTGCTCTTTGAAAGATATGAAACACCAAAAGTAACATTATACAGTGACGCAAGGTGGGGAAATACAGAAGAACGAAAATCTATCTCTGGAATTGGGACATACTACGGAAAATGCCTTCTGTCGTGGAGCAGCAAAAAAAACAATACTGTTGCTCTCTCATCCACTGATGCCGAACTAATAGCTCTATCTGAGACTGTGAAAGAAGGACAAAGAATTTCAAAATTATTGTATGACTGGACATATGAAATTATCACCCCTTTCAAAATCTTTGTTGACAATCAGTCTACGATTGCCATATCTAAAAACAAAGGCAGTCATTGAAAGAACAAACATATATCTATAAGATATTTTTATGCTCAAGAATGCTTGAAGAATGGAGAGCTGGTTCTTGAGTACTGTCGAACAGAAGATATGGCAGCTGATATTTTTACGAAGTCACTGAACAGAATCAAGCACTGTAACTTCATGAATATGCTTGGGTTTAGGCAGTTATCAAGTTGAGGGAGGGTGTTGTAGAAACCTCTAGAAGGTCTTAAGGAATCCACTAGAAACTCTTCTATGAATTAGAACTGTGTAGAAGCATCTAGAAGCTTCCATAGAACATTTATTGTAGAAACTCTAAGAACTATCTTAGAAGTAATGCTGTGCTTCTAGAACAAAGCAGCAGTGCTTTAGAGAACTATAAAAGAATATGAGAATAAAGACTGAGTCTCGAAAAACGAACTCAAGTCTACACTTCACCAAGTTATCCGCGTTCTAAGTGTACTTCAAACCATCAGTGAAGTGTCGACTTGAGTTCGCTTTTTTTTTCGGCTACGTCTCTGTTCTCTTTTCCTTTTGTATTGCTTTAGAGCACTTCTAAATTTTTCTGGACGCATATCATTTTGTTCTGAGATATTACTTGCATTTTCTACATAAAATTCTACAGAAGCTCTTCGATGCCTCTACCTACATCTATTCCATAAATCAGTTTCCAGTTGCATTCTGGAACCTTCTGCAGATTTCTACAACAGTGTGAGCGCGCCAAGACGTTCCACGTAGTCAATTGCTTCCTTTTAAACTGCGGACTGTAGCTTAGGGATCTGGAAAATGGGGTCTGGGTTATGAAGCCTCCCAAAATCTCGAAGGGCGTAGGGTGAGTTGCATTGTGGCTTTCAAAGTTGTATTGGAACTTTACTGCAGCTTTAGAACAGTACCAGTCCGTGGAAAAGGACTGGATGGTTGAACGTAGCATCGAGGAGATGGTCTGGATGAAGTTCTTGAATTATCCATCAGAGTGAGGGAGTCGAAGTGCAGCCACGTGCGACCGGATGATTAAAAGAGTTGGTAACTACTTTCAAAATGCAAAGGTTTCCTTGGGGTTCCTTTCGGATATCATGGTGCGCGAGGTTTCATGTTTGGAGAACAGATGAATTTCATGAGAGATATTGTCTCCTTAGCGGATTCTTTTTTTCGGGCGTACAAAAAAATAACCTGTTCGGATAACTTGTCGATTATCACCAAGGTAGCATCTTATCCGTTTGTAGAGCAGGAAAATTCCGTCAGGAAGTCGAGCGATACGATCTTCCAGCAACAGACCAGAATGAGTAATGGTGGCTGAAAGCCCCCTGCGGTCATATCGGACACCTTGTTCCTTTAGCATTTGAAGCATTTGCGCGTATAGTTAAATATGTGTCTGTACACGTTCGGCCAGAAAATTGTGCGTACTGCCCTGCTTTTTGTCTTCTCAGCACCCAGGTGCCCCTTTAAGTGGAAGTAGGATATTTGCTTCGTTCGGAGAGGAGAGTGATGGATGTAGAATCTGAGAAAGGCGGTTCCAATCCTGTAAGGCAGCCGGTTCTTGTACATGTATTTCCGCCCCTGTTGGCTTTTAGATGGCTGTTTTGCTCAGTCAAAAGCCGGTCGAATGTGTGGGGTCCTCGGTGCAAAAATCTTGGACGCGTTCGTGTAGAGAGGGCAATTTTAGCGGATAGGAAACTGAGTCGTGGAGGTTCGTGGTCTGGACGGCGGTTGAGTGAGTCCGGAACAACGATTTTCGACCCCAGGATATGCCGCACAGTGAAATTGGATCCGTGCAGCTCGTCCTGCCATCTGCACGGGCGTCGAATAAGGCGAGATTTCATTGGGAGGTATGATATCGGGTTGTGGTTGGAGAGTAATGTGAAGGATATGCCTAGTAGGTGAAGGCTCCAGTATCTAAGAGATATCATCATGACAAGAAGCTTATGGTCCCCTGTGGCCCAATTAGATTATGTATGGGACAGCTTGTGAGAGGGAAAGACGAGGGGGTGGTTCTCATGCAAAAATGTAGCACATACTGTGTATTATGACGCGTCTGGGGCGAGTGTCACCGGTTTGGTTGGGTTAATGTGTTCCAAAACTGGTGCAGTGGTGAAAGCCTGTTTGACTTCTTCGAAGGCTTGCTGTTGTGGTGGAGCCCAGTTGAACATATGAAATCGCATAATGTCCATTATGCGAATCAGAATTATAGCGTAGCCTTTTACAAGGCATTGGCAAAAGTTGGCGAGGCCACCGAATTGTTGTCCTTGACGAAACGTTCCGGGAGTAGGCCAGTTTTAAATGGAGGTAACGAGATGGTTTTGTGTTGAAACCCAGGTTCGGAAAAGCGGAATCCCTGAATTTTGACATTCCTGGCTCCGAAGCTGAATATGCTCTGCTTCGCAAACAGCTTGTGTTTGCTGAGAGCAGAGAAACGGCGCTGACGTGGGCTTTGTGTTCTTCCACCGTGTGGATATAGACTAGAATGTCTTCTTTGTACAACACGAGGCAATGGCCATTAAGAGGGCGCAAACTGGATGCTCTTAGACGATTCAGTGCTTGAGTTTATTGTTGTGGTGCACAGACTCGAGGAGGGCTGCCGCAGCTGCGCAGCCCTTCTTATAGGCCTCCATCTGGGTTACAGCTTGGTCACAGAACTGCTTTTCACAGTTCTGTTCGGTTTGTCTGTTCCTAATGTTTGAGTTGTATAAACTCCTAGAAAAATGTGTTTCTAGTGATCACTGCCCGGATAGGGCAGACAGTATCCTAAACTACATTTCTGTTCCTTCGGAACGTTTGGGCGCATTCCTCTAACATTGAGAACACAAGAAAAAGTTTTATTGGAAATGACAAGTTTACTGGTGTGCTTGCATCATCTAGCGGAGGGACGGGCAGTGCACATTCGGCGGTGATAAATCAGCTCATATTTCCTGGAGTACCTTCGATTGCAGTGTTCACATTGAAACACTCTGGTGTCAACACTAACCGGGTTCGTCCCGTGCCTCGTCTCGCAATGCCTGAGCATATTGTGTTTCACATTTGTTACATAGGGGCAGTGATCACATCGGAAATATGCATCTTCATTCTCAGACAGCTTAGGCGTCGTTGGCTGACTTGATCCGGCGCTACGATGGAAAGTTCGAACATGGACTCGAAGGGAACTACTCTTATTGAACACTGACCCACACGTCTCGCATTGAAATCTCTCGTTTCCTTCGTGAACGTTTCGAATATGATTAGCTTTGAAGTATTCATTCTTCAGCTGCATAGGGCAGAAATCACATCTCACCGTCCTCTCCCTCTCCTGTCGGCTTGAAGCATGAGCTTTTCTCATATGCCTCTGAAGGGCTCTGTGGTCTCCAAATCGTCTATTGCACACAAAGCACGGCACGAGTTCTTCTCTCTCTACATGTGAAAGCAGCAGTTCGTTTCGAGGGTATTTCTCTCTACCATTGCCAGCTCCCATGGCCTCCATTTCATCCGCCATTGGCATTAATTCAACAATATCCATCTCGGCCCTGCTACCTACGTTGCGACTGCCCGCGCCACGGCTGCTTGAGCCTCTGCTACTTCCGCCGCGGCCGCTTCCACCGCGGCTACTTCCACCGCGGCTACTTCCGCCGCGGCTACTGGGAGCTCCCATACGCTCCACTTCATCTGTGATTAGCATTAAATCGAGAAAATCCACATCAGCCCGGCTACCCACGTTGCGCCTGCCGCCGACGCGGCTGCTGGAGCCGCGGCTACTTCCTCCCCGACTACTTTGGGCCTGGCTGTTTTGGGCCTGGCTGCTTTCGGCTCGGCTTCTTGCGGTTTGGCTTCTTGTGACTCGGCGGCTACTTTGGCTCCTTGTAACTCGGCTATTTGACGACGAGCCCTGCATTTTTTGGTATCAGTATCCTCGGAAAGGTTTTTGGAAAAAAAAGCGTTACACTTGTTGGGTTCTTCTAGAACTCAGAACTTGTCAGTTGCTTGCTTTGACAATGGGTAGAAACAGGCAGGAGATGACAAGTAAGTACAAAGCATACTTATACACATGCAACATAGAACTATAATGATTCGACAGTTCCTAAAATACATGCATACTGGGAATATGAAAAACAAAAAATGTAGCGTTTAAGACTAACCCTATTTAAAAGTCTGTCCCTTGAATTGGAAACGCAGTCTATGATACTTAATGCTGCTTATACATCTGCTTTTCACCAAACGTTTTTGAGGACTACCGAGATACAGTGGTGTGTCATGCCCCACACAAAAAATAAGTACTTCAAAAGGGGCACGCCGGGTTCTTCTGGGGTTTGAGAGAGATTAGCATGATAAAACAAAAACTAAGTTTGAGAATGATCGGGCCTGAGCTAATTCGTATCTATTCCACAAAAAATTTGAATACTTGCTTCGTGGCGGGATTTGGTCATGTCTTCGTTTCCAGCAAAAAGGGATACTGCGGCAAGAAATGAATATATAAAACCATGTTGAAAGTTCTGAGATCTGTTCTTTTGGCGTGATAATGACGCACCGCAGTCAGCTCCATGAATACTGGCAGTGTGGGGTAGCAAGCTCGAGCAATATGAACAATTTGTTACGCATTTGCGCCAAGCGGACGTCCTAGTGAGCCACAATGACGTTTAATGTAAGGGGCAGGTTGGACTCCGTTCATGAGCTCTATCGGACCCAGGCACAAGTGAATAAAAGCAGTGGCCTTCATTGGAAGCGACAACCTCAAGCGGGGCCGAGAAACCAACGCGACAAGTGTGCCCTTCTGTGTTAGTACGGGGTTCTGCGCTGCACTCTCCAAAGTCGTCAACAAACCATATCTAGTTTTCCTCGACTGTTGTCTGAGGAGTAATAACGAGCACAAGAAGCAAAGCCCTTCCGACCGAAAAAGCTAGCGATGAAGAACGAGCGGAGCCTTATGAAGCTGATCAAGTTTGTGACTATCGTTCTGCAGAGTGGTAGATGGTCAAAGAAATCGGTAATATAGGAAGTGGTACGTTTGCCAAGCCGCTCAAGCGTGACTGGACTCTCTCCCTCTGTCAGATTACTTTTATGTGGATGCAGCTTGAACCAGCTGCTAGTGAAAATGGGCTTCCCAACAATTTCAGGCTTTCTACAACATTCCTTTCGAATCGCTAATGTTCGGCCATGCCCACGCCTGCCGTCCAAACCCAAAAGAGGCACGAAAATCGTTCAGCTGTGATTGGCCCACCGAAAACTTGGGTTTGGGCGTTTTGCTCAAAAAAAAGGTGATCCCCAACACCTGCATACCCCTAGCCAGCCAACATCTAGCGATGTTATCGACATCTGAAGATGAAGCAGCAGTAGTTACCGCTATTGCGCCCGCTGCTACAACTACAATAATGCATGAAAGTCATTCCAAACCCATATATAGGGGTTGTAAACGCCGTAGATGCACCACGGGCAAGGGAAACGATCTCGTCGTCGTTGCATCCCAGCCCCTTCCCGGTTGCCTTGCGAGCGATGGCTCTATCATTGGTGTCAGCGACTGACGCACTCATATTACATATGAAAGGCCAGTAAAAGACTCGAGACTGTCACTTCTATGGGATAGAAGTGACAGTCTTGAGTTTTGTTTGCGATAAAATAAACATAAGAAGCAACCTTCCGATGGATTTGCATTGCAGTGCCCGTTTGGCACGAATTGGCCGCACCAACCTGGCCCCAAAGCCAGCCCAGAACAGGGGGTTCCCGCTTGAAGTTAAGGATTCTACGCTGGTTGGGGACTATCTATCCTAAATCCAAAACGGGGGTTTCGGCTTAGGTCGTGTTTTGGGCTTTTGCGTTATCCAAAGGTACCCTTCGGTACCTATTTCGACTCCAAGCAGAACCACAACGAAGTTTTGGGGTTTGGGGGGTAGACGTGAGTGTACACCTGACTACAAAGATGAGCGATGGCCTGCTGTAGTGCCGTCCAGAATGTAGAGTACGGTGTGTAGCTCTGAAGCTGGCGACAGGTCCTGGAGAGAACTGTGCTACAGCCGGAGAGATACTCGCAATAGCAGCCTTAAATAGAGCTGTTTGCGAAGTCAAGAATGGCCTGCGAGGAGGTTGATCGACGAAAACAGTACGGACAGTGTGGATGGATTGTGATGATTATCGTCGTCTTTACTGCTTGCAAGTCAGTTTAGCACTGCACGTTAACTACACGTCGTATTTCACTCCGAATGCAACGCAGGTCAATCTAGACCACCATCGTAAACGAGACATTTGCAGTGCCATCTTCTGGTGAGAACGACGCATGTACTACAAAGCCCCCACTGTGCGCGTAGAATCTCTACAGCGTGGTCATGTCCTTAAAGTATATTCGTTCATGATGTCGATCAGGTTCCTCTTTTGTCAGTGTCAGGCAATAAGGTAAAGCACATTCTTTACAGCAATCGATTTCTCCCAGTTTTTTTCGAGAGCTTCCCCTTAGAACATTACCCATCTCCGAACGGTCAACAGCCAACAAGTGACTCTAGCATATATGGGGAAATAAAGAGAAAGAGATTTTACATACCAACGTACTTGCCTTAAGTGGACCAGTTGAGAGGGGTCCCGTGGGTCTGGAGATGGAGTCTTACGTTCGTTCTAATATGGTTTTATCTCTTTTCTGTGCATGGAAGCGAAGTCTCCTCGATGGAAAAGCAGAACAACATTTGCGTTCTTCACGTTCTTTTTAAGTGTGGCTGATTGGGATGGACTTTTGTTTTAGCTTTCAAATTAGATTTGAATACCATAACGCTTTCATGCAAAAATTGTGTTGAAACCTGGGCTTATTCACATTATTATTTATGATCATATTACAATCGCAAGTATTGAGTGTTATTAAAGTGTTTTCATCCTTGTTTCCTTCATTGCATACTTTTCACATGTTGACCGCAAAGTAATGTCGCTTCTCAAAGAAAGGTGTTGTCGCTCTTAGACTGTGTGACAGAGCGCAAGCCACTTTTCAGAGCGAAAGTGAGACACCGCCCTCGGTGAGTGTCGGTGTGGAACACTTAGAGCAAATAGGGCCACGAGGCCAGATCAAATACAGACTATAATCCACTTTAAGCTCAATCAACGATCTTAGGACAGCTGAAGCTCCTCCTAGGGATATCGGTCGTATTAGTAGATATCTATTACAGAATGGAGAGTCTGGCTTTTTGTTCACAGATTCAGCCAGAGCTTCCGTCGTCTCGCGTATCCAGTATCAGTGTTACACGTTGTATATATTTCTATTGCGTTTAGAAGGGAGAAGTGGAAGCCTGTGTAAGGCGTAAGCAGCCAGTGGTTAGACGCGTAACCTACTACCTACACCTCAATGGTGAAGTGTGGTTGCCTACATTATGCAAACCTCAAGGTATACCCTTAGCCTTACTCATCCGGGCCTGTTTGTTGTAGCGGGGAATGTGACGGAAACGATCGCATGCAGAAAAACAGGCTGGTTATAAAATGGTGGAGGCTCAAGGGGAAGCATACAAGATCTTAGAGTAGTTTATCTGAGTGATTCTTTTTGTCTCATCTGAGAGCCAGGATGGTGGTGGAACTCTGGCTTAAGTACCGACAATGTAGCTCTCCTAGTTGTGACGACCAAATGCTACGTAATGATTTGACAAAGTCTAATCCTACGTACTAACACAAAGAGAGTAAGTTAAACGTACTGAATTGCCATGCTGACAAAATGGTTAGTGCAAAATAAATATCTACCTAAGATAAGCTGCCACGCAACCATAGCAGCTAATGCAATATGCAATTCATACACTTTCTCTTTCCTTGTAACTATAGTAACGACTAAACACTGAAGAGTCTCGCATCTCCATCCTTGAATATTTGTGAGCGATATTTCCTGAGAACATCGTGAGTTGTAGCGTAATGAGAAGTCAGCTGTTCGATTTCGTCAACGGATCTGCTAAGTTGAGCGTTTCGGCGGTCCATATCATCCTAGAAACGTTTTGTGTTTTAAATTCAAAACGGATAACATTGATATCGGCACGAATAGAACGACCAAATGGAGTATGGCCGGTAGAGAGAGATTCGTAGAGATCTTCAGAATCTGTTACCACTATCAAATCAATATCGACCCCCAAGAGCTTTTTATAAGCTTTAACAAGTATTTTGCCTTCATTGAAAGCTTCTCCAATTGCTAGAACCTTAGCTGAACCACTGCATTTTACTGGGCGTTTCGAATTATGCGACGTCCAAGTAATTGTGTTTATAATAGATCCTCTTTCAATCTTACCGATTAAACGGCCTTCAATGTAGCCAATTTGTCCATAGTCTTTGTTCCTAGCTGCGTCAGAAAATATCAAACTCGAGATTGGATACTGTTTTTGATCATTTGATCTGTTAAAGGACATGGTGATGCCATGTTTTTTGAGAGATCGAAGAAGGTTAATTTGAGAAACCAAATCTTTCACTGAGGTATTTTTTTGCTTTTGTTGCAGATAACTTGCTGCTAGGGCGCACAGTGGAGATACAGCGGTTCCCAACCAACTCAGAGAGCTATTGAGATATCTGAATGCGGCATTCTCGAGTTAACTTAGGCACTCGTCTGTTTGTTCCCGACTTCACCGGTCAATTGGATATGATTCTTTATTTGTAGCTTTTCTTCTCCACGTAGCTTAATAGCCCCATCTTCGTTCTGTGTGACTGATAGTCTGAAAAAATTGAATGTTTTTGGGCCATAAACGATGGTACCGAGCTGATATAGCTCGGATATCTTCACGACTGTATCCTGTAGCGTCTTCTTGGGTCCAGAAAATATTACACCGTCCACAACTTTGACAGCCACAATGTGTGACGAGCGTTTTTGTGTGCTATATAACAACTGTGGGACGTAAACGAGCTGTAAAAACCCAATACTTCTGAAAAGGGTGTCTCTATGTTCTTGCCATTAACGCTGGCATTCACGAGACCTTACGCTGTCGCCAGGAGCAGCCAATAGTATTCATGGCGATCTGAGACTTCGCGCGGGCACGACGTACACATCGCGCCTAGCACCTCCGGTCTGGAGAAATGCAGATTTAAAGTCGATTTATGTAGACAAAAGTACAAAAACCTGTATGTAGCTTGTACAGGTAGAAATTACGCAGAAAATCATTTTCTCAGCAGTTGGCCTCTTGTAGATATTTTAGTTTATTGTGGGGCGTGTAAAACGCACGAGTGAAACGCGTGCCGCTTCGTGTTTACGAACGAAAGCGACGCTCATCGGTCCTACAATTTCACTCAACTAATATAGGAATTAAGTTGTCTATATAAGGCCGATCTCTGTTGGCTCCGACCAACTCTGGTCAAGTCAGCTCGACAAAAAAGGCTCACCTCCCCCCCCTTCTCTGGCACTAAAAATATCTCTTAGCACAGTCTGTGTCTCTATTTATATCAACTGTTTTTCTTTTCTTTCTTTACTTGGGGTTGGGGCCGCTTTTTACCGCGACTGCGCCGACATTTTCTGCAAACCCGTCACTCACGTGGGACTGTGTAGCACCTTCTGTTGTTAACAAAACCGCTTGATACGGCGTAGAGCTCACACCCTACGGCCATTTGGCGTTCGTTCAAGAGTAAGTGACTTTCACTGCTCTTTTGGTATTGTTTGCAAGTACTTACTTTTGGTCTTGCATACACTGCCAATTTCTTCAATTTATTCGAGCAAATATTCAACTTTGAGAGGTTCCGATCCGAAAGTGGAAGCTGTCAGCGTCACAAAGGAAGCCCACCCCTCACCGACTCTTTGCCTTCCACCGAACCCCTTAGCAACCCGCGCGCCCGTATCATCCTTCGGGTCGTTACTCAGCTTGAGAACCGCCACCGCCGTCCTCCATCTCGTAAACTCTCCTTGAAGCGCTGTGCTGTTTGTAGCATCAACGTCCAGAGAAACCGCCAATTAGAAGTACATAAAGGCGGCCTAAAGCACCAAAACGCACTACGACGCGCTTATTACGAAGACATCGCCGTTTGGTGCCTTGTATGCGATATCAAGTTTCCCGAAGCTCACAATCTCCGAGTTCTTTATAAAAGTCGTCGCCATCGTGCCGGCCTCAGAAAGTAGAACAATACTGTTTTCTAAAACGTTTGCAATATATACACCCAGTTTTTAAATCGTAGTATAGGCCTTTTCACATTTCATTTATTATATCACACCTTTAAACCTTCGTCTTTGCCTGCCACAGTGCGTTTCAAAAACATATCCTTTCCTAAAACCGGGCAAAAATGGCGTTTTCTGTACTGTAGAGTGAATTTCTCACCGAGAAAAACCTTTTCAAGTAAAAAACCTTGTTTCTTAAACATATCCTTCATACAATAAAGAGCTCCATTATGACTTGTGTACCGCCTTTATCTCGCCAAAAATATATGAAAAGTATTAGAATGGACCCCAAAGGCATGATCCCAACTTTTATAGCGCAAAAACAAATAAAAATCCCAAAAACAAACAGTTATTACAGAACACTCTCTTTGGTATGAATTCAAGCGATGTTTGAGCCATACCGCATTCTTTCTAACAAAAAACGCGTGTAAGTAAGCTTTATCTGTTCTGTGATACTTCATCGTGCGAAAATAATTGAAATAAAACAGTGTTTGAATGTAAAATGTTCTTAAATATGACGCAAATTAAAAATTAAAAATTGATTAAACTATACAACAACAAAAGAATCTTCTTTTGAAAATGCACCATAAACGCAAACGTGCGTTGTGTTCCTCAGAAAAGCCTCTTTAAAAAAAGAGTATGAAAAAAAGATAATTTTTTGGACGAAAACTGTTAATATGAACGGACCAGGTTTCTTTAAATTCTATTAGTATGATAATGGCAAAAAAAGTTGAGTTTTGTAAAAATGTTCTTTGGTTATAGATCTAAGATGGTTTTAGATGGCATATTTGAAGTAACACTAACTAAAATAGCGTTTTAATAGCTTTAATCACTTAGAAACGTTATGATAAAGTGGTAGAAAGTTTTGTGCTACTTTATTCCTACTTTACGTATGAATTGATTTATGAGTTTTAGCAGGATAGTGCGCTTGTAAAACAGTCAGATGTTTAGAAACAGTACATGAATGGTTTGAATATGACTGATACGGATCTTTCATGACGAATTTCCAATGTTCAGTTTATTGAAAACACCAATGGAGTGCTAGATTAGATGATTTATGGGCAAATTAGACAGTTCAGTACAGTTTTTTATTCGAAAGTTTGTATCACAAATTACTGGGACAAAATAACGTTTAATTTAATTCATTTTTTTATTGAATAAATGTTAACACACTCTGTAAGTGTCAGTAGGGTTAGAGAGGCGAAAACAAACTACTGAAAGCGCGCTGTAGAGAATATGGCTGACGAAAGGATATGTTTTTGAAACAGTTTTTTGACGATTTTTTTCATGTGTTGTTTTTATTGAGTGTACTGTAGTCGAAAAGGCATTTTACGAAATATTTGTGCAAGGAATATGTTTTTGAAACCTTTATATATTGATCATATTATTATTTGCACTTCCTACTCATTACACTCACTCTTTCTGTCGTCTTTCATCGACTTCTTTTCTTTGCCCTATCCTGGGCTGGTACTCTCGAGAGCATATCTTCTACTTGTGTCCCCTTGGGTTGTAGCCATCCGCGTTGTGTCCCCAAACTAAATTTGAACGGATATGACGTTTACAGCCTCCATGTTTAGCACAATCTTACAATGTCACGGCTCCCGAGCGTCATTCGACGTGTTTTGATACTATGAAAACGGCCCTAAATGAAGCCGTTACCTTGGACAAGTTGTTTGTCCCTTGTGCTTTTTGACAATCAAATCAAAATCAGCCGATTCAAAGCCCACTACCGGCCTGCTTTTGCTTGATGCCCTTTCAAGATACTGTACTGAAAGAGCAGTACTTTTTTGATCCCAGCGAATCCGTGGAACCTAATCCACGTCGACATGTCCCAAAGGCACCACGTTGATCCAGACAATGAACTGCAACGTTGGCTTTACAGCCTGTCACGCAGGAGATACATCCTCGTCACTGCGCTGCGTCTTCCTCAGCTGCTCCTGCGACATCATCTGGCTCATTTAGTAGCAGCGATGCGTTCGTTTCCGCTTGTGTACCTCGCCACTCATCAACTGCATTCGTTCCATTCTTCGATTTGTTGCAATCCCTCCCCTGCCGTTCATATAAAAGGCCACCATCTTGCTCCACACTTTCAGCGAACTATCTTTTTCATCTCGCCTCTTTTTGACCAGCGGTTCTTCATCCGTTCCATTATGAATTTAAACCGTTTTATATTCGTCACCGCTCTCCTAACCCTTACATATGCCTTACCGTGTCCAAACGGCACCACAGCTGGCGCAGCAGATTTGTGCTTCCCTTTGACAGATGCAGGTTGCCCTCCAACCACCTTCACAACTGTTGGCTTCATTGGTCGCGATTCGCCGGTCCCCAACGTGTGTCGAGCTTGTCCAGCCAATTCCACAACTTTTGGCTTCGACATTCGTGTCTGCCGTCGTATCGGTTTCCCCTGTCCCAAAGATCATCGACAGAACTCTCGGGGCGACTGCGATCGCTGCCCACCAGACACTCGCTACGACCTTCGCGTAGAACGTTGTGTTCCATGCCCTTCGGGATCTGGCTCCGTTGGTGGCTTGCCACTTCAATGCGCCCCCTGCTCAGCTCTCATTCTCGCCGAAGCCGACGCCTCGAGATGCACCGGTTTTAACATTGTCCCGTTCGATATCTCTCGAAGATGTCCTTCTGGGACTTATGTTCTTCGTCGCGACAGTTTAAACCTACCTATATGCTCACGCTGCACTAAAGGAACATTTAGCGTAGGTCCGGACGCCACTGAATGCAGTCCTTGTCCCCCGGGTCTTGTGGCGACACGAGACGCTGCTTCCGCATGCACAACGTGCCCGGACGGATTCCAGGCGAACGAATTCGGCAGTGTGTGTATCAGAAATACAGATGGATGCCTGTTTGGTACTAAAGATATCGATGAAGAAAACCTATGTCCATCCGAAACGTGCGGCAATGGAGATAATTCCCTTTCTGCGGTGCGAGACAGGGTATGTGGACCTTGCTTTGCAGGAACATTCAGCCAACAATTCCAAAATTCTGATGGAAGATGCTCAGAGTGTGGAATTGATGAACTGAGCGATGGAAAAGTTTGTGCTAAGTGCCCGAACGGGCAAGTGCGGGACGGTCTTAGATGTGGGTGCCGTGGCCCTCTGGCTCTTGAACGCGGACTGGTGGGTGGAGTTTGTGAGAGTTGCCCAGCTGGAAGTTTCGGACAACCAGGTCCAGATGGAGATCATACATGTCAGAAGTGCCCCGCTGGAACTAGATACTTCTCCGTGGGAGACAGCCAGGTACTGGGATGTTTTATTGCAATTCGATGCAGAAGCTTCACAGATTTATGCGCGCCTTGTCTGTCGGGTTTTTTCTCTAGCGAGCCTGGATCGCTTGCTTGTGAGGAGTGTCCGGAAGGCACTTTTACATATGGCGGCGAGTCTGAGTGCCTAGAGCCAGGTCAGCCATCAGCCCCGGTTCCGTTCAACGACGCTTTCGGGAAAAAGATTCATTTTCTTTCATTCTAGAAACACAGACATGCTTCATTAAGAGCCCATCTTAGAATTCAGCACCGTACGTGCTTGATGTTCCCAACTATATAATCTCGCAAGAGTTAAATAATCGCAACGGATACCTTTGCTTGAACATACCACACTTTCTTGAGTCCATTGTTTTCTTTGTCCTCTCTAAGCCAACTTAGGTCGAAACCTTCTCCAATGCCCCGCGCCCAGTCTGAGGCGCGACCTCCACGGCGATCCCCGTACTCCACATTGCAGCAACAGCGTCTCACTATCTGCGTCGCCGCACGAGCGCGGGCCATTCCGAGCGAGTACTAAAAAATAGTGGTATAGTTTTGATTCCCGGAATGCGTACAGTGTTCAAGCATTGCTGGAACACACGTGTATAGAGTGCCAGCAGGGTCTGCACTTCCTATTCCATCGCTGGCGTCGAAAGCCTTAATGACCATTAGGGAAAATAATCTAGTTGTTATATATTTTTATAGATTTGTGTGCTGCATTAAACGCTGCTAGGAACTTTTCACCTGGAAAACGACAAGAGATGATGAATCTACTCTGACACATCTATGTCGTCGTTCCAGATCTGCGCTCTCGGTTGAACCTTGCGAGAAGATCGGTTAGAGCATGGAAACGTAGCGTCCCCAACAAACCTTCTGTGCCTCTCACTCGTCGTTTTCTACTCTAATTTGTGGCTCAAATGAAAGAACAGGGACAACAATATGCAGCTGTGGCTTTTGCCGTGGCTTGGGTTGCGTACTTACGGGCTTCGGAAACTCTCAACATCACTTACGATGATGTTGCTTTCCCGTGACCTCCGTCTTCGAAGCATTGAATTCTCGACCTCAACAATCATCGAAATTGCTCAAAGAAAAACTGGTAAGAATCAGTTCACACTGATTTATGAGTACGCTGTAGTATCCTTTCTTTCATCCCTCAATATATCTCAGCGACAGAGAAAGATCTTGCAGGTATCATACAGCGCTTATCTGCCAAACATCAAGAAAGCTGCAAAAAAAAGTTGGTCTACATGGGCCACCTACTGTTTACTCTTCCTGTTTTGTGGGAGCACTACACTTGTTTTTCAACCGTCGCTTTGCCGAAACGATTGCTTTGCACGAACGTTGGGCATCCATCAGTTCGCTTACGTACTATCTCAAAAATGGAAGATCGTTCTTGCACAAAATCTAACTCAGTACCGCCCGAAACGCGCATGTGTTTATTCATTGTACGAGAGGGTTCAACATTATGATGATCTGAGAGCATCACGCCATCCAAAGCACAAACTGTTCTTTTTGGAAGCGGCCAGAACTACGCCTTCCAATAGTAGAAACGCGGTTGGGTTGGGGTTGCTGGGTTGTAACAGGACGTGCTCTTGTGCACGTTCTGACCAGCTGAGATACAAATTCTCTTCGCCGTCGCCGCTTCAGGGTCAAACTATGGCAATTCTTCGACGCCTGAAGCGGTACTGGTTACCTAAACCTTGCAATAAACTTTATTACGTTCTACATCGAATCACCGGCGTCTATTATAGCAACAGCAATCGATAACATAACTTCTTCCTGATGTCTGCATAGGCAAATTTAACTCCGGTTTTCAGTCTTACAAGAAGCGATTTTGGACTAACTGCTGATTTGATCTGCGACATTGCTGTCTTCTGGTCATACTTGACTACCCAACTCAATCCATGACTGCGCAGAAGTTATGTGTAAAATATGAAGAGGGATTCCATTCTGGATCGGGCAGATCTTTCTGACATATTCATCTTCAAATTTTTGTCTACGAGTCTGTCCAAAGCAGAATTTGAAAGGAATTTTTGGCGCTTTCTGGACTTAGAATCTGATTATGCTTGCAGAGAAGTGTCCCTAAGGTTTTTCACCTTGTCTTCATCATTGATTAAACCAAGCTCCACTGTAAATTATAGCCATTTGGGGTTCTCGCAGAACGTAAGATTGACCGGACGTACTGGTTCTGTTGTTTTGGAGTCTACAACAGCCAGTTGCAGTGCACGAGCTTTGATAACAGTTTCATATTGGTCATACTGGTGCAAACATGTACGGATGAAGGCCGTATCGGTGTGGGTCATTTGCGGGAGACTGGGTCACGTCGAGACGAAGATCGGTTGTCCAAGTGTCAAATTGCTGCCAGCTGATTCGTTTGGTTGCGCATTGGATGCTGACATTGTTTCGTTGATCGAACGAAAAATGTTGAACATCGAAAACTTCAATCGGTACGGTTGAAGAAGAGACAATTGTGCTGTTACAGCAGCTGTTGGCGTCAACCAGAAAGCAAAGCTGCAGTGTAGTGGGTTTGATGCCTTCATTTACTGAGATGTAACTTAGAGAAGTCTTAAAAAATGATCGTGGGTGTCTACTGTGTTCGTGATTGGGAAGCACCACACAATCGTTGTCTTCTTTGGGAGTTATCCTAATTGTGGTGGGTGGCGTGCGCTACACCTCCAAAGCAACTGACTTTATCAATTTGTGTAGTTTTGCCATTGCCGCGTTAAAAACCTTATCGTAGAAACAAGTGGAACTAACTGCGTAGATGATTCACACGAAATGGTTGAGTAACTATGCAACATTTTTAGTCTCCATGCAAACACGCCGTAATTGTTTTATTCTTCAAAGACCATTCAAAAACTTGAAAAGGACCCGCGCCATTTGGATTTTTGCAGTATGTATGAAACTCGTTTTGACTGTATTGGCGAAGAAAGAAGACAGCAATGACCACTAAGATAGAAACGTACAGAAAAATGGCCAAAAGCGTATAAGCCCTAAGTTTGGAAATTATGGCTTGGATAATGATAATATTGCCCCATGCAATACGTCATAATCCACGAAATTTAAAGTACTCAATTTGAATGGAAGTCTTTGCAATGTCTATGTCTCCTCGCGTAGTTCGTGTGCATTGCTTTGTTTATATTATCTATGCAACGCATCTGCAAGAAATGTAGTGCGTGGTATATGCGGTGTGACGGGATTTCTGCGCAGTTACTGGGTAACTGTCGCAGAGCCCTACTAGGAAAACGGCTCTGTTCAGTCCTTTGACGAACTACAGGACACCATGTTGGTGGTATTTGTGACGGCCAATCAACAAGCGTTCGCTCACTTAGGCCTTATCCGCCTACGCGACTCGGCTGGCTCGTCATGAACAGCATCGCGAAATTATGGAATTCATAGAGGAAAGCGCGTTGTTCAGCCTCGTCGTCTGTGGTAACGATTTATGTTGGCTCGATTGGAGAAAATTCTTCAAATTGGTTTTTATTATTCCGAACGGGTTCGAGCAGTTCTGTTACCATCTCTTTCGGTTTGTGTTTGACTGTAGTGAAGATGTCTACACGAAAACTCTGTCAAGTGATAAAAACTGAAAAAGACTGTCAGATATACCTGCATAATCCCAGAGAGTGTTGAACGGCTTTACTTGGCCTTGTACAAAGTAAACAGGCAATAAATTGGAACTGCTACATATATATAGATTATTACGTGATACAATGAATCACATAAAAGTGGGCTGAGACTAATCCTCCAAAAGATTACTGGCAGCTCCGAAGTTCACTCGAACCGTAGTTCGCACATCTGCATTAAAAGAGGTTTAGGCTTAGAAAAGAAGGTGACATCATTGACTTCATTCGTCTGAACAGTACCACTTTCACGAATGCAGTTGAATATTGTTTACAAAAGCTTTGCCAATCAATACTACAAAGACGAAAAACAGCGCACAAGGGAGTACTTTGGTAATGGAAGTGATTCTATTAAATATATGATCTAGCTATGAAGACCAGCAAAGATGTGCCGAATATGTCGTTGTTTTTAATAGATTGGTGGTCTTTCTAACAAAGGGGAGTATAGATGTTGTTTCAATTGTTGTTGCATGACGTCTTTATTTGCAAAACCTTTTCAATTCTATTGAGGCATTAGAAAGAGCCAATCGAGGTCTAGAACTTTTGTTTTTGCATCCAAAACACGTTTGTGAAGGTGATGATGCGATTTCTTTGGTTCAGGTGATTTGCCATTGCGTACATTTGAAGTGGATTGCTGCACATATTACACTCTTTATTTGAACCTCGCTGGAGCAGAGAGTGAAGGTGTGGCAGCACTTGATGCGCATAGCTCTTAAATTATTGCAAAGACTAACGAAGACGCGATTGAGCAAGGACCGATGAGAAATCACACTCGCCCCTGTAGCCTGGCGATGGTGGTGCTGTTGTCCACGTCGCGTGTCCGCGATTTTAAATTTAAATTAAAAGCTCATATCCCACTTTCGGCCCTGGGCCAGCAGTGCAGTTTACATGCGCTGTGGCTTGCGGAGCGGGCTCCCGAGGTCAAGTTGGTGTAACTTTCCTGCACCTGCATCATGTAGATGCGGTCATGTAGATGCGGTCATGTAGATGCGGTCGTCCCCGAAAAACTCAATCTCTCCCCCTTCGTCCCCCGAATCGCCGCTGCTCCTCGCCTCCCAGAACCCCCCTTTCTTCCCATCTTCGCCACATGGAAAACGCCTGGAAACCCTACGAAGATTCCCGCTTACCGTTCGACAGATTTCGATACATTCTCTTTCATCCTTTTCTCCTCAAGCGGTTTTTTTTCCTGCCATCCCTCAACCTCGTCGGCCTAACAATCATTGAAATAATTGTCGCCTTGGCTCTGGTGGCCGGTACAGTTGTGCTGGGATATCTCTCCAAGGATGTAGATGCCGAACAATCTGGAAATATCGCTCAAGTGTACTGGGTTCCCTTGTTCATTCTAATCCTCTACCGCTCTCCTGTCGCCGTCGTGTTTGGCATTTCGTTTGAGAGATCCATGTTCTGGCATGCCTTCTTCGCAGTTCTTGCACTTGGATACGGCGTGTGGCACGGTGTTAGCTGCATGTACTGGGCGCCCCTCGATGACGATGGTGATAGTGGTCAACCAGTTCGCGGCTTTGAGGCCTTCGTCAGAGGTGAGCACAAATCTGAGTTTCTTTCGGGTGGTATCATTATCATCATTATGGCCGTCATCATCATCACATCCATTCACCCTATTCGCCGATTCGTGCGGCGTATATGGTTGTGGAGCCACCACATCCTAGCCATCGCAGCCATTGTTTTCTGCGCCTTGCATGGAGCAGGTGCCGCTGTTGCTGCATTTGCATTCTACATCGCCGATCGCCTGTTTGGATATGTGTTCCAAGCATATTGGCAGCATGTTCGAGTTGGTTCCGAAACCAGCGCCGCTCTGCTCCCGTCCGGATTCGTGAGGCTATCGATGCCAAGGACCTTTTCTTTCACTCCGGGCCAATATATTTGCATCAACATTCCTTCTATTTCTCTCTTTGAGTACCATACTTTTTCCATTGCTACGTGTCCTACAGATGGAAAGATTTGTCTTCTGATCAAATCAGAAGGGCATTGGACAAAAAAGCTTTGCAACAGAATCGAAAAACTTTCCTCACTCAGTAATGAGGAAGTTCCAATACGCGCTTTTCTTCATGGCCCAATTGGCAGTGTCGCCCTGGACTGGCAGTCTACATCAAAATATCAAACGTTTGTGTTAGTTGCTGGCGGTGTTGGGATTACACCGCTGGTATCATTCTACCGACACGTGCTGACACAAACGTTGAGGGGGAGACCTGTCCGAAAAGTCCTGCTCGTATGGGCTGTGCGGACTCGCACTCTTGTTGATGACGTTATTTCCACTCAGCGTCATGCGCTCGGTGACGGTCAAATTCAATGGCGGGACTACAATTCAGATTGGGAGGACCCTCGAGGCATATCGAACCATGACTTCCAAGCACAGATCCATATCACTCGGGCGAGTGACAGTCAGGATGCGGTCGCTAACAACGGGGCGTACTCTTCTGCTGATGTGGAGAATATTTTTGTAAAAGTGCAATGGAAAAGCGGGCGGCCAAACCTGAAGCACATTTTTTCGGATATTCGTGAGACCATGATGGAGAAGGGGCGAGTTGGTGTGCTGGGCTGCGGCCCCAGTGCACTTATTCGAGAAGTCGTCAGAGCGTCCAGACACGCTTCCACGCATGGCACCAGCTTTGACGTACACCTTGAGCATTTCTACTGAACTACTCAAATGTCACAGTCGAGAACCAGCTCGCACTGGACTCGTCATGAATATAGTCAAGTAGGTGTGGTAGTTGAAGCCCGCCTTTTCAAGACTGGAAGCCACATCTCTATGAAAATGCTCTCCTTGATTCGATTTTATATCCACTCCTGGAAATGAAGGAAGATGTCATATCCCAGGTCAAGCACAAAAATCTACTTCTTTATAATTCAAAGCAAACGAAAGTGATTTCTGATTTCGAGCTTTGTGGAGAAAAAGAAAGAAAGATAACAGCACTGTCTAGAGCGATGATTTTTTCTCTGCCGTTCGCACTCGGATCTTTGCCAAGTGCTTCATTGTCTGTCGCTCCCAAAATGGCCTTGTTTTAAAAGTTCAAGGAAAGCTACATCAAGACGAAAACAAAAGTGAGAATGCATTTTCTATCCTCAAATGTACAGGGCGAGTTAGACCTTCTCCAGTCTACTGAGTCGCTTGTTTAATGCTTGACTTGTCCGGGTTCGAAGATTTCGCTGTGAAGACAAAGGTGGCGCACAAAACAATGTATATTTTCTGCATCAGATGTCCCCAGATTCGAGCGCAAGCCTGCGTGTGAGCTTGACGTTTGTGAGCGCAAATAGTATGATGAATGGTAGCCTACCGAAGTGGGTGGGTTACATCCACTACACTGGAATTGCCTATTTTGCGGTATTCTGTTCTACCATGGGGCTGTACGATAAAGGTAATTGTTTTTCACTTGGAGTTTAATAGAATGCTTGCAATATCGTTGTCATTGTGTATTTGCTAAAAACCAGCACACTTAGCGCTAAAGGGTAGAAAGCCAAACGAAACCCAGCTATTGGTAGCCATAACTTTTCCGAATAGTATATTACGTTTGTTACGTCTAGCAAAGTGTCGAACCAAACTATATATATGCCCAAGATATGCGATAGACCTTGCAGCGGGTCACCATGCTGGCACAAATCGCATTTGCTCTGGGGAACAGAGGAGTTTTCGGGTTCGTGAAGTACTACACAGTACCTCGATTGTGCGGTAAGGAGCAAGCAAGAAGAAGACGAGTGCAAAACACTTGACTTGCTTTCCGCAGAAAAAACCGTTCCGGCATTTGGAGTGGTTCGTCTTTCTTTGTCGTGGGACACAGAGACAATATTGCACTCAAAGAGTAATACTTTTACAAATATCTATTTACTTAATCACCAGTGTGTTTAAATACTGAACAAATTAGACTGAAATTCGGGCGATACTCTCGATGAGGTGAATGAGAGGCGAGAACATGATGAGAATCTGTTCGTTGATGCCTTTTCCGGAGATGATTTCGGTGATGAGGCCGATTACAAATCCGAGTTGTGCCAGCCTGCCGTTCACTTTTTCGGCGTAGGGAGTGAATCCTTGGGGCCCTCTGTACTCACTGTCGACCTTGGCGGCTCGATCTGCCTCGACGGTGCGGAACGGGGAGCTTGTCTCCGGTTTGGTCTCGGTCTCCAACCTCATGCGAGGAGTCGCAGAGAAGGGGCGCGGTTGGTTGGCCTCGACGGCTGGGCGGAAGGGCTTTGCGAGGAAGGATGGGGAGAAGGAGGAGACGAATGCGGACTGCGAGTTCATGGTGTGAGGTAGACGGGGAGAACGTGAGAAGGACAGGGGTTTTGGGAGAAGGCCGGATGTTGTTAAAGCGAGGTATAGCGAAAGAAGGAACGAACCACTACAAGGAGAAGCGCGGGGTTTTAAAGAACTCAGAAACGTTTGAAGAAAGGCTTCGTGGGCTGCGAAGACGGCAGTGCGCCCGCAAGAGCGGAAAGCGAATGGCCAAGACGCATCTGCAAATGCGGGCGGTCGTTCCGAGCCGCCCGCTCGAAATGGCTGGGCGCTGATGGCTTCGCCCCCAAATTGTGAGGCGCCGCTCTGATTCGCCGGAAGCCATTCCGAAACGCGTGGCGGCGGCGTTTCGTGGAGGCGGAACGCGCGGCTGTGTGGCCCATGTTCGTTCACAGCATGTCCTCGGAGATCTCCGTCGCTTCACTTGCCATGGCCTTGGACTGGGCATGCGCACCACTGGACATTGTGGAGGCTCTAATTGTGCAATCTCAGGGCGATAATTCGACGCCGGTCGAGGGTCCTCCCCCTTCCTCAGTCAACTCCGGTTTTTCTTCAGCAAAGAAAAAAAAACAGTTTCTAATGTAACTCCCAAAATCAGCATCTCACAAAAAGGCTAGCTGTAACAACCAAAGTACGGAAAGTGCAACGCTGTCTTTGCTGAACAGGTACACTCTGGTTTCGGATACAATATTCCACGAAAATAGTGGACAGCTGTGTCATATTACATGTAGTGATGTGTACAGCAGGCGGATGGTGGTATGCCAAAGTGGTTTCTAATAAAGTTACTACAACTTTTTGATGCTTTCGAAGCAGTGCTTGTTCAAGAATTTATTCCATTTGACAGTATGCAGAGATCAAGAGACAAAGTCAGACGACTTGTGCATACATAGAGCGTCTGTTTCAGCTTACATGTCTGAGTTTCGCATTTTATACTTACCATACCAGGAATAAATGAAAGGGAGCAAGTCGATTGTTTTTGCAAAAGACTCAAGCCACAAGTAAGGCTTGAAGTAATGAAAGCAGATTCTCAAACGAAGTATGAAGCGTCAAGAATTGTATTGAATGTCGATGCCGCGTTTTTGGTGCAGAGATGGCCGATATCAAGGATTTGGCAGTTAAACTGGTCCAGCACAGATAAAAATTGATAAATTTGGGCAGAAGAGCAAGGACAGAAAGGACAATGCTTGCTTTAAGTGCTGTAAGGTCGGATACAGGCCCTGAAAATGTGGCAAAGAATGAAACCCTTACCGAGGCCAAACCTGGTCAAATGGGGGATGAATTACGAACTCAAGAGAAAGTTGTATTGCAAATGAGATATTTTCTTGGTTTTCTTTGCATCATCTAGCAGAGGGGGGCGTGCATGTTCGGCGGTGATAAATCAGCTCATATTTCCTGGAGTACCTTCGATGGCAGTGTTCACATTGAAACACTCTGGTGTCAACACTAACCGGATTCGTCTCGTGCCTCGTCTCGCAATGCCTGAGCATATTGTGTTTCACATTTGTTACATAGGGGCAGTGATCACATCGGAAATATGCATCTTCATTCTCGGATAGCTTGGGCTTCTTTCGCTGATTTGGTTCGGCGCTATGATGAAATGATCGAACATGAAATCGAAGCGATTTACTCTTGTTGAATACTGACCCACACGTATCGCATTGGAATCTCTCGTTTCCTTGGTGAACGTTTCGAATATGATTAGCTTTGGAGTATTCATTTTTTAGCTCCATAGGGCAGAAATCACATCTCACCGTTCTCTCCCTCTCCCGGCGGTCTGCAACATGAGCCTTTGTCACATGCCTCTGAAGAGCTCTGCTGTCTCCAAATCTTTTACTACACTCAGAGCAAGGCAAGAGTTCTTCCCTCTCGACGTGTGAAAGCAGCAGTTCGTTTCGAGGGTATTTCGCTGTATTATTGTCAGCTCCCATGACCTCCATTTCATCTGCGATCGGCATTGATTCAAGAATATTCATCTCGGCCCTGCTACCGACGCTGTTCCTGCGTGCGTCACGGCTGCTTGAACCGCGGCTACTTCGGCCTCTGCTACTTCGGCCTCTGCTACTTGCAGTTTGGCTCCTTGCGAGTTGGCTACTATTTCCATGGGTATTATTCTCATGGCTACTGGCAGCCCTGCTACTTGCCGTCTGGCTCGTTGTGACTCCGCTATTTGATGAAGAGCCATGCATGATTGGCTGTCGGTATCCTTGGAACGTCTTTTTTTTAAGAATAAAGCTTGTATCTTGTTGAGTTCTTTTCAAGTTCCGAACTAGTAAGTTTCTTGCTTTGAAATTGATTAGACTTAGTCAGAGAAATACGAGCAAATACAAAGCGTATTTATACACGTACAACATAGAGGTATCGTTCTTCGACAATTACTAAAACAAAAGCATGTAATGAATATGAAAAACAAATCATGTAGCGTCAAAAACTTATGAACTCTTTCAAAGTCAGTCGCTGGAGTCAAAAACACATTCTATGATACTTATGCTGGGAATGTATCTGCTTTTTATCGAATACTTTTGATGATTACCAACAATACATTTGGGTCTGATGCCTCGTACAAAAAGTAAGTACTGCGAAATGTGAAGTCCGCTTTAATTCTTGGGTTTTAAAGAGTTTTTCATGAGAATAAAATACAATCAGTTTAAGAACGATCGTATCACAGCTATTTCAAAATTTTTCCACGTAAAGAATACTAAATAAATATGTGGTGTGGAACTTCGCTCATATATACATTTTCAGCAAAAAAGAATACTGCAAGCAGAAATAGTTTAAAAAGATCAGGATTTAAACTTCCTCGTCTGCTTTCTGGGGAATGATCACAAGCGCAAGAAGCAAAGCCCCTCCGACTGAAAATGCTGTGAAGAAGAACCAGCGAAGCTTCATGAAGCTGAGCAAGGTTGCCACTTCCGTTCTGCAGAGCGGTAGATGGTCAAAGAAAGCGGAAATGTAAGACGTTGTACGATTCCCTACCAGATCAAGTGTGACTCGACTCATTCCTTCTGTCAGATTACTTCCCTTTGGGAGCAGCATGGACAACCCGCCGGTGAAGATGGGCTTCCCAACAATTACAAACTTTCCGCAATACCTATTTCGAATCATGGATGTGACGGCAGATTCAATAATGACAGCATATTTGCACTGATGGTTGTCAACAGCTTCAAATAATGACTGGTAAGAAAAGAAGTATTTCGGAGGGTTCTCAAAGTGGCATTTGCTACCGGATAGTAACAAGGGCATCGGTCAGATTCTTCTTCTGTAAGTGTCAGGCAAAGAAAGTAAAACACATACTCTATAGCAATCGATTTCTCCCAATATTTTTCGAGAGCTCCGCCTTTTAGTAAACATATATCCGACGGATCCATACGGCAGTACAAGAGATCTGCAGTTGATTCAAATTGGGCTTCGATGGACTCCTGCACCAGTGATGCCCTGATGTAATTGTGGACGGACACGAAACAGAACGGGTGTGGTAAGCATGTATTATTTTTTGGATTTAGAAAGTCGCAAACAAGTGATATACTTACGTCATGCTCGCTTCATACGACAACACGAGAAACAGAGCAGTAGTGGTGAGTATAAGGTTAACAATCCACTGGCGAGTGGTGTTACCATCGTTAACAATATTCTCGTCAGAAAGCATCAGCATTTTCATCACTATAAGAAAGATGTAATTTTCAATAGGAGGTTAGAGTGCGAATACAACGATGCCATCGAATGAACCTGGACGTACTCGTGCTCTGTAACGCCTTTCTCAGCCGATAAAGTGTGGGGTTCTTCAAGAGGTAGTGTCGGTACCGCAGAAGTCTGGAGGTTATGTTCGGAAGAGGGTGAAATGGATGAGGTACAGCAAAGCGACGGTCAACAATCTTCAATGACGAAAACATAACGAACAAGGCAAAAATAGACAACCAAGATTTACCGTCTGTGCCGAAAACCCGTATTGAACAGCCAACGCAGGCAGCATTAGAGCCGCCAGAAGGAACGAAAAGAAAATCTTCTGCATTCTTCGGGGATCTGGGGGTCATATTTGTCTGCTCTACGCAAGCGCTTTGATGTGAGAAGTGACACTGGTATTTTTCGAAAAGGCAATCCAAAAACCTTTCAAACGCTGAACTGAAATAGATCTAGGAGGATAGACTATGGGAATGCCAACTGGGCTTCGATTACTGTGAAGGCAAAACGCACCAATAAAACGTGCGCCACTTCGTGTATATTTATGCAAGCGACGCACATCACCCATACAGATGCACTCAACAAATATAGTAATTAAGATAGTATTTGGACGTAGCGCTGTAGAAAGAAACCACAATTCAGCGCGCAACATTGCGTTACGACAGGTCGCCAACCATCCGGCGGATCCCCCTGGGGAAATTCGAATGTGAAAGTGCCGAGTACAGTAGACCTTGCTGGACGGCACAAGAAGCCTCCAGCAAGGTCGAGACTGTCTGTGGAACATTTTACATGTTGGAGCATTCACACACGTTGAAGCAAATGATCAAATACTAACTCCATGTCCAAGCATCTGATTGGCCAAGAGCAAATTTGACAGTGTGAGAATTTGCCCATTTCCCAAAACCCCACGCGTCAGAAAAACCTTGATCAAGAGACCTCGTACTGTCTCGTACCGTCCTTTCCAATCCCTTGGCTAAGGAGTGATATTCTTCCCTATGAAGAACCCCTTCCTCGAGGAATTTTCCTCTCACACCATTTTTGACATCATTCAGGACTTGCTGCAGTCTGATTCGGAGGAGAAAAGCACAAAGCAAGGAGGTTCAAAGCCTGACAAACTCGGAAGTATAGATTGCAAAAGAAAAGATGGCGCGACGCGGCTCTTCAACGATTACTTTTGAGAATCTCCTGTCTATCCTGCAAACATATTAAAAAGACGATTCTGTATGCCTCAAAATGTTTCGACAGAGTGTATCAGAAATTGAAAGAGAACTCATTCCCATTCAAGTGCGAAACTTCACAGGATGCCTTAGCCTTTCAGGATACCAAAAAACTACTGCAGCTCTCCGTTATTTGGAATATGGATTGGCATCTGATGTTGTCGATGAATATGTTCGAATGGCTTTCTGTACGGCTTAAAAATGCCTCCGCGAGTTTGTGCAGACTGTGAACAAATAGTTTGCCGATGAATGCCTCAGGTTCCAAAACGACGAAGACCTTCGTCGATTGATGAGAAATGGACAGGCAAGAGGATTTCTAGAGATGATTGGTATTCTGGATTGTTGTTAATAGGTTTGGAAGAACTGCCCCACCGCATACAAAGGGCAGATCCCGGAATAGAAAGGCGATCCAACAATAACAATGGAAGAAATCGCTGATAAACGGCGTTGGATCTAGCACGCGTTTTTCGGTATGCCTGGATCGTGCAATGATATAAATTTTCTAGATGCATCTTTTGTGTTGAGAATTATTGCGAAGGACACCTACCCACCTCCTACGGAATACTTCATTGGGAACGAGCCTATTCTCTTCCCGCACGATAGCGCGGCGCGTACACCCCCGTACCCGTCTTGATCAACAAAGCGCTTTGAGACGTCAAAGAGTACCAGGACCACACAGGAGCACTATGTTGTCATACGGAATCGTGAACACTATTGAGCCCCCGAATTTGGCTGGCGCGACTCAACCAGATATTATTCAATTTGAAGTAAACTTTGCCGCGTACACCGAACGTGTAAGCGACATCAATGCCGGACGCGCATCGAATCAGAGGATCAAGGCCGCATCCATCAGGCAATGCATGAAGCCTAGACTGCTGCACAGTCTGTGTATGTTGGGACGCATCGAAGGGGCACAGTCATCAGAAGACGCCACGGACGAAGCCGTTCAGAACTGGTTCGACAGTCGCCTTTCGTCAACTATCCGAGATCTCAGCGACCGCGTGGAGGAAGCCATATCCAGAGTTCGTTACAAAGTGATACCAAGAGACCCTTCTGGAGCAGCGGAGAATTTTTTGTTTTAGAAATCATCGCCGCACTGAATGAGTACAATGCTTCAAGCATCATCAACGACAAGGACCAATGCAAGGAACTGGTCGTAAAACTCGTGCCGAAACTGGAACCACCTGAGCCGAGACAAATCGTAATGAACCAGATGCGACTTTGGAAAAAGGAGCAGAAGGGAGATTTGAAGTTCTTTGCGAATACCATAGCTAACCTTGCAGCTCAAGTGCACGTCGTACAGTGCGCAACTATGAAGCTATAAAGAAAGCACTCAAAGGCTCCTGACACCAGAGTAACAAGTGAGAACTCGAAATCGGAGGAAGCCCAGAAGAAGAAACTTCGAAAGGGATTTCGCATACAAAAGCCCCACAACGTGGGCAACGCGAGCAAAGGAAAGAGCGCAATGGAGAAGAACAACTTTGATGATTGGGACAAGCCATGTTTGAACAGAGGAGAATGGTCGGGAATACATCCGATCAGCAGATGCCCTGTCACCTCGAAGGAGAAGAGACGCGAGCTACTCGACCAGCATTTCGGCAAGAAGAGGAAGAACGGAAGAAGCGCCAAGGCTGCTTCACTGTACTCTCTGGTCGACCCTGCCCCGAACGCAGAGGAAGGGAGGTACAAGATTCTTTTAAACAATATTGAAACGGTAGCCTTAGGAGACTCAGGCGCGGACTACTCTACCTTACCATCTGATCTTTTCGAAACCATCGCTGCGAAGTACCCTGAACTCTTGCCAGAACAACTCGAGAAACCCATGACGCTGAACACCGCAATCAAGTCGGACCACTCTAGAGTACCGGTCATCGCGTCAAAGACTGTCAACCTAGACCTAACGATACTTTTACATCATACAGGATGTAGTATCCGCTCTAACAGAGAGAGCAGACACCTGCGACAGCGTTCGGACTGCCGATGGGTCGCTTGCGGCGAAGGAAAAGGGGTGGTAGAGCTACAACACCAGCGAGCTGGAAGTGAGGTGTAAGGCCACTACTCGCCAGCGAGGGTGAACAGGGCAACTGTAAAACGTTGATGGAACGTACGTACGAGACGGCTCGTGAAGTGGTTGGGCGCTGACTATCTATTAGAGCTCGTCCGGATCTCCGGTTAAGGAATCCTAAGCGAGGAACAGAATAGTCATGATGCCCATGTTGTCTCCTTTACTTGGAGTTGGCGCTCACCTCTGGTACACTGTATACTGTGCACCAGGGTGAGTGACCAAATAAATATATAAATAATACCCAGTGGTCAGCCACTTAGCCAAACCACTGTATGGGTATGGTCCCTAATGGACGTCTAGCTACAAAGGGTAGTAAAGCCCTCCACGTGGATCGCCACTACATGCGCCGTTGCCAAAATGGCATTCCCCTAAGAAGGGTCGCAACTATGCGCGCGCCGTGGTGAGCCACTCGACCCATGACGCCACGTGTTCCACTAAGAAATTCTGCCTCTAGGCATCCTATGCGCGATGCCGTTTCATATCACAATGCTGATGATAACACTCACTTATGAGTTGCAACCGCGACTTCGCGAAAAACCAACCTATCGGATTCCCCGACATAGTAGAATACTACACAGGAATCCCTGTGCGCATCCGAGGTTTACAGTTCCTAATTACAGACTCCGAAATGCCTGAGGTACTCTTGGGCAGACCATTGCTGAAGGCCATGGGTTTCGACTTCAATGAGCATTTGCACCGCATAGCGTCTTTTATCGACGGTAAATCAGAAGAAGAACTGCAAGGAGGATACTGTAGGCTCTTTTCAGCGAAATATCGAGGCTTGAGCTACACGGACACAGACGAAGATCTCATCGAGCCACCCGAGTGCCTGCAAGCAGGATTTGGAGTAGACTCCACGGAGTCCATCGAAAATGCGATACAGTCGGCAACCGAGGATGCCAAGAAGAACGGTCTATCTGAAGCAGGCACTGGAAAGCTTCGAAAACTCTTGGACAAGCACCGCAGTTGTTTTCGAATCAAGTTAGGACCAGATCACCCTGCCATTGTGCGTCCTCTCTCCATCAAGCTTGCGCAGAACGCCAAACCATATCGTTCTGCCCAAAGACGATACTCAACCACACAGAGAGTTTTCATCAAGCACACTATTCGTGAACTCGGGAAGATCGGTGCGGTTTACAAGCATGACCAGACACGATGGGCATGCCCCGCACTCGCAGTCCCGAAGCCCGGGACTGAAAAGCTCCGTTTCACCGTCGACTTACGCGGCACAAACTCGAAGACATTGCCTCTCCAGTCAGAGATGCCGCACTTCGAGTCAATGCTTCAGGACTGTGGAGGAAGCAAGTGTTTCGCGAACATCGACTTTACGCATGGCTATTGGCAAATTCCTTTGGACAAACTATCGCAGGAGATAATGTCAATACAGACCCTGTTAGGGATATACTCGCCAACCAAAACTCTACAGGGAGGCGCAGACTCCGAAAACCACTTCCAATCCATGATAAAGGAGAAATTCGAGGGAAAGGTAAATCGCATGCTGCAATGGCTAGACGACTTTCTCATCCACGCCGAAAATGAAGAACAGCGTCTGTCCGAAATCGCAGTATTCCTCGAAGTCTGCACGGCAGCTGGATTCAAAGTGAACCCCAAGAAGTCTTGTTTCTTCACTACGAAATTAAAGTTCTGCGGCAGGATAATTTCATCACAAGGAGTCCAATTTGACCCAAGGAACTTTGAGGTCTTGTTGGCGATGAAGCCCCCACAAACTAGGAACCAGTGGCAACAACTACCCTGCGCATCTATCTGGATGAGTACATCTATACCCGACTACACTCGTGTAGTAACGCCACTCCATAAGCTTCTGGAAGAAGCATGCAAGAAAGCCGGAAAACGGACGAAAAAGGCCCTGAGAAGGGTGAAGCTTTCCTGGAATCGCTCGCACTCCGAAGCTTTCGAGCATGTCAAGCAGCATCTCGCATCTACTACTAAATTAGCACTTCCCAACCCAGGATACAGACTGTGTCGCTTAACAGACGCTTCGGACACTCATTGGGCGGTAATCCTAACCCAGTCTCCAGTACAGGAGCAGAAGAAGCAAATCGACGAACAAACGCACGAACCATTGGGTTTTCTCTCCGGAGCCTTCACCGGCTCTTCCGAAAGGTGGAGTGTGCCAGAAAAGGAAGGATTCGCGATCGTAGAGTCCATGTGCAGACTGGATTACTTGACGGTCGGACGGACCGTGTCAATTTACACCGACCATGCGACCTTCGTCCACATATACAACCCATATGGCCGTAACCCTGGAATTGCCCGGCACACCGCCAACAAGCTCACTCGCTGGGCTTTGAAATTGAACGGGTTTCGATTCATCATCGAGCATGTGGCGGGAGAGCGAAATGTGTGGGCCGACATACTTACCAGGTGGGCTGTCCAAACGAAGAACACTATGCAGCCGTCTAACGTGGGACGAATACGAGCACTAATGACGGCGCCAATCAACCCCGGAGCCAACCAAGCGTGTGATTGGCCGTCGCTGCAAAATATCATCGAATCCCAGCAGAAAAGCCGTAACTCATTTCCCAAGAGAGAGCAGCGGACAGGTGGAGTTTTCCGATTGCCTACCGGACAGATATGGATACCCGACGAGGACACGAGGCTACAACTTCGGATCCTGATCGCAGCGCACACCGGGAGAGGGGGACACAGAGCAGCTGACGCAACGACAGAAACGGTTACAGCACATTTCTGGTGGAAGATGCTTAGGAGCCACACTAAAGATTTCATACAGTCATGCTTCCATTTCCTCGCATCTGAACCTGGAAAAGTCGTCCCGAGGCCTCTCGGCCATACTTTTCACGCGAGCAAACCAAACGAACTGCTCCATTTCGACTTTTGTTTTATCAACAAGGGCGAAAAGGGTAAGTTATACATTCTGATTGTAAAGGACGATCTTTCTGGATAGGTGTGGTTCAGAAGCACGGAAGAAGCGGACGCTGAAACCGTTGCCGACGTCTTAGTGGAATGGTTCGCAACATTCGGAGTGGCGAGGTCTCGGATATCAGATCAAGAAAGCCATTTCAAGAACAAGTTGATTAAACTTTTGGCTCAGAAGCTGAAGGTAGACCACCACTTCAAACTTCCTTCCTACCAGTGAAGAAATGGCTCGGTCGAAGTTGTATGCCGCAAGTTGCTGAGAGCCACCCGAGCAATCCTCTCCGAGTTCCAGCTACCGCAATCCGCCTGGCCGACTGTCTTGCCACTAGTCCTATCAGCATTGAACAGCGCTCCAACGAAGAAGCTTAATGGAAAATGCCCTCTAACGGTATTCACCGGATTACCACAGGACTCTCCACTCTCCGTAATTCTGCGAAGTCGGGAGGAAGTGTCAACTATCAGCGACATCGACAGCGAACGAACGAAGGCCCTCCTGGAAATCGAGAAGTTGCAGACGGCCCTCGACAGCTTTCATCGCACCTGCGCAGAACGTGCACAGAAGCAAAGAAAATATTCTATCGAGGCGCAGAACCGTCGGGCCGGTGTCAGGCCTATTGACTTCACAGAAGGCGACTACGTATTGAAAGCCGTTCTACAGAAACATATCAGGTCGAAAACGAGTCTCTGGTGGCAAGGACCGTTCCGGGTAACAGATTGCAGGGACCAAATCATCTTCGAAGTGGCAAACCTCCTAAATTCTCAGAAGGAACTGGTGCACGGCAGAAGACTCAAGCGTTTCCAGAACAAGGCTTTTGAAGTTTCAGAAGAGATCAAAGAACATTTATCTTATCAACAAGACGAGCTACTGGTCATCGAAGACTTCGATGATAGTAGACGCCGCAATAATCAAGTAGAGCTACTGGTCAAGTGGACTGGGTTTGCACAGGACGAGGCAGACTGGGTTACTATGGAATCGCTCATCAAGGACGTACCCGATCTTTTACAAGAGTACTTGGATGAAACGAAGAAGTCTGGTACGAAGTGTAGGACAATGCCCCCAAGGAGGAAAACCTACGAAGACGTCCGGATCTTCCTCTCACGAGGTAACCGGCGCGGTAGAGCCCTCTCAGCGATCGGCGCGCAATGCCGGGTGTAAGCCGGAGCCGAACCGTTGCGACGGGCGCAGGGAGACTGAAAGAATCCGAGGATATCCGCCGAAGCGGTGCTTGCGTATCCTCTGAGGAGGCAAAACCCACGAGAGTGGCGAGCACGACAGGTGTCAGTGCGAGCCGCAAGAGCGGCAATTGCCCAATGAAGGGGAGGAAAAGGGGAAGAAAATGGGAACGGAGGCAAGAGGGCGAGGTTGACCACGAGTCGCAAGAGGGGACTCGGGAATAGCCGGCACTGCCGGGTGTAGCAAACCGTATACACGGGCGGAACCACGAAAGTGGGGATAGATACCCAACACACGAAGGCTGCTTGAACGTCCAAGGGGGTTGGGAAGCCGTGCACCACGGGAAATCCCTCAGTAAGGATTTGTATACCGGCGCAGGCGGTTCGACCCAGAGCCAAGATCTGGAAGACCAAGATCACCCTTGTTGGGAAGACTTTACTGGACCGGCGGCCGCGAGGCCGGCGGCCTAAGTACTGTACTCACCGTAGAATAGAATAAATAAAGTCTATCCTAAATAGCTAAATGTCCGTCTAACAAAGGGGCCAATCTGGCGGCCACGTGTCGCGCGGGTGCTGCGGCCACGCGTATAGCACCCGGTCCCGCCGGTGCATCACCGGCGTTCCGCCCATCGCCGTGAAAACGGATTACTCCTACTCATAACGAGGTTGCACGCCGGAGGCTCCGGAAAAAAACTTAAGTTCCCAAAAACCTCCCTGGAGAACGTTGCTCTTCACGCGGAGACAGCGCAATTTGATCTCCGCCATCGAAAACAATAACCAAAAAACTGTTTGGCTATGGGGGACCGTTGATGGCTACGCATGCTAGTGCTGGCTAGATTGGTCATCATTTCGAACGGCCTAGCCGTATTAGGTCGTAGTGTAGAAGTAGCACTTTCGTAACCCAAAGCAGTTGGGTTATAGCAGCCCAAAATGGCAGGAACCTCTTTGTGGATCACCCCGAACGCGGCATTATAAAAGCCCGGACCCGATTGAAGATATCGAGTCCGGAGGTATCCTTAAACGATCTTCCAAGGTCTTTGTGTCTATTCTCTTCCCGAACGATAGCGAGGCGCGTAGACTCCCGTACCCGTCTTGATCAACAGTCCCGTGGTCATTACCGCATGAGAGTACACCATCCATCTTTAATTCATAAACCATTGAAACACTTTAGTCTTGCTCTCCATTTGGACGCTCATCTAATCCCTCCTCCTTTCTAATGCGTCTGCTAACCCTTGACCAAACACTTGATCTCATCAGATCGAAAATCTATTTCTTATGCGCGCTGTCGCCTTCCATCGTAGCGCTGGAACAAAGCAGAATATCTTTGTACCTCTCCAGCGCTTCATTTCGTGCGCGCTAAAGATCTATTGCATCTGTGGCAAGGTGCAGCTTCTTTCTACTTATTGCCTTTTTGGTGTGTAATTCTTTCGCCTTTCGGCGCCCTATTGGCCGATTCTTCACGTCGTCGTTTGCATTTTTCTCCGTTCATTCCGTAGTAGTGTGTAATTCGCCATTTCAAACACGTTCTGCTCCATTTTGTCTCACTGCTTGTGTATTTGCATCTTCTGTAGTATGGACAGTGTCGGAACGACGGGTCTCGAATCCAGCCATAACATTGGTGTGCTCCTGAAGCACCTTCCATGCCTCCATAAAGCTGAAGTCCCGACCACAGGGATCATGAACATTTCCCATTTTGTCGTTGTTATAAATACCCGCCGCAAGATTTATAATGTCACCTCTTCTCACGTCCGTTGGCTTAGCCCGTCTCACAGTAGTTAGGCAGCCCGCGAACTTTACGCATTCTTTTATAGAAAGTTTATCCCTGGACTTTACTGATTCATAGCTCTTGTCGGTAGAGAAAAGGTCTTTCATGGTAATGTATACAGTATTTATTCTGTCAAAGAACGCATTTGACTTTTTTTCAGTTCCCAATATCGGATCCTCCGATACGCACAACCAGGAGCGGGCGATGAGAACATCATCTATCATCTACTGTGTTATAGTTTTGCCTTCTTGTTCTTGACGTTCGGGGAGCCGTAAATACTGACATGCCTTGCGGCAGTATCGCGGCTGCTCTGTCAACTTTAGCCATAGTATCTCCATTCTTCTCTACATTGCCAGGCGTAGGAGGAATTGAGGTTTTGGAGACAGCAGATGGACCGGGTGACGGCGTTGCTGTTGGTGCCGTTGGATCAGTAATAGAATGATTGGAAACAGCATTTCTGGCCGCAGGAGAATTTGGGAGTGATGGCACGGAAGGAAGTGGAACACCTTCTGGAAGGACATCTTCTCCCCCGTATGAAAAAGTCATGCGATGCAGTGTAGGCAGAGTTGGTTCCAGCTTCAGGATGCAAACCTGGCGGGGGATAGAACATAATTTGGAGTATCTTGTCAAGTGTGCCCACGGTTGATACAATCTGGCTGTGTCTACCTTTTGGCGCAAAAGATGAGCGGTATCCAATAATCGTTGGCTATATGTTTTGTTCGCTTGAGCAAAAAGCCAAGTTAGGGGGCTATATTCTCGGAATGTGGCCCTCGAATATAGCCCCTGAGCAAATATTTGGTAATTTGCTCAACGCGTTGAGAGCGTAAATCGAAACCAAAAGATCAAATATTGCTTTTTGCTAATTTGATTCAAGGTGTGTGAATGCTCTTATAGTGTAAAATTTATGCATATCTTCTAACACTCTTGAAACCGTCGAGAAAGTCTACAGAAGTAAGAGCCTGACCTCCGACTAGCGGAGTTCAGGCACCAACCTTAACAAGTTTGTCAATAAACCTTTAGTGATTACCTCAATATTTACTCGTTCATACAACGGGCAGCTTTTGCTGCGTTTTTCCACCATGTTCACTGACTATTGACGCGTAAGCCGGTTGGATAGGGCGCTACACTCAATAGATTGCGCTGATTGGCTCGTTAGAGCTTTAAAATCCAGACGGTCAGCCGCCCGTCAAAGCTATTTACAGTGATCAGCAAGAACGAAATACACTAACGTTATGAATCTAGGTCAGCCTACCACAGGTTGTCGCATCGCAGCAACATTCCTTTGTCATTTACATAATCGACTTCAGAAATCGTTTCATCACAGCAATTGAATTGCAAATTCATATTGGAAAATGAGAACTCGTGTTTGCGCATATTGGTCTATTCGTGGTAAGTCCTCGCTGAAATCTGTTCACGCAAAGTCTTGTATGGATTTGTGCTTGGTCACTAGTCCGAGGGCGTTTCGAGCAATAAAGCCTGAAAAGATCCCCTCCTTCCTTGACAGGAGATATTTAAGGACTCTTTAGAGCGAGAAAGCATTTTGGCTGAATTCCATTTTTTTACTCTACTGAGTCCAGGGGCGTTGGAAAGCTGGGAGAACTTTAACTAGTCAGTGGTAACCCTCTCTACTCATAGGGCTAATGAATTTCTCTTCTAAGAACCTCTTTTGGGTGTACTGATCCTGTGTTAGTACTTGAAAAGTACTGGAAACGCTGTAAGCGGTGAGGCCAAAGCGGCCTTTCGGAAATACCGACCACTAATGGACCAGTATTCGAGGAACCCGGCTCAAGCGGATGCTCAAACTCAACTGAAAGGGCAATCATCTGCGCAATCGGCACCCCAAGTTCAAAATGTTTACTTTGTTCCTCCTTTCATCGAGCCGGTTCAACCGTCAACTTATCATGGTAAAAGAGATTCTTTCAAAATTCATAGTTGGGTTCTTCTCGTGTAACAATTGCTCACAATTACGCACCATGGAAACCCTGTATAACACGAGATGACGATTACGTACGTTTCAAGTTTGCTTCGTGATGTAGCCGCTTTTTGGTGGCTTTTTAAGACGATGGAAGTTGCGAGCAAACCCAATACTTGGGGCAATTGAAAAACTAGATCAAGAACGAGTTCGTTCCTGCTGATTATTCTTTACAGACAAGTAATCGGCTCGCAGCACTCCGCCAATGCAAGTCTTCTGTCGAGTTTCGTAATCTAGTCATCACCATTCCTGGTATGACCGACGGTGAAATGCTTGAGCGCTTTGTCGACGGTCTCAAGGATGACGTACAGCTTGATTTCATCAAGAGTGGTGCTTCTTCTTTCAATAAAGCCGTCTCTCTGGCCGTTCGACTGGACAATGCTCTCTTTTCTCGCAAGAAGAGGTTCTACCCACGCTTTGGCTATGGCTTCCAGTTTACGAATCGAGGAGCGTTGGCAGCCTCTCAACTGGAGCTGGACCAATGGAACTTGAAGCACTGAACAGCAATCGGTCCGGTTTTTCATTAAATGTTAGTAAGAAGAAAAAGGCGAAATGTTGGGATCGCGGAAAGATTGTAGAAAGTCGCCGCCAATAAGGCTGCGTGAAGCAGATAAACTGGGCTCGCCCCGTGTTAAAGCGAGTAACCACGGGCGTTAGCTCTGTCCGAGTCAGTGACGTTGGTGCTGATTCAAATGACATTCTCGCCTTGAAGGAAGTTTCATACGGAAAGTTACCCCTTCTGGAAGCTATGTAGATTTGAAAGACGAATAGAAAGCTAGAAGGCAAGGAGGTTACTGTCGCAATTGATATTTGTGCAGGCTCCAACTTCATCCCGTTGACGATAGTCAAAAAGTTCGAAATGCCGATGTATAGCAACAGCGACGAAGTATGCTCTCTCGTCAAGAATGTATCGGTTAAATCATGTGGAAGCTGTGTTGTTTCAGTCATCGTTCACGGTAGTGAGCTTCGGACGGCTTTCGTCGTTCTCGAAATATCAGATGACCAAGATATTTTGGGTCGACCTTGGCTTCGAGCTACAAACCCCAGCATAAACGGGCAGGATGACTCGAATTCTTTCGACCGACAAGGAAATACAGACAAGAAGATTAATGAAATTGAATACAAAAATACCATGGTTTTGGAAAATAAGAAGATCATGGATATGGAAAAGAAAAAGATCATGGATATGGAAAAGAAAAAGATCATGGATACCGAAGAGAACAATATCATGGGTATGAAAAATAGAAGAGAAGAAACAAAGAATCCGAGCTAGATCTTTGCACTGCCAGTGAACCTTAGGCAGGCAAAACGCGCTCTTTGAAGAGGAGCCGAGGTCTTCTTTGGAAGACTGGGAGCTGTGGAGGATTTCTCACTTGAGTCTCCTCGTACTTCAGCCTCATCCCAGTGGGTAACAAAACGTTTTAGAACCGGTTTTTGCATAGTCACTACAGCCCGGCTTACCTCCAAAACGAGAATTCGAACACTCAATAGCGTTGAAACCAGGGTCTTCGCCGACAAGTCCGGGCCTCATTCGATTTGGCCCTCGGGAGTTGGATGAGCTTAAACAGCATTTGAACCAGTTTCTAGATAAGGGATTCCTGCGCCCAAGCTCATCTCTTTTTGGTGCTCCCGTGTTCTTTGTCAGAAAGAAAGACAGAGCCCTTTGCATGGTTATCGATTACAGAGCGTAAAACGAAAAGAATGTGAAAATCATTACGTCTGTACCAGGAATCGATGAGATGTTTGATCGATTTTTGTATGCGAGGATATTTTCGCGTATTGATCTTAGATCTGGATATTATCAAGTTCGTGTAAACAAGGAAGATGTTTACAAAACGGTAATCAAGACAAGATATGGCACGTATGAATTTACCCTGATGCCTTTCGGACTGTGCAATGCTCCCTCCACTTTCGTCAGAGTGGTGAACTCTATCTTTCACGATCTTTTAGATGACTTCATCGTGATCTACAATGAAGACATTTTAATCTTCTCTCGGAGTGAGGAAGAGCATCGAGAACATTTGCATATCGTTTTCGAACGGCTCTGTATTCACAAACTCTATGCCAACTTAAAGAAGTGTGAGTTTGACGTTCGTAAAACTGATTTTCTGGGACACATTATTGGAGATGGGTGCATGAGACCGAGGCAAGATAAAGTATCTGTAGTCAAAGATTGGAAGCACCCTTCCAATGTGACCGGACTGCGCGCCTTTCTCGGACTTATTGGGTACCATCGTCGTTTTATCCCGCAGTTTGCTGATATCAGCTTTCTGCTGACTCAGTTGCTGCACAAACGTACTGCATGGTCATGGGATAATAAGCATGATAACGCTTTCGAGAAGCTGAAACAATCACTTCTTTTCCAACCCGTTCTGAAGTTACCTGATTTCGGTAAAGCGTTTATTGTTTACATAAATGCAAGAAAGGCTGCCGCTGGAGCAGTGTTAACTCAGAAGTTCGAAAATGGAGAGCACCCTGTCGTATTTGGGTCAAAAAAGTTCAATGAGGCAATGAGGCTGAGAGAAAGAGAAGCACTCACGATTGGAGCTTTTCGCCTTTGTTCATGCTAATCGTAAGTGGCGTGTGTATCTTCAAGGTTCACATTTACTTTTGAAAACTGACCATAATCTTCCCAAATATCTCATGATCAAAAGGAACTTTCTGACCGACAAGCTCGTCATTTTGACTTGCTAGAGTCGTCAGACAATACAGTGGAACATATTGCGGGAAAACAGAATGCTGTCGACTTTCCGAGTCGTGCTGAGTTTAAGATGATATCAATCAAAAGTGATGAAAATTGGAGAAAAGCGCTTCAAGAAAATGATGATTTTGCCGGTCTCATGGAATCGAAACATATCCGATAAGAAAGAGGGTTTTCGATTGGTAGCGATGGTCATCTTCGCCTTCACGATCGCGTTTATGTACCCGCGTCAGAAGACTATCAATATCGAAGTATTCAAGAATTCCATGACACTATTACTGCTGGTCATCCAGGAGTTCAACGCCCCCCTGCGAACTCTTCTGCAACACCAGGTGTCCACTTTGCGTGGAGCAGATAATGCCTTGATCGGGGTAGTTTGCGCCCTTCGCGAGGTGGTCGAGAAAACCTCTGCTTTATTATTCGCCGAGAACCTCTGCATCTTTCGGTCAGACGTCAACTCGTTGTAGGAATGTCTCAGTCGACCCGCTACCATCTTGAAGAAAGTTGGGACCCTATTTATTCACGTACGTGCCCATCTGAAGACGTTTAAAAACCATCTTCATGGGCGACCCCCCCACGGCCGAGCCGGCTGCAAAGTCGCATAGCCACCAACACACCAGCAAGGTTAAGAACCGATACAAGCTGATCTAGAATCGCGTCGATTACGATTCTGGCTTTTCAATCTCGTCGGATGCTGCCCCGCATCAGTAGGAGAACTCCTACTCGTTCGATAAAACCTAACCTCTGAGGTCGGACGCCGAGAGCGTTTATCCCCCTCAAATCAGTCGTCCGCCACCCAGGGTGTTGTCGAATCTTTTTTGAAGAGAAGAGGACACTCTGGTTTAGAGGAGCTGAAGCCAAAGAACTCGATGGATGTGGCATTTCTTTCGTGCCGATACTACCAGCTAAGAGATTTCTCATTCGATCGAACACCCCTTGAAACGAGTTAAATGAGAGACTGCATCAATCACATGTAATGCTCGCCGCGTTACCAGGACTTTTATGGAGGAGACCCAGTTTTGGTGCTCGACTTTATCGCCCACATTGTCGCTGAAGCCGATGTACTCGGAATTAATGAGAGGCCGCCTATCTCTGACTACTGCATTCGTACGGGGCGTGGGCAAAGAACAATACAACTCCGTTAGCGGTTCTCTTCGTGCCTCCGAAGGAGAGATTACGTGCTGGTCTGAAGCTATTCAGTACCTGCTACGCTCATACGCGACAAATACGGCCATTGAGTCAATCCTTGCTTTGCAAGACACAGGCCAGCGCTCTGGAGATATCAGAACCAATCATTCGGTACGCCTTGATAAGGCTTTCAACAGATGTGTGAATGTGTACCATGCTTGGGAACGCTGCCCGAAGTTCATTGATTCACTCGACCTGGCCATTTACTCTCTTGTCGCTCGACACCTCGAGGACAGGCCAAAGCTCACCTACGGCGAGCTGGTCTAATACGCCCGCGCAGAGGTGGATGCACTCCATGCACGTGGTCTTGCAACAAGGTCTAAGCCCGCAAAAGCGTTGTTCGTGGACACTAGCTCCCAGTCAATCTCGCTCGTCACAGATGAACACTCCCAACAGAGATGCGACAAAGTGCACCTCGCTCACGGCGATGTCGTTTGTGTCCCGACTACATAAATCCCATCGACGACGAAGACTTCGTTTGAAACGGCTAAAGAAGAGTCGATCCCGTATGCTGACGCTCACCTCATCGTAGCTACTAGACTCCCGTATTCATACGAGGGATCTTTTTATCAACAATCTGAGAGGAAACATAGCGGCCGGACGGTTCGATTCACCGAAAATTTGAACGACAACCCGAACTCTGGATCGTTGACACTCATTCTCCCATGCTATAGCAACGGGCCCACCTTACCGCATTGAAGCTGGTTGTGGAGCGGACCTCCGGGGATGTAGAGTCGAAGAGAGCTAATTCCTTTCCAATATATAAGTCCTTGTAGTATCCTGAAGTTTCTGGTTGCTCCGTCGTTGGCTACAGTGGACGCAGCTGCTGGTAGTTGAGGAGGTACATGAACGTCTTCAGCAGACTCTAAGGTTGAGATATGAGAGACGAAGATGATATTGGCAAAGTCGTCGACCTTGTAAACTGATGGGAATTGTTGAATACTTTCACCATTGCTGATGCGATGGTACGCGATTGGAGAAACGCCGTTGTGATTCGCGAGCATGTGTCTGTATGCAAACCGCAAATGCGCGCTGTTTTCTGATGACCTCACTTTGATCTGGCATCGCGCTAGTGTTATATCAAAATGGTTCTTGTGAGTGTATTCTACATCACGATAGATGCCATTAGAACCACTGATGGTACAATCAACACAATACCGTCAAAGTAGTAGCCACCTGGTTTGGCGGGGGTACGCATAAGAGCCGCTCAATCTTGAGTGGCAACTCACCGGAGAAGAAATCAACCCGGTGGGTGTGCCCGATTGTTTTTTGCCTGAGTTTGCGAATCCCTTGTACACATCGCGCTACTGCAACTATCCAGCGATAAGTAGCCTATCTGTCAGACAGAACCCAGAACTCAGAACTCAACAACAGAAATCTTCTTTATTATATCCCCGGTAGTTATAGGTTAAGGGAGTTGAGGTGGATAGGAGCATGGTTCGGTCTTCGGTTTAGCGAGTCCGGCACGATATTTACTTTTCCAGGGATGTGTTGGGCTTTGAAGTAATACTCCTGAATCTCTTGCAACCATCTACGTTTTTGTGCCGCTCAGCTTCGTCTTAGATTGTAGGTATGGGATGGGGTCATTATCGTTGTGGAGGATGAACCGGTGAGCGCGTAGGTACGGGCTCCACACACGCAGAGCTATCATTAATGCCAAAAGCTTTTGTTCTCCGTTTCTGAGTTGTTCTCGGCGGGGGAGAGACGGTGAGAGATGAAGGCGACTGGAAAGGAATCTAGTGATAATGTTTCTCTGACGATATATTTAGAGGCGTTGGTTGCCAAGGTCCTATTCGGAAGCTGGGCGGGGGTCGCAGGGGGGGCGTTTGGGTCCATTTGGTTGTCCGTCAGCGTGGTAGGGCGAATTAGTCTGATGCTGAGGGTTAGGAGTTGGGGAAGGATGACGAGGATTGGGTGTTGCGTTGACCAAGATTCGATTGGCACGCGAAACGCGAGGGGCATCGAAATGTCGACGATAAAGGAGAATTAGCTGGTTTGGGCGGTGGAGAACGTAGATCGATGCTACCAAACGTGAAGATGGGCGTATTTGCGCGCAAATGTACAGTAAAAAGGTTAAAAGGGATTATTATATGCTGGTTTCGCTTGCTAGGCACCTCGGGGGAGCAAATGGAGGCAGGACTTTTGCTTGTAGGCTATCGACTCGTACGGAGGCAGTTCATTATGCTGTTTGCAGTGTTGTGGAAACCTAACGAATGGTACTAAAAACCAACGTATAATTCCTAAATAACTAACGTCTTAAGCAGTTTTGCGTCACCGTGGTGTAGCATTATCTACTTTTACGAGTAACTAGAATAATGAACGTTCTATACTAAAGGATAAGGTCTAAATATTTACACCCTATTTGCAGCTTTAGAACCATGTTTCCGGAGTAGTTAACAGTTGCACCGCTATCCACTTGCGTTATTTCAGGGCTTTCAGGCGGAGTTTGTGGAGAAGATAGATTTTCTGTTGTACAAACAGTCGTTCATTGTGTCTTATCTTGCTTCTACTCCAGCATAAGCCAGGTCTGGTCTTCTTCCCAGCATAAAGTACATCAAAGAGCCGATAAGTTCTCTGTACGAGATGTTTTCAATATTCATTTCCTTATTATCTTTCTTTCTAAGAATTGTATTTGCTTCCATGGGCGTATTAAATTCTTTGCACGACTCCATATTGAATCGATTTAAATCTTTCTAGCATAATTTGATTGTGCAAGTTTCACATGTTCTTCCTCTCGGCTGTAATCAATTTCATTTCCCAAAACATGACGAATTTTTCCTAGGTCTTTCATTTTGAATGTTGAGCTAAGTTGATTTTTAACCATATCCAGAATACCCTTATCACAGCATGCCATCCCCAAATCATCTACATATAGTGCAATATAGATAATGTTGCCGTGAATATTTCCGATAAAGATTCCACTGTCGGCATGGGATCTTTCAAAGTTCATATTGTTCAACAATTTGCTAATTACCTTGTACCATGGTCTTGGTGCCTGTTTTAGTCCATAAATTGATTTTACAAGTTTTCATACATGAGTAGGATTTTCTGTATCAATATAGCCTTCAGGTTGGTACATAAAGAGTTCTTCCTCAATTATTCCATTTCAGAAAGCAGTCTTTACATCCATTTAGAATATGTGAATTTCGCAGTTGCGAGCATGGTCCGAAGAGATGCCATTCTCACAACAGGTGCATATATCTCGAATTAGTCAGGTCCGTCTTTTTGTTGATACCCTCTGCATGCCGGTCGAGATTTGAAAATTTTGTCTTGATTTTAAGTCTTCGGCTTGACTTTATATATTCATCTTGGAGAAAGTATTTTCATTTCTGGTGAGACTTGAACCAGTTACCATGTTTGGTTTTTCTGTAAAGAAGTCATTTCTTTTTCCATCGCATTCTTCCAATTGTTTTTGTCCGGTCCCATGATTGAATCATTTCATGTCTTCGGTTCTGTCTTATTTGCCAGCATCATTGCTGCTCCTTGTGAAACTTCCTCATTTTCATCAGCATGTTCGTAAGTTAGCCATGTAGGCTTTTTTCTGATTCTTTTTGAACGTCTGCGAACCGCGTTAATATTTTTCATCAGTGTCTTCTTGAACGTCATGATATTATTGAATATTTTCTGATAATACTGGATGCGTTTCTTCTTGATTCTGAATATTGTTTCCCGTTCTTACTCCAATCTCAAAATTCTTTGTATCTGATATTTCTTGAAATTTAGCGGTCGCACTTACGACGAGTATCTCACAACACGAGTGCAAATGAGGGTAGCAGAGGCAATTCAGGTGAAAACAAGACAAACGAGTTGGGGGGACTTCAGGTGTTAGTAAGTGTGCACAGAAGTCCTCCTTTTATAAACGCAAAGAACGACACGTGAGCATAAGCTACGTCTGTGTTTTCGGAAAGCTAGTATTGGGTTCTAGATTTCTAGTTTGGGTGTGCTAGAATGTCTATGGTTAGCATTCATAGATTCGCAGATTTTTGATGCTAGAATATCTAGCGCAAAAATACTAGCCCAAGTGAAGTTCGGGAAGAATGTAGAAAACTAGCAATTATCCGTACTAACACCGGCACACTAGGAAGAATGGAAGAGAACTTCGGAGATATCTTTCGATACTCATTAATCCTAGACCATGAATTCTACCGACAATGAAAAGAATACTGAACGCTATCTAGCGCATGATCATTCATTTAGCGCAGGTATCGTAGCTAGTATGAGCCGTTCAAATGCCCTGCACATTCAATTTAATGTCCTCTAATGACCCTAATGGCCAGTGCATAATACGGCGATCCTGCAACTGAGACCCGAAACGGGTCCCCGTTGCACGTGAAATGAGATCTTCCCAATTCGTATGCGGTGAACCGCTTTGCATCACGTCCCCCGATCGTTACGCTTCACTTCGCGTCGCGCGAAGCGCGACGCGAAGAACCCTCCATTCTCCGAGAACCGTCCGAGTAGTACACCAGTTCACCCTTCATCAATCCCAAATTCCTACCTAAGTAGGTAGAAATCACAAAATCACACAAGTTAGAGCCCAATTCCTCGCTTCATGCAAGCACATTGCATATAAACAAACTTACCTCTGTCAATAATGTGCTTCTTGTATTGCCTCCACTTTCTTCAATCGCATCAATAAATAGAAAAAGGTCAGATCTCCGTCACAAAACAAACCCAAACCACATCAGCACGCCACTCACCTCTACAGCTACCACTTATCCCATCTCTTGTCCAATCTTGCCCCCTCTTCTCTTGCAGCAGCAAACAACGACAAGTCAGATCTCCTTCCCCAACGGCAAGTCAGATCTCCTTCCCTAACGCATACAAGATACGATGGAAGCTCGCACTTACCTTTGATGCCACCATTTCCCGATCAACCATTGTCTTAACAAGAAAGAAATATAAGTCAGACTTCCACCAAAAATCGAAACCAAATTACTTCAATGACGCACTCACCTCCTAAGAAACTTGCTCGGCCCAGTCCTTCTAGAATATCTCCCTCCTCACCCAATCGCTCCTTTCTGTCGCTTCGCAGCAGCAAAAAGTAACATGTCAAAACTCATTCCAAAAACAATACCAGACACAAGTAGCACTCGCACTTACCCGCACTTCCATCATTTCCCCTTCATACAACGTCGCCCGCACTTTCGTCACAATAAAAAAATACAAGTCAGATCTTCGTCAATAACAGAAAGAAATTCCTCAGGGACGCACTCACCTCCTAAGCCGCTTGCTTGATTCACTTCCTTCAAAGAGGTTCCCCTCCCCACACAATCTTTGCTCTCCGTCGCTTCGCAGCAGCAAACAAGAACACGTCAGATATCCTTCCTAAATCTCTACGAGACACCAGTACCACTCCCACTCACCTTTAACTCAACGAATCCTGGCCCCCCATTCCAATTTTCTGTCGCTTCGCAGCCACAGTCAAAAATATGTCAGGTCTCCGTACAGATTGCAGGGCAGAACACGTAGCAAACTCACCTGTTCATCATCATGAGGGCCGCTGAAATAGGTTTCCCATGTTTGCAACCAGAAGGAGAACAAACACACCAGGTCAATGTAGCGCGCCGCGTACCTCCAAATCGCAACCCACTCACCCGCCTACCCTCCACCCCACGCTGCATCACCCATCGCTCCCGTCGCTCGTCGCCCTCTTGCGCATGACCACAAACAGTTTCAAGGCCACAGATCAGCACAGACGACGTACATCTCAATCGCAAGCTGATCAACCCGTCACCCCCCACACCGCACCCCATCACTAAACGCCCCGGTCGTGCTCCGCCCGCTCGCGCAAAAATAGAAACAGAGTCAGCACTTGTGAAACGCAAGCGCAATACCGCTTCTGACGCACCTAGAAACCGCAGAAGGTCCACAAGGTCCAGAAGTCATCATATCACAGGATCTCAAGATCCAACAACCGCTCATCCGGCCAATACTCACAATCAATACAAGTACACGCCGCCGCTCAAAAATATACAACTTTGAATATTTTCATTCCAACCCACTTTCCAAGCCACATATGCGCCGTTTCTGTCTTGCCGCACGACTTGTGGGTGTCTCTGGCGCATCACTTGACCTTTTTGAGTACGCCTGATAAGTTTAAACTCTCCCCACCGCCCTCGTCGTGCATCTTCTTCACCTCCAGCCTGTATATAGTATCCCCCTCTCTCCTCGTCCTACGTCTTTTTCACCTCCCCGATTTACTTTCCGAGATCGAGCGCAGGCACCCTCCACCACATGCAGCGTTGTCGCTTCCCAAGGTGCACCTTCGAGACAAAAGGTCATACCTCCCTTGTCCAACACCAGCGCCGGTGTCGCTACCGCACCACCCGCAACGCCTTCGTCGCCACCACCCCAAAAGATGGAACTCAATTCCCACCACGCACGAAGCGCCCACGCGTCCAGACTGTTGGCTGTTGACCCTGTGCTGTCACTGAAAAACAAAAGTGCAGGGGAGCATGGGCTGTTTTGGAGGGTGCCCCTGGAAAAGCGCATATGCGTGTCAGTCGGATCTCAACGTGAACTCGGGCTGTGATTGGCTACTGCAAATGTGCACATGCAATGTGGTGTGTACAAGTGGTATGGCACTATTGGGTTTGTCTGTGGTACACGTGTGTACGTGGTCTACTTGTACTACTGTGCACGCTGTTCAATATGTCCAGCTGGTGTACTATGAACACATCTCACAAGGTGTAACGAATGTACTTGGAGAAGAGACGTGACATGTGTATTACAGGAGACTTGGTGTACTGTGCTGGAACGTGAATGTGTATGGAGGCGGATTGCAAGTAGTGTATGCTGGCATATTGAATTTGTGCACACGTCAGTGTAATTATGGGCTGTGCACTGTATATTGCCTTGTTGTGCGCTGCAATGAACATTGACTAGGGTTAATGTCATGCTTGAATATGATTGGTAGTATTGAGTGTCCCTGCTTTGTAGTCTAGGGTTTACTTTGAGTTGGAGTCTAGACAGCTGACGTTTTGAAGTAGTATATAAGTGAAAGTTTGAGCGCCTCCAAGTAAATCCAAGCCAGAGCTGGCGAACTTCCTTTTCATTCCCTCAACCTTTCCTTCAGCTTTTCCCTTTCCATCAGGTTATGGGCCCAGCCCCGCTGACCTCTGCCGTCTAGTTCGTCTCTCGCCGCTCTCCCGCACCGCCGTTCACCCGTTTCGCTGTTCTATTCTCTTCGTTTCCGCCGTAGTAGCCGTTTCGTCGGGTGTGTGACCGTATCGTGGGTTGGTGTTGGTATTTTCTTTCGGTCTTGCGTTACTCCCTGAGGGCGTTGTGGTGGTAGTGGTTGGACGTTGTTATCGTGATTGTGTTTGGGTGCTCGTTGTTGCCCGTGTTTGTCGATCGCTATCCGTTTCGTTTGGTCTCCCTCTCTTTCGTTGTTTTGTGGATCCCTGCGTCGTGTTGCAGGTTCTGATCTGAGAGGTTGAGGACCGTGTTTGTTGAAGTCTGGGCCTGGAGTTCTTGGCTCAGCGTTCGTGTGTGTTTTTGTGTTTGGTCTGCATCTTTGCCTGTGCGACGAGCGGTTGATCCGAGGTACTTTGGGTGATTCCTTGTACTCGGGGACGTTAGCCTGGCGGCTTGAACCAAAGCAGGTGTACTGTCAAGCGGGTTCCCCACTGGTCCTTTTAGGGCGGATAACAGTGACGGTCGAAAGATCTGGTTGAACTTTGCGGGTGCATTTGTGGACGGGGTGCCGTGGCGCACTGCATTTGGCTGGTTGTTTGACTTTGTGTGTGAGCCCGACCTTTGTGGTTGGGCACTTGGACTGTTGTGAACAGCATCCATAAGGAGCTTTTGATCCGCAGTACGCGGGGAGGCGACGTTTCGAAGGCTGACCTCCTTTTCAGGATCAGGCCGCGTGCGATCTTCATTGATTGCTCGTTAGAAGCGTATCTTGGTGTTGAAGTAGCTTCGGTTTCGAGGTCGCGCTAGTTCTTGAAAGAGGCCAGAGAGGGTCAACTTGGTGAAGGCATATCTTCGGTCATTAACCATCCTCTGGAAGCCTCGTAAGGAGCAACGCGCCTTCTCCTTTTGACGTGGGAGGAGGTAGACTGCAGAAAACCGTTATCTACCCAGAAGAGCTCTGGGGGCCAGGGGTCCGACCTTTAGGGACGCGGGTATAGGAAGCCCTGCCAGTGCGCCCGCAGACTATTGTCTGTTCAATCTTGAAGACTTATTTGTTGTTTGTTGTTTTTACTTTGTTGTTGTTGTCTGTTGTTGTTGTTCACTTGTCTGTTGCTGTCAAGCCATCTCTCTCGGCCTCTTGTGACACTTTGCACACCATGGATTCGTTCAGTGGGGTGAAAATCGAAAAGCTGGTTGAGGATAACTTCCACGTATGGAAGCAGAAGATTGAGCTGCTGCTTGCACTCAAGGACCTCGACGGCCACCTCGACTCTGTTAGACCCACTGACGAAGATGAGCTGTCGACTTGGAAAAAGAAAGATGCCAAGGCCAGAGCTATTATTGGTCTCACACTCAGCGATGAGCATTTAGATCATGTGCGGGACGCCGACAACGCTGCCGATATGTGGAAAGCCATTTGCGATGTGTTCCAACGCAAGACTCTGCTCAACAAAATCAACGCCCGACGGTCCTTCTACTCTGCCAAGATGCGTGATGATGAGAAAATGCTACAGTTCATCAACCGTGTACGTCATCTGGCATCGGACCTGAAGTGTATGGACGTTGTTGTTGAGGAGGAGGACATTGCTATGGCCATCCTATGCGGACTTCCGGAAAGATTCGAGCACCTCATCGTCGCAATTGATACCACGATTGGCGATCGTCAACTCACTCTAGAGTTTGTGAAGAGTCGTCTGCTGCAAGAAGAGCAGCGAATGAACGATCGTGCCAAGGAGGAGCCTGGTGGAAGTGAGGCAGCTTTGGTTGGCAGGCAGTCGCGATGGAAGAACATCGAGTGTCATTATTGTCATAAGAAGGGTCATATCCAGAGGAACTGTTTCAAGAAGCAACGTGATGGGGCTAACATGAATCAGGTCGGTGCTGCTCACCCAACTGTCAATACTGAGCTCAGCGATGAGCGAGGTACGGGTGGCAACGACTCTGACTTTGTATGTCTCATTGCTACTGGCTCTGATAAAGCCACGAACAGTGACTGGATTGTTGACTCTGGTGCTACTGCCCACATGACTTTTGACGAATCCATGTTCCAAACATATGATAGTAAGGTGTCTTCTGGCGTTAGCATCGGTAATGATTCCAAACTAGAGTCTGTTGGTCACGGTAGTGTGGAGCTTGATCTGATTGTGGAAGGGTCCAAACGAAAGTGCCAGCTGAAGCAAGTTGTTCATGTACCGAATTTAAGGTACCATTTGCTTTCTGTATCGGCGATTTGTGATGTGGGGTGCAAAGTAGTGTTTGAAAAAGAGAAGGTATGTGTATACAAGGGGTCAAAAGTGGTTGCCTTGGGGCGCCGCGTCAAAGGCCTATACTACCTTTGCACTGCTGCACACCAGTGTTCAGATGTAAACAGCGCACTTGTGTCGGACTTGTCACTATGGCATGCTCGAATGGCTCATGTGAATGTGGATGGTATCAAGCATATGGCTCGAAACAAGGTTGTGTCAGGGCTCAATGTAGACGTTGCGCAGGATTCAGATGTGTGTGGCTCATGTGTAGTAGGAAAAGCAACCCGTGCTCCGACTCCCAAGCAAGGGGGGGAACGAGCAAAACACGTACTGGAACTTGTTCACTCCGATGTGTCAGGTCCAGTAAGTGTGAAATCCTTGGGAGGCTCGCACTACTTCGTCACATTCATCGATGATCACAGTCGTTTCTGCTTCTTCTACATGCTCAAAACTAAGGATGAGGTGTTCCAGATGTTCCTAAGGTGGCTCAAGTTTGTTCAAAACCAAACCGGCAGACAAGTGAAAACCATCACCGCACGTGAGAGTGTGCTCAAAGCATTGCGCACTGACAACGGTGGTGAATATTTGTCACATCGTTTTACCAAAGAACTTGAACGTCACGGTATTGAGCATCAGCGAACTGTGCCTTACAATCCTCAGCAGAATGGACTTGCCGAACGGTTCAACCGCACACTCATGGACTTGGTCAGATCGATGTTATGTCACAAGAAATTGCCAAAGCACTTTTGGGCTGAGGCACTGAATGTTGCAGTGTATGTGCGCAACCGTGTGACTTGCAAAGCTCTTCCAAGTAGTGTGACACCATATGAACTGTGGCATGGTCAGAAGCCTGATGTGAGCAACCTGCGTGTGTTTGGGAGCCGATGCTGGTACAAGGTTGTGGATCATAAGCTGAAGAAGCTAGAGGAGCGTGGTGTGGAAGCTATCTTTATTGGGTACACCCCAGGGTCTCACGGATACAAGTTGTGGGACTCTGAAAAGAAAAAGGTGATTGTGTCAAGAGATGTACGGTTTGATGAGTTTTCGGGCTCAGACAACCAGTTTAGCTATGAGGAAGAGGACTACGCAGACATTGACTTTAGTAATATGTCTAGTTCACATGATACCTCTACATCTGACACATCTGGTGGACCCAGCGATGATGACCCTTCTGCGCCTTTGCCTGACTCTGATGATGCTTCTGACAGCTCTGTTGATGATTCCGCAGCTGATAAATCAGTTGAGCCTGTAGTGCATGAGACACAACCTGTTCGTAGGTCCACGCGTGAACGTAGGAAGCCGAGCTCATGGTGGCGTGCAACTGCTCTACTCACTGCCAGTGATGACACCCCGCCGTCATATGATGATGCTGTGTCACGTCCTGATTCCGAAGCATGGAAGAAGGCAATGAAGAGTGAGTACCAGTCACTAATTGAGCATGACACATGGGACTTAGTGCCAAGGCCAGCAGACAGCAACGTGATTTCGTCCAAGTGGGTGTATGTGCAGAAGTATGAAGCAGCACCATCTGGTGAACCAACTATCAGGTACAAGGCTCGTATGGTTGCTAGAGGATTCCTGCAGATCGAGGGTGTTGACTTTTCTGAAACATATGCACCTGTTGTTAAGTTTACCTCGATCAGGATGATTCTGTCAGTGACTGCTGTACGAGACTTTCATTTGCACCAGATGGATGTGAAAACAGCTTTTCTGAACGGTGACCTTGAGGAGACGGTGTACATGGAGCAGCCAACAGGTTTTGTGCAGCAAGGTAACGAGGATCTGGTGTGTCGTTTGAAGAAAGCCATCTATGGGCTACGACAGGCACCCAGACAGTGACATGCAAAGATATACTCGTTCCTTGTTGAGGAGATGCAGTTGACGCCAAATGACGCAGATGAGTGTGTGTACAGCGGAAAGATACTGGGATTTGTTGTTTTGATTGCTCTATACGTTGATGACTTGCTTATTGCAAGTCCGAGCATGAAGACAATGGATCGTGTAAAGGCAGAGCTGTCGTCTCGGTTCCACATGAAAGACCTCTATCAAGCTCGCATGGTACTCGGATTCGAGATCCACCGTGACAGAGTTAAGCGAGAGTTGTATCTGACTCAGTCTGCGTACACACAAAAGGTCTTGGAACGTTTTGGCATGCACCAGTCCAAACCAGTTGACACTCCAATGGAAGTTGGCATGGACCTGTCTGCGATTCAGGATGTACTCAGGGAGGTGCCGTACCGTCCGGCAATTGGCTGTCTCATGTACTTGTCTGTAGGAACTCGTCCAGATATCTCATACGCGGTGTCCAAACTTGCCAAGTATGTTGAGAAACCTGGAGAGATTCACTGGAAGGCAGTCAAACGTGTGCTTCGCTATCTCAACGGTACTTGTACATTTGGTCTCACCTACGGCTTAAACACCGATTTGGCACTTCAAGGCTACGTGGACTCTGACTGGGCAGGCGATGTTGCAAACCGCAAGTCTACCAGTGGGTACTTGTTCATGATGGCTGGAGGTCCTGTGTCATGGTGTTCACGTCAGCAAGAAGTGGTTGCACTGTCTAGTGCTGAAGCTGAGTATGTGAGTCTGTGCAGTGGTTCCAAAGAGGCCATCTGGCTTAGGCGTTTGTGGAATGGCATCGGCATAGTCATTGGAGTAGAAGTGGACGATTCGGTAAAGTTGCTTGTTGAACCAACGCCTGTATATGTTGACAACCAAGGGTGCATTGACCTTGCCCGAAATGGCGTTGTCAACAAGCGTACCAAGCATATCGACATTCGTTTTCACTTTACTCGAGAAGCTCTACGTGACAAGTCGATTGTGTTGTTCTACTGCCCTACCGATTGTATGACAGCCGATATGCTCAACAAACCACTTTGCCGTGTGAAGCACGAGAGGTTCCGTGAAGACAGTGGCGTCCGACACCTAGACCTTTGAAGTCAGTGACAGAGGGGGAGTGTTGGCTGTTGACCCTGTGCTGTCACTGAAAAACAAAAGTGCAGGGGAGCATGGGCTGTTTTGGAGGGTGCCCCTGGAAAAGCGCATATGCGTGTCAGTCGGATCTCAACGTGAACTCGGGCTGTGATTGGCTACTGCAAATGTGCACATGCAATGTGGTGTGTACAAGTGGTATGGCACTATTGGGTTTGTCTGTGGTACACGTGTGTACGTGGTCTACTTGTACTACTGTGCACGCTGTTCAATATGTCCAGCTGGTGTACTATGAACACATCTCACAAGGTGTAACGAATGTACTTGGAGAAGAGACGTGACATGTGTATTACAGGAGACTTGGTGTACTGTGCTGGAACGTGAATGTGTATGGAGGCGGATTGCAAGTAGTGTATGCTGGCATATTGAATTTGTGCACACGTCAGTGTAATTATGGGCTGTGCACTGTATATTGCCTTGTTGTGCGCTGCAATGAACATTGACTAGGGTTAATGTCATGCTTGAATATGATTGGTAGTATTGAGTGTCCCTGCTTTGTAGTCTAGGGTTTACTTTGAGTTGGAGTCTAGACAGCTGACGTTTTGAAGTAGTATATAAGTGAAAGTTTGAGCGCCTCCAAGTAAATCCAAGCCAGAGCTGGCGAACTTCCTTTTCATTCCCTCAACCTTTCCTTCAGCTTTTCCCTTTCCATCAGGTTATGGGCCCAGCCCCGCTGACCTCTGCCGTCTAGTTCGTCTCTCGCCGCTCTCCCGCACCGCCGTTCACCCGTTTCGCTGTTCTATTCTCTTCGTTTCCGCCGTAGTAGCCGTTTCGTCGGGTGTGTGACCGTATCGTGGGTTGGTGTTGGTATTTTCTTTCGGTCTTGCGTTACTCCCTGAGGGCGTTGTGGTGGTAGTGGTTGGACGTTGTTATCGTGATTGTGTTTGGGTGCTCGTTGTTGCCCGTGTTTGTCGATCGCTATCCGTTTCGTTTGGTCTCCCTCTCTTTCGTTGTTTTGTGGATCCCTGCGTCGTGTTGCAGGTTCTGATCTGAGAGGTTGAGGACCGTGTTTGTTGAAGTCTGGGCCTGGAGTTCTTGGCTCAGCGTTCGTGTGTGTTTTTGTGTTTGGTCTGCATCTTTGCCTGTGCGACGAGCGGTTGATCCGAGGTACTTTGGGTGATTCCTTGTACTCGGGGACGTTAGCCTGGCGGCTTGAACCAAAGCAGGTGTACTGTCAAGCGGGTTCCCCACTGGTCCTTTTAGGGCGGATAACAGTGACGGTCGAAAGATCTGGTTGAACTTTGCGGGTGCATTTGTGGACGGGGTGCCGTGGCGCACTGCATTTGGCTGGTTGTTTGACTTTGTGTGTGAGCCCGACCTTTGTGGTTGGGCACTTGGACTGTTGTGAACAGCATCCATAAGGAGCTTTTGATCCGCAGTACGCGGGGAGGCGACGTTTCGAAGGCTGACCTCCTTTTCAGGATCAGGCCGCGTGCGATCTTCATTGATTGCTCGTTAGAAGCGTATCTTGGTGTTGAAGTAGCTTCGGTTTCGAGGTCGCGCTAGTTCTTGAAAGAGGCCAGAGAGGGTCAACTTGGTGAAGGCATATCTTCGGTCATTAACCATCCTCTGGAAGCCTCGTAAGGAGCAACGCGCCTTCTCCTTTTGACGTGGGAGGAGGTAGACTGCAGAAAACCGTTATCTACCCAGAAGAGCTCTGGGGGCCAGGGGTCCGACCTTTAGGGACGCGGGTATAGGAAGCCCTGCCAGTGCGCCCGCAGACTATTGTCTGTTCAATCTTGAAGACTTATTTGTTGTTTGTTGTTTTTACTTTGTTGTTGTTGTCTGTTGTTGTTGTTCACTTGTCTGTTGCTGTCAAGCCATCTCTCTCGGCCTCTTGTGACACTTTGCACACCATGGATTCGTTCAGTGGGGTGAAAATCGAAAAGCTGGTTGAGGATAACTTCCACGTATGGAAGCAGAAGATTGAGCTGCTGCTTGCACTCAAGGACCTCGACGGCCACCTCGACTCTGTTAGACCCACTGACGAAGATGAGCTGTCGACTTGGAAAAAGAAAGATGCCAAGGCCAGAGCTATTATTGGTCTCACACTCAGCGATGAGCATTTAGATCATGTGCGGGACGCCGACAACGCTGCCGATATGTGGAAAGCCATTTGCGATGTGTTCCAACGCAAGACTCTGCTCAACAAAATCAACGCCCGACGGTCCTTCTACTCTGCCAAGATGCGTGATGATGAGAAAATGCTACAGTTCATCAACCGTGTACGTCATCTGGCATCGGACCTGAAGTGTATGGACGTTGTTGTTGAGGAGGAGGACATCGCTATGGCCATCCTATGCGGACTTCCGGAAAGATTCGAGCACCTCATCGTCGCAATTGATACCACGATTGGCGATCGTCAACTCACTCTAGAGTTTGTGAAGAGTCGTCTGCTGCAAGAAGAGCAGCGAATGAACGATCGTGCCAAGGAGGAGCCTGGTGGAAGTGAGGCAGCTTTGGTTGGCAGGCAGTCGCGATGGAAGAACATCGAGTGTCATTATTGTCATAAGAAGGGTCATATCCAGAGGAACTGTTTCAAGAAGCAACGTGATGGGGCTAACATGAATCAGGTCGGTGCTGCTCACCCAACTGTCAATACTGAGCTCAGCGATGAGCGAGGTACGGGTGGCAACGACTCTGACTTTGTATGTCTCATTGCTACTGGCTCTGATAAAGCCACGAACAGTGACTGGATTGTTGACTCTGGTGCTACTGCCCACATGACTTTTGACGAATCCATGTTCCAAACATATGATAGTAAGGTGTCTTCTGGCGTTAGCATCGGTAATGATTCCAAACTAGAGTCTGTTGGTCACGGTAGTGTGGAGCTTGATCTGATTGTGGAAGGGTCCAAACGAAAGTGCCAGCTGAAGCAAGTTGTTCATGTACCGAATTTAAGGTACCATTTGCTTTCTGTATCGGCGATTTGTGATGTGGGGTGCAAAGTAGTGTTTGAAAAAGAGAAGGTATGTGTATACAAGGGGTCAAAAGTGGTTGCCTTGGGGCGCCGCGTCAAAGGCCTATACTACCTTTGCACTGCTGCACACCAGTGTTCAGATGTAAACAGCGCACTTGTGTCGGACTTGTCACTATGGCATGCTCGAATGGCTCATGTGAATGTGGATGGTATCAAGCATATGGCTCGAAACAAGGTTGTGTCAGGGCTCAATGTAGACGTTGCGCAGGATTCAGATGTGTGTGGCTCATGTGTAGTAGGAAAAGCAACCCGTGCTCCGACTCCCAAGCAAGGGGGGGAACGAGCAAAACACGTACTGGAACTTGTTCACTCCGATGTGTCAGGTCCAGTAAGTGTGAAATCCTTGGGAGGCTCGCACTACTTCGTCACATTCATCGATGATCACAGTCGTTTCTGCTTCTTCTACATGCTCAAAACTAAGGATGAGGTGTTCCAGATGTTCCTAAGGTGGCTCAAGTTTGTTCAAAACCAAACCGGCAGACAAGTGAAAACCATCACCGCACGTGAGAGTGTGCTCAAAGCATTGCGCACTGACAACGGTGGTGAATATTTGTCACATCGTTTTACCAAAGAACTTGAACGTCACGGTATTGAGCATCAGCGAACTGTGCCTTACAATCCTCAGCAGAATGGACTTGCCGAACGGTTCAACCGCACACTCATGGACTTGGTCAGATCGATGTTATGTCACAAGAAATTGCCAAAGCACTTTTGGGCTGAGGCACTGAATGTTGCAGTGTATGTGCGCAACCGTGTGACTTGCAAAGCTCTTCCAAGTAGTGTGACACCATATGAACTGTGGCATGGTCAGAAGCCTGATGTGAGCAACCTGCGTGTGTTTGGGAGCCGATGCTGGTACAAGGTTGTGGATCATAAGCTGAAGAAGCTAGAGGAGCGTGGTGTGGAAGCTATCTTTATTGGGTACACCCCAGGGTCTCACGGATACAAGTTGTGGGACTCTGAAAAGAAAAAGGTGATTGTGTCAAGAGATGTACGGTTTGATGAGTTTTCGGGCTCAGACAACCAGTTTAGCTATGAGGAAGAGGACTACGCAGACATTGACTTTAGTAATATGTCTAGTTCACATGATACCTCTACATCTGACACATCTGGTGGACCCAGCGATGATGACCCTTCTGCGCCTTTGCCTGACTCTGATGATGCTTCTGACAGCTCTGTTGATGATTCCGCAGCTGATAAATCAGTTGAGCCTGTAGTGCATGAGACACAACCTGTTCGTAGGTCCACGCGTGAACGTAGGAAGCCGAGCTCATGGTGGCGTGCAACTGCTCTACTCACTGCCAGTGATGACACCCCGCCGTCATATGATGATGCTGTGTCACGTCCTGATTCCGAAGCATGGAAGAAGGCAATGAAGAGTGAGTACCAGTCACTAATTGAGCATGACACATGGGACTTAGTGCCAAGGCCAGCAGACAGCAACGTGATTTCGTCCAAGTGGGTGTATGTGCAGAAGTATGAAGCAGCACCATCTGGTGAACCAACTATCAGGTACAAGGCTCGTATGGTTGCTAGAGGATTCCTGCAGATCGAGGGTGTTGACTTTTCTGAAACATATGCACCTGTTGTTAAGTTTACCTCGATCAGGATGATTCTGTCAGTGACTGCTGTACGAGACTTTCATTTGCACCAGATGGATGTGAAAACAGCTTTTCTGAACGGTGACCTTGAGGAGACGGTGTACATGGAGCAGCCAACAGGTTTTGTGCAGCAAGGTAACGAGGATCTGGTGTGTCGTTTGAAGAAAGCCATCTATGGGCTACGACAGGCACCCAGACAGTGACATGCAAAGATATACTCGTTCCTTGTTGAGGAGATGCAGTTGACGCCAAATGACGCAGATGAGTGTGTGTACAGCGGAAAGATACTGGGATTTGTTGTTTTGATTGCTCTATACGTTGATGACTTGCTTATTGCAAGTCCGAGCATGAAGACAATGGATCGTGTAAAGGCAGAGCTGTCGTCTCGGTTCCACATGAAAGACCTCTATCAAGCTCGCATGGTACTCGGATTCGAGATCCACCGTGACAGAGTTAAGCGAGAGTTGTATCTGACTCAGTCTGCGTACACACAAAAGGTCTTGGAACGTTTTGGCATGCACCAGTCCAAACCAGTTGACACTCCAATGGAAGTTGGCATGGACCTGTCTGCGATTCAGGATGTACTCAGGGAGGTGCCGTACCGTCCGGCAATTGGCTGTCTCATGTACTTGTCTGTAGGAACTCGTCCAGATATCTCATACGCGGTGTCCAAACTTGCCAAGTATGTTGAGAAACCTGGAGAGATTCACTGGAAGGCAGTCAAACGTGTGCTTCGCTATCTCAACGGTACTTGTACATTTGGTCTCACCTACGGCTTAAACACCGATTTGGCACTTCAAGGCTACGTGGACTCTGACTGGGCAGGCGATGTTGCAAACCGCAAGTCTACCAGTGGGTACTTGTTCATGATGGCTGGAGGTCCTGTGTCATGGTGTTCACGTCAGCAAGAAGTGGTTGCACTGTCTAGTGCTGAAGCTGAGTATGTGAGTCTGTGCAGTGGTTCCAAAGAGGCCATCTGGCTTAGGCGTTTGTGGAATGGCATCGGCATAGTCATTGGAGTAGAAGTGGACGATTCGGTAAAGTTGCTTGTTGAACCAACGCCTGTATATGTTGACAACCAAGGGTGCATTGACCTTGCCCGAAATGGCGTTGTCAACAAGCGTACCAAGCATATCGACATTCGTTTTCACTTTACTCGAGAAGCTCTACGTGACAAGTCGATTGTGTTGTTCTACTGCCCTACCGATTGTATGACAGCCGATATGCTCAACAAACCACTTTGCCGTGTGAAGCACGAGAGGTTCCGTGAAGACAGTGGCGTCCGACACCTAGACCTTTGAAGTCAGTGACAGAGGGGGAGTGTTGGCTGTTGACCCTGTGCTGTCACTGAAAAACAAAAGTGCAGGGGAGCATGGGCTGTTTTGGAGGGTGCCCCTGGAAAAGCGCATATGCGTGTCAGTCGGATCTCAACGTGAACTCGGGCTGTGATTGGCTACTGCAAATGTGCACATGCAATGTGGTGTGTACAAGTGGTATGGCACTATTGGGTTTGTCTGTGGTACACGTGTGTACGTGGTCTACTTGTACTACTGTGCACGCTGTTCAATATGTCCAGCTGGTGTACTATGAACACATCTCACAAGGTGTAACGAATGTACTTGGAGAAGAGACGTGACATGTGTATTACAGGAGACTTGGTGTACTGTGCTGGAACGTGAATGTGTATGGAGGCGGATTGCAAGTAGTGTATGCTGGCATATTGAATTTGTGCACACGTCAGTGTAATTATGGGCTGTGCACTGTATATTGCCTTGTTGTGCGCTGCAATGAACATTGACTAGGGTTAATGTCATGCTTGAATATGATTGGTAGTATTGAGTGTCCCTGCTTTGTAGTCTAGGGTTTACTTTGAGTTGGAGTCTAGACAGCTGACGTTTTGAAGTAGTATATAAGTGAAAGTTTGAGCGCCTCCAAGTAAATCCAAGCCAGAGCTGGCGAACTTCCTTTTCATTCCCTCAACCTTTCCTTCAGCTTTTCCCTTTCCATCACAGACCGCAGACACCCGCTCCGTTGGCATCTCCAACCCCCTTTCCAACATCGATCCGCTGGTAGAAGAGGACGACTACCATTCGAGCCAGCTCGCTCTGGCCATACGCTCCGCAGACGCCGCCCACATTCTCAACGCTTCTCTTCGCTCCCCTTCTCCCAGCCCTCGCCCACTCGTGAAGCTCCATCCCATCATCTCCTACATCTCATTCATCGCCACCAAGCTCGGCAAACGCAAAGCCGACGAACTCATTACCCTCGTCAAGGACCCCAATTACTCCCAAACACTCATTCAACAGGTTACCTCCGTCTCCCACTGCCTTCAACTTCATTCCAAACTATTCGAAGACACTGTCGGCTCCATCGGCTTCAAATCCACAACCGTTCGTCACAATCCCTCAAACATCACTGAACTCTCTACCTCAAAAACCCCGTCGATGTCCTTCTCCAGCAACTTCGCTACGCCACTCGCGCTAACACCTTCTTCCACCCCGTCACACAGTGTTCTTCAAATGGTTCTCCTGCACTCGCTCATCCCATGGCTTCAAAACTCGGCAGTTGTGTTTATCCGGACCTCAAACACCACATCCTCTGTTCTCAAGACCCAGATGTTATTTGGCACAACGTGGACATCACTGGCACGGAATCTTTCATCGGCTTCATCCAGCTCTACTCGGACAAGTCTTCCACCTCCCTGAAAAGCTCCTCTATCACCTCCTACCCCCTTCACATCACACTCCTCAACTTTTCAGACTCCTTCCGTCGCCATTGCATCTCCCGCAACTACACCCTCCTTGGCTACTTCCCCACCTCGTTCGACGCCCCTTCCTCCACATCCGACGAGGAATCCATCGAAGGCCACCTTCTTTCTTCAGCCCTCAGCCGCACCACCCGAATGGAACTCATCCAAGAATCTCTACAAACCATCCTCGAACCCCTCGCTGCAGTCGCCCTCAAGGGTTTCCCTTTCCGTGATGAAGACCAGGTCATTAGACAGTGCCACCCAGTCATCGCAAACTATGCTGCAGACATCCAAGAAGCAAAAGACATCCTCGCCATCCTACACGGCACAAACCCATCCAAGCCGTGCCACAGATGCCTAAAACCTCGCTCCGACCTCAACCTCCACCTCACTTCCGTATCCCCTCGAACTATTTCCCACACCCGTCGCACCAGATCCGCACACGACGCCCTTCTCAAGGATGCCAACGACGCCGAACAACTTCGCCGACCGCGCGTAGCAAGAACTCTCAGAGACCAAGCAGCATCTGTCCTCCGCACAAACTCCCTCTCCACGTACCACTCCTTCTTCGAAACATACCCTCTTCTTAATATATCCCCACTCCTCACCCCTTACTCTATCTTCTCCTTCGAACCCCTTCACAATTTCCATCTGGGTATCTCCAAGCTCGTCAAACTGGCAACCATCGAACGCTTGAAGTCCGACAGCCTCTTCACCACTCTCGCGTCCTCCAACGGCTCCTCAAAATCCTTTAAATCCATCCGAAGCTCCCTTCTCACCAACGCAAACAACATCCTCACAGATATTGAAGCCAACTTCTCCGCACCCGGACTGCACATCGACTTTTCCACACCCGAAAAGGGTACATACCTAAACGGGTTCTTCACCTTGGACGGCATCAAAGGCATGCTCGAGGCAAAAGACTACCGCGCTGTCGACATGGTCTTCCCCTTCATAGGTGCCTTTTTCGACCGTTGTTGCGGTGAAGTTGACACAGCTCCCATCACCTCCATCTTCACAGCATACGCAGACCTCTTCACAGCCGCACTCCACCACAACACCACCTCAGAATGGAGAGACCAACGACTTTGCGACCTCCAAGAACTCATCAAGCACTTCAAGTCTCTTTGCGTCTCCGTCCTCGCCCCTTTCCAAGCTTCTCACTTCGGAACACTGAAGTTCCACCTTCTGGACCACATCATTGCTGATATTGATTTATACGGAAGTCTTCAATTCACTGACGCCGGCATCTACGAACATGCACACCTCCTCTTCAAAAACCACTATCGACGCACATCCCGAAGATCCTCAACCGCTCACAGAGAAACAGTCGACGCAATCCAGCTCACAGAAGGCTTCCGAAACTCAACCGCCATTCCCCACCACACTTCCTCCTCCTCAAACTCCTCCTTCCTTCATGCTCGACGGTTTTCCATGGTCCGCGACGGTACAACCGTTCTCTTCCGCGACATCATCACTGCAAAGAAGTACCTCCGTGCAAACCGAAACTGCTCCAATGCCTCTCTCTCAAACATGTTCACCTCTTCCACCCTTTCTTTCATCACCCAAATCTCACGCGACGCCATTTCACCCTTTCACGACCTGTGCCTCGAAGTTCTCGGACTCTCTTCCTCTTCCCTGTCTCTCTCCTCTCTTACCTTCTCCCTGGTCAACTCCGCCTTCATCCCCAGCGGGTTCACCCCCGCCTTGCAAGACGTCGACCAAACATTCAACTGCATCCGCTTCAGAGAACCACCAGTCCCCGTCACACAGCGCATATTTGCCACCTCCACCTTCGGTCCTTCCAAACTTCCAAAGTTCTCTCACATTCTCGTCTCCGGTACTCCACCACCTAACTGCAACTTCCCCACTGTTTGGGTCTGCAAGCTCCTCGCCCTTCTTCGCTTTCCCAAAAAAGATGAAAATCCTGACGAACGCGAATATGCTTTCGTCCGCTTCTTCGAACTCACAACTCCCCTCGATCACGTGGATGAAACCCTGAAGTGCATCACCCTCCGTTGGGCAACAGACGATGAAGAGGACCACACCATCCCCCCCGCTGGAAACAGATTACAACGCTCTGGCTCCTATGTCGCACCCTGGTTCGGTCTCGTTCCCTTCTCCGCCATCCTCGGTTCCGTCCATCTTGTACGCCAGAACTACCCAGCACGCCCTTTCTTCCCGCCCCTCCTCTGGCATGAACATCGCTTCTATATCAACCGATTCTACCGCGACCCAAGAGCTAGAGCTTGTTTCTCTACCAAAGAATCAACTTGAAGCAAATGAAACCCATCTTCTGATAGTAAAGTTATCACTCATCAAAAATATCTTGTTCACCTCCGCCTTCCACCCCCTCCCCATCTCTCTCCTTCCCTTCCTCTTTCCCCTCACACATTTCTTTCTCCTCCGCTAACAACTCCCTAAACTCGCGTTCTTCAGGCATACAACGTCCGACGTAGCAATCAAATACATACCCGAGAAAAGTCGTCATCTCCTCCTGAAACACCTCGTAACGAACACCCAGATAGGCCAGTTGGTTCGAAGGCATCCAAAACGCAACGGTCCCTTTACGTTCCTCATTTCCCATCACTTCAGTCGGGTCTTCACCATTCACACCATGGTTCACCAGCTCCTCTCCGAACTTCTCTTCCACCTTCCTTCTCGCTGTCCGTAAGATATCCTCCACAGCAACCGGCAGATGCTTCTCATACAGTTTCGAAAACAGCATCTATCGCTTCCCTCCTCTACCCATCTCCTCATCCAACGCCTCTACCACAGATGCAATCCACGCATCCAAGCGGGCCAGATGCATCACACTTCCATCCACATACTGTGTCTCTCCTTCCTTCCAAGGTTGCTCTACATCGTACCCCAGAAACTCTCTCAAAACCTCCACACTCAATCCGTTCTTGAAGTACAAGTCATCAGGTTCATCCCCATACTTTGTCGAGTTCACATCGTACCCTGAAAAACATAGGTTTTCCATCTTGTCTAACCTCCACGCAGATATGACGGGCTTCCCATTCGCGTCTTTCGGCAACAACTTCTCCCGAGCCTCCATCTTCTGCTCTTCATACAACACATTCAGTTCTTCATCATCCTCGTTAAGAGGTTTTCTAGCAAGTAGAGAATATCCCAGACCCAAAAACAACCTATCCCTCGCATTCCTTTTCCGCACCCCCACAGCATCACTGAGAGCCTGTTTCATCCGCCTCCTCAAACACGTATCCCTCCTCAACTCCTCTTCACACTGCTTCTTCATTCCCATCCCCACAAATTTTCTCCATATCGGATTCTCCAACTCCATCCGCACCACATGCAACAACATCTCATCACTTCCCCCCTGAAAAGACGGAGTGTAGGCCTTCGGTCCCCACCAATTTCTTCCTGTTGCCAGCTCCATAGGATCTAAAGGCACCATCTTCTTTTCATTTATAATCAGAATAATCTGATTCCTCCCCGCCCTCACTTCTTCCGCCCGGTTCGACCAGTTTCGCTCCGGTTCCCTCCTTCCGAAGCACAACTCACTCGTCTCCTCCTTTGCATAACGCAATATGTTCTCGTAAACTCTCGAGGCTACTCCAATAAATCGCATATCCACTTCAATTCCATACCGTTTCCGACCCCCCTTCCCTTCTTCGCCACCCACTTGTCCTGGTCGACCACGAAGAGTCTCTTGCAATGACGTCAGCAGCATTTCCTTTTTCCTATCTTCGACCTCCAGCCTCTTCATCTCCCTGTGTGCCAGTTTCAAGCTTAGTTGCAAACTTGCGTTGTCATCCCTTGCCCTTTTAAGCTCCCCCTTCATGTCTCCAAGCTTGGCCAACAGCTGATTCCGCCCCATAAACTTTGTTTCTGCATACGTCATCCCCTTGTGTTCGCCTTCCTTCCACGGGCGAATTGCATCCTCATCCTCCTCATCCCCACCCCAGAGTCTATCTCCTTTTTTAACCTCCACTCCCTTCCTACACACCCTCACACTCTGGTTTCTCGGAGGTCTCCCCGCGCCCACTCGGTCGTTTGACCCCTCAGCGTCCCCTTGTTCGACACTCCTCACTGCATGATCCGGGGTCTGTCGATAAGAAGCCTGTTGTATTGATCTGCCTTCCGGGACTCTGCGAATCTGCACCCCCTTCCTTCCAACCACGACTCCTTTTCCCGTAGGCTCCGTCCCTACACGTTTTTCCCCGCTCACGCTTGGTATGGCCCTTGGAAAACGAACTTGGCCCTTATGCCGTCCCGCACTCCCACCTGGAACAATTTTGTCCTTTGATTCGTCAAAAACGTGTTTCTTTGAAACAGCAGTGCCTCCGCGTACCTCATTCATTTCTGAACCATGCCCTTCTGCCTCATTGCCTTCTCCTCTTTCATGGAAGTTAACACCATGGGAACCGCTACACCGTCGCCTCTTCGCTTGTCTCTCGGACCCATTTTCTTCGTCACTAGCTAAGTTTGGAATGTCGTGAACGGCCCGATTACGAGTCACCGGACCTCCCGAATTTCTTTCGATCCTCCTCACCACCTCGCTCACCGTACCTTCCGTCGCAGACGACGAACCTCTTTCTTGCTCCTTTTCCTTCACCGTCTTAACAGAGGGCTTCTTGGCTGAAGGTGCAGACCGAGTGGAGGACGGTGTCTGTGGAAGAGTCGCCGCTTCGCCACCATAAAGTTTCATCATGTTCACGTCCCAGCAATAGAAAGAGTTGCGCTCCATATCTCCCAGACGGTTCGGTACGGTATCTGTTGTTTTGAACGGATAAGGGTAATCCATTTCTTTCTCATCCTGAATCAACACCTTCCATACCACCACGGGTTTCTCCTTCGCTTTCCCGACCAGTTTGTGACCATGCAACTCTCTAACCAAATCTCCCGTAAGCCTCCCCGTCGCATCAACCGCACCCCTTACAAATGCCTTCCCCACGACTTTCTTTTCGCCGTTCGGAGTGGTCACCAACAGAGTCACCTGCTCGTCAGGTTTTGGCTTCCATGGTGGGATTCCTACCTTATTCGCCCGCGTTGCTCCGCTGCGCGTTGTAGGTATCGCGTCCTTCCTGGTAGAAGCCGTAACAGGCGGCTTGTGTTTCCGAGAACTCGGAATGATCCTCCTTTTCTCTGCGTTTTTGCGCCGCATCACGGGAACCTATCGATAAGCGCCTCGGAATCTCTCCTAGACCGTCACGAAAAGCAGGGCTCGCTGACAACGTAAATGAACACTCGTTGGCTACGTAGCCGTTCGATAGGGATCACGGGCTTGCTTGACCTCTCTCGGACGATGGCGAACAGAAACGCGTGCAGACGAAGGGAATGAACGCTGCTTGAAGTCCTCTTCACGTCCAAAAGAATCGCTTTTTTTGGGTTCGTGATCTGGATGTGTTTCCGTCGAGGACAAAGGTATGCAATTACACTTTGCACACCTGGTACAAGCAGCGTAAGAAACGGAAAAGGCGTGTGCGACTCGAGCCGTGCAACAAGAACATCTGCCTCAAGATGATTGACTGCGAAAAAATCTTTTTTTTGCTGCTGCGCTATTTGGCGAGCTGCTCGATACCCAACGCAGAGACAAATCTCCAATGCGGGTATCATAGTAGCTTCGACGGCGTCTAAATCTGTTTCGCGTAGCCTTGAGTCATAAAGTGCCTGACTACTCACTTTATCAATGATAGCAACATGTGCATCTCAACGAATGATATGTTCTGACTCACATTCGATGTTTCCATTCCGTCATTTCGTCGAGTTGAAACGATTCGACCGCGTTCGCGCCGTTGTGGGATTTCATCCGGGAAGGTAATAGGAGTTGTTTTCTCCTCTGTACCAAGCCACTTCTCAGCGCTCAATGACCTATGAAGATCGGCTCTCTTTCGGAACAACCTCTCTGTGAAAGTCCATTGCATTCGCAACACGGTTTTACGGCTAATTCTTTGCCTCCCGTACTCTTTGACCGCATCTACTGTACTCTCTTCGCTCTCAAGAGCGCACAGGGTGGGATGAGTTTCCGGACTATGGAGGCCGAAAACCAGTGGAGGCGATGGATTTACCTTCGAGGAATTGGAAAAAGCGAATTCAGAGCCCTGAGGATTTCTGTTTTGCATACCGCGGTCACTCGAGCGTCGACCATTTGGACTTAAGGTTCCGCTTGTGATGTTGTGAATCGGGCTTATTCTCGAGTTTATTTGCAAAGTAAATGCAGTCTTCCATTCTTCATCATTCGAATCGTTCAGTGGCGGGTTGTTTCTTCGATCCAACGTTGGATAGTTACTGCGACCCTTTGCATCACGGAAGAAGTGTTCACATCTGGCGGCAGAGTGGCATTGGCTACGCCGTGAATACGCTTCGATCCGGAAAAGAAGCGCTCTGGTGAATTATCTGGCACACTGGACGCCTCACTCGGTGTGGGGTTTTGGGTGGGTTGCAAGAGTGCATCGATGGGCATTTTCTAAGGACGCGGGTTGGGAATTTGAGGACGGGTCTTTGCGTTCTTGATACTGGCGTTACGTGTGGCGCGCTTCTGTGTACGTTGAGTGCGTGGGGAGGTATCGAGAAGGCGGGCAGATTGGGTGGGTTGTGAGGCAGACGTTTCGGATGATTGGGAGGAGGAGGGCATTTCGACGGGCGGTGACTGAGTCGCAGAGAGATATCTCCCTTTCACAAGAGCCTGGAGAAGTTGGAACACGGAAGAAGCCTCTGGTTTTTGATAAAACCAGATTCCGATAGTCTTTTGTTTGGAGTATGTGTAAATGATCATCTGGTCTTGAAGCTTGATCTCCTTGTTTCCAATGACGACGTCATCGGAATAGTTTTCAAGACTCTTACGATTTATGACGAAAATGCGGTGGCGAGCGCGGGCGGAGTTGTTCGGATGGTTCACATGGAGCTCGACGACAAAGAAAGAGCCTTCGATATTCAGTCGACGCCACACTTGGCTGTCGTCGAGCTTATGGAGACAGAGGTGCGAGGCAAGTGTGATTACCTTTGTGACTGCTGGGTCGGCCCTTTGCAGCACGGACTAGTTCATTTTAGCGGCCATAGCATCACGACGTGGAGGGTCGAAATAAATACCAGCCGTCATACTCACGGAAAGCACGAGACCGTTCGGGGCGCGAGATGAATCGCACGGAGACACGCCTAAGAGCTGGACGGGAGAAAAGGGGGAGACGGCGAGGGGGGGGTTGGCTGGTACAGATGGTCGCATTGTTTCGCAAGGCGCAGCTGTGAGCCGGTTCGGCAAGGTGTTCCCAGCTCGAAAGTTTTCTGTTCACAAGGGCTTGCTCGCGACATGGGGAAGGCGGGAGGGAAGCGAAGGGATGAGGGTGACCATTGGGAGTTGACCAGGGACCGCAAGATGCAACGCCACCTCGCACATGGCGAAGATACGCAGGAGTGGGGGGAGCAAGTGCAGCGACCGCGACTGTTAGACGAGCTGGACGGAATCAGTTGGGCACTGCGTTAGGCCATCGGAAAAGAGGATGACGATTCGGCTGCGCGGCTACGCGATATTGTAAAATACTACCGATGTATTCTGCCAGAGATGATTGGCTTATATATGCAGCAGGGTTACGTGAAAGAAGGAAATTCATTGGATGAATTAGGTTACGTGAAAGAAGTAAATCCATTGGTTGAATGAGGTTACGTGGAAGCAGTCTCAAGGTGTAGACACCCGACCGGTAGCTTTTCATATTCCACGGCCATAGTCTCGACTTCTTCACCCGCACATGGTTGAACTCCGTTGAAATTCCCTAGCAGTTCTGAGATCTTTCAGACATGGCGAAGCAGTTTTTTTGCATTGAAAATGAACGAAAGAAATGTCTGGTAAAGGACGGAGTGATCGGCTCTGATCCTAATCATTATTGTCTTATATGCAAGGAACCGATTCATATCATCTGTGGCACATCACCGGTGACACCGATAATGAAAAAATACGGTTCAGATAATTCCTTAGAAGGCTGCGTCGTTTGCAGTGTATGTAAAAATCCAGGCGGGGCAAGTGGCGCGAGAGGTGTGTGCAGTGCCACTGAGGGGAAGCAAAGACGAGACAAAACAGATGATCAGAACTCAATTAGAGCCGTTGGAGAACTAATTCCATCCAATGTGAAGGCATTGGTATATGTTGAAACTCAAGACTCTCCGGAGAGGAGAGTTTTCAATGAGCATGTGCACTACTTGTGCGTTGCAGGGAATCCTCGTGCCGAAAGCTCTGAATGTGATCGTGCTCGCTTAATTCTCCCAAGAACTCCGCACAAAGTATACTGCACCGACACTCAGCTTGTGATTGATAAGCGTCGAGAAAATACGGAGAAGGTCCGCAAATACCGTGCCACACACAGAGGAAGGGATAACCGCAACGCACGACGTCGATACCAGGAGAAGAGAGATCAACGCGATAGTGAGTCTGCTAGCAATGCCACCTCAAAAAGAAGATCTACGGGACCAAACCAAAAACCACGGGTATTTCTTACACCGGCTGGAAGCAGACGAGGCACTGCTGACCCTCACCATCTCCAAGGTGTATATCACGTTCACACGGTTACTGACCTCTATGAAGTTCGGCGAAGCTTTCACGAATACACTGCATCGGAGATTCCTGAACACGAAAAGAAGAAAATCGTTGAGTTGCAGGCCGACGGGGAAGGTGGACGTCAACTAATGTTGGTAACCGAAGAAATCAAAGCGATTGATGCCGGAAAAATGCCGTAGACTTGTAAATGATACGGCAAAGCGAAACAATCCATCACATATGTTGAGCAATACTGACGGTCATTCCAAATCGGTGAATTGAGCCAACCATAGTACAGTTCAGATCTTCTGAAGATCGAATGTCGGAAGAGGATACCGTGAGTACAATCGAACACATGCCATTTGTTGAAGACATTCATGTCAATTTCGGCTGGTTCACGAGAAAAAACACACCTGCATCTCATTCTTGTTTGTTTCTTGCATCGCGTTTGCCAGACATACCTCTTCGGCGCGTATGTTGCATTTCAGCCTTTTTGAAGGATAAGAACATGGTGACATTCGGGAAACCTCCTGAAAAGAATGAAGGTTCGGCGTTTGAGAATAAAGAGACACGTTTTCCGTGACTCCTGTCAATTGAACGGAATGGTTGCATTCTTCGTCCGTTTCTTTTCTGCTTTCCTTGTTCCCCACCTTTTCTATCCGGAATTGCTGTGGGTCGAGGTCTCGTTTCCTCTAGCACTGTCCGTGAGATCTTTCTGATTGGTGATTCTTCGACAAGCCGGGTGCGGGGTTAGTTTGGGACAGGGTTGCGGCAGTGGTGGAGGGGAAGTCGGTGCGGGGGTGAGTTGCGGACGGGGTTGCGGCGGTCAGTTTCGGACGGGGTGGCGGCGGTGTTGGAGGGAGAATTACTGCGGGGGTTAGGTAGGGACTGGGTTGCGGCCGTGGTGGAAGGTGATTTAGTGCGGGGGTTAGGTGGGGACAGGGTTGCGGCGGTGGTGGAGGGAGAGTTAGTGCGGGGGTGAGTTGCGGACGGGGTTGCGGCGGTGTTGGAGGGAGAATTAGTGCGGGGGTTAGGTGGGGACAGGGTTGCGGCGGTGGTGGAGGGAGAATTAGTGCAAGGGTTAGGTGGGGACTGGGTTGCGGCCGTGGTGGAAGGAGATTTAGTGCGAGGGTTAGGTGGGGACAGGGTTGCGGCGGTGGTGGAGGGAGATTTAGTGCGGGGGTGAGTTGCGGACGGGGTTGCGGACGAGGTAGCGGCGGCAGATGATGTTTTGGTTGTGGTTGTACAAATGTTGATTTTGAAGACGGAGTTGGGTGTGGCATTGTATTTAGCAGGAAGTCGGGGAAGGTATGTCGCACTGAGAAAGGAGGTGGAGAGGAAATGGCAATGTTATGGTTAGTTGCGGACGGGGTTGCAGCGGAAGATGATGTTTTGGTGAAGATGGTACAAACGTGGGTTGTGAAAGCTGAGTTGGCGTTTCCAGTGGGTTCAGAAAGAGATCGTGGAAAGGTTGCCCTGAGGAGGGCGCTGGAGAGAATGTGGATCACGGTGACGACGGTTGAGGCAAAGTAAAATGAAGTTTGGAAGCAGTCGATGCGCTAATCCCAACAAGATGGCGAGTTGGAGGGTTGGCTTTCGGAAGGAAGGTGCGTAACGTGCAGCGTTGGATGCACCCTCGGTGAAAGCGCTGAGGGAGAAGGGAGGAGGGGAATGCGGAAATGGGGATGGCGGGATGCGGTTGTATGCAGGGGCGCGAGCAGCGCGGTAAATGTTTGGTGCGCGTCGAGCTGGGGCTTAAGGATGACTAGGGTTGAGAGAGAGGGAGGAGGAGGGTACAGGGAAGGGGAGGGATTGCGTTCGGGGTAGTTGTGGTGGTGGTTTGAGCATCGCGGTTGCCGGGTGTTTTGGACCTCGACAAAGAGCCGTGCGAGTATGCAGTGATACCCGGACATCGGTTCCCTTTTGAAACAACTGCGCGCGCGCCCCATTTTGGACTTACTACGTCCAAACTGGGGCGCGCGCTGCAATTGTGCCACGTGTGGCGCACCCAAATCGCAAACGACATATTCGCCTGGCTTTTCGTCATCAACTTGATGGACCCTAGTCTTTCGTTCGAGCAAGCCACGCGCCAGTGAATTTCGCTGTGCCGACTCTTCAGCCCTTTCGCCTCGCAACTTCTCTCAGAACGCGAGTTTTTCCTCCCTCCTTCCAATGCCGAGGCCAACCTCTCTCGTCATCGCCGAAACAACACCCGCCGCTTGGATCGCTGCCTTTTGCGCCACTTCCTTCTCACGGCCCCAGACCCCAGCATCTCGCTTCCGGATGAGGGCGCCAGTGAAAAGCGGGACCAAAAAGCTACAGTTGGGGATCGTACTCCTGAGATGGACGCCTTGAAGTTGGCAGACTCCGTTGCCGTTGATTGTGCCAGTGCGTGCTACGTTTTATCAGCGTATCGTAATTCACACTGGGGGATATCGTCGACCGTGATTGAGAACTCTCTTTCACAAAGCTCTTCACACGAAGCCTTCCTGTACGAGTCAGAGGGGTCTTAAGAGGTCCGCACAGAATCCGTCGACAAAGACATATGTCCACACAGTCTCATGTTCTTAAAATGGAAGGCCTTTTTCCAAGAGAGACGGTCAAGTTCACTATCTTATTTCTTTACTTGAATTGCAGCTCTTTTCAATGAATGAACTGTCTCTGTTCCGGGGAAGTTTGAATGATCCTATGGATTTCGCCGAGAAGGAAAGAGTTTCTGTGGATGTTGAAACAAATGAGGTTTCTTCGGCTACAATGCGACGGGTGCTTCTTGGGTTGCCGCCAGCGTTGGAAACCATTCATTTGTTTAAGACGTGTCTGGGGTCTCTTGGTTGCGGACCCAAGCTTTCGCAATCTAGATCAGGGGAATCTCCTGACCCCGAGCTTATCCGGGAACCTAAACACAACGTGCCCGGCTTACTGGGTCCGCTTTCTGTCAACGACGAGGTGGTCCTGTTCATTAGTAGTCGCGGAGACCTACGAAGAACGCCCGGAAAGAAATTTCTAACCTCAGCGAAAAATGCACGCGGGATTCTCCTTCTCCACTGTTGCTGTTACGCGTGCTGCTGACCATTCAAACATCTTCACTAGTACCTGATGTTCTAGGACGCCGTCAGGATGCCTTGCCTTCTGAACTGCATCCTATTTTTCTTCTTTCATTCCAGTTTGGCATTTCCAGAACCTTTTAACTTTGACATGCATCAAGAAGAACCATGATGAATTGAATATCCCCGTGAATAGTTCCAAGGGCTTTCCAACGGCAGACGAGAAACGGTAGAGGAACAAGAGCTTCAACTGGTTAAACAAATGGTATCCTGTTTCTCTAGTAGATGATCTAGAAGTTTGACGGCGAAATGCAGTCCAAATACTCGACACCGATATCGTCGTGTGGCGTGCGGAGGGAAGCGATGGCTGGACGGTGTTTCATGACCGATGTCCGCATCGATTTGCCGCACTCTCAGAACGAGTACGTTCGTCTACCTATTTCATACCGTCGTCAAAGTTACATTCATCTAACTCTTGAATCGCGCATAAACCGAACGACCAAGACCTTGGAATGTGGGTCACAACGTGAGCGCAGGTTAGGTAAAGGAAAAGGAAGAAGAGGGGGAAAAGACGAGAAGAAGAGAAAAATAAAAGAAGAGAAACAAAGGAAGGTAGTCAGCCTTGACAATTTACTTCGATCGTTGGCGACCGTCATTGAAAACTATATCTACCTCGCACGCAGTTCCGCCGCCGGTGCTGACCGTCGGCGGGTCACCCACGTCTCACACCTTGCCACTGTGCGACGAGGAGTTGCGCGCCAAAACAATTTCAAACATGAAGCATATCAAATAAAAACTCAAAAAAATCATCCAAAGTGGTGCGCCAGTGCCAACCACCCCGCGCAGCCCAGATTCGGCTGTTACGGCCAAACCCCGTATCCAGCCCACATTCGCACATTCTCTCCAACTGCATAGCCCGTGCTCATTCAGCGCTCTCGTCCAATCAAATCGCTCCACTTGGGCCGAAGCCCCAACACGCCCCATTAGAACCAGACCACTTGTCCATACCACGTTGCATGAGGGCATTTGCAGTAGCCAATCAGATGGCCGTTTCACGTTGAGATTGAGATGAGGCGCATATGCGTTTTTCCGCGGAGGGTGCCCAAAAGTGCCCATGCTTAAATCCACTTTTTGTTTTCCACTATTTCCAACACTCCAAAGGGCTTGGGGGCACAGTCGACCAAACCTCAACACTCCTCCTCGACTGGTCGGCCAAGTCCAACACGGTCCGCGTTATTGTTGTGAAGACCTGGGCCAAGTGGTTTAGTTAAGAAGTCCGCATCATTGTCTTCACTTGGAACGTACGTCACATTGATGTGACAATCCTTGACTAGTTCCCGAACGAAGTGCAACTTAACGTCAATGTGCTTAGCGCGACCCGACGGACAGCGTTCACCAGTTGCCCAGTCAATGGCGCACTGGTTGTCCGAACGAATGGGCACAGCACCTTGCACTTTCCATCCAATCTCCTTAAGCACACGCTTCAACCAAATGACCTCCTGACACGCAAGCGTCAAAGCATAATACTCGGCCTCGCCGGTAGACAACGCCACCGAAGCCTGTTTTCTTGCGCCCCACATACATGTCGCTTTGCCAAGCTTCACTAAGAAACCAGACATTGACTTGCGATCACGCGTGTCCGCAGCGTAGTCAGAGTCAACGTACGCCTCCAGTTTCACCATGCCAGAGTGATAGTGCACACCATGTTCAGTTGTACCGCGAAGGTAACGAAGAACCCGCTTTGCTGCCTTGTGACAGTAGGCCGTGGGCGATTTCTGAAAACGAGCCAAGATTAGGACGGGTGCTAATATATCCAACCGAGTTCTCAGTGCCAAATACAAAAGCGATCCAATGATCTGCTGGTACAGCTGAGTATCCTGGATGGATTTGTCTTTCTCAGATGTCCACCCGGTAAAAAAAGATTCTACCATAGGGGTGCATGCCGGCTTGGATCGCTGAAACCCGAAACGGCGCAACACGCTTTCCGTGTACAGTGACTGACCAAGATACAGCGACACAGGTCGACCATCTGAATCTAAAGTCCATTTGAATTCAACGCCGAGGTACAAGTTCACTTCGTCCGCCACACGCAGCTCGTAAAACGACTTAAGCTCCTCCAAAATCGCATCACGTTCCATGGCAGAAGTTGTGAATATTAGCAAGTCATCCACATAAACTAGCACGAACGCATCCTCACTGCTCTCGTTTTGGCGGCGAAACACGCAAGGTGCACTCGGTAACTCTTCAAAACATATGCTTTTCATATCCTCGCATAGTTTGTTGTGCCATGCCAAGTGCGCTTGCTTCAGTCCATAGATAGCCTTGAGCAATTTGAAGCATCGTGAAGTCACGCCAGGTATACCTCGAGGTGACATGATCCACACATCTTCCTCAAGTTCGCCATTGAGAAACGCAGTCTTCACATCCACCTGTACCACATACATGCGCAAGCATAACGTCAGATACAAGAATATGCGAACCAAAGAGAACGAAACAACTGGTGCATAAGTCTCCATGTAGTCCTGACCATATGTTTGGTGGTTTCCACCGGCTACAACACGAGCCTTAAAACGTTCAACTGACCCATCAGCATTGCGCTTTACCTTCAGTATGACGTGAGTTGGTAGTGGTTGTGAAGCAGGAGAGTCATCAGGTTTCCAAGTTTGCTTCGACTCCAATGATGAAAACTCTTCATCTACGGCTGCTTGCCACATGGTACGCTCCTCCGCACTGGCGGACATTGCCTCCTTGAGTGAGGGCTCATCACTAGTAGTGACTTTGACTTGCGATGTACAGTGAGCAGACCCTGCCATGAACCACCTCAGAGGTTGACGGCGCGTGCGCCGCGGGTAGCGTGGTTCCGTATCAGCGTTGGCAGATGTATCAAGGTCATCAGCAGCACTTTCGTCATCACTTTCGGAATCCTGTGCATCGTCTTCATTGCTGCCGGAGTCTGACTCCGACTGCCTGAGTGCTGGAATCAGGTGCGAGGATCCGTCATGAACCACCTCCTCCTCAACATTATCGACGGAGAAGGTATCCGATTCGTCATCAATGCTATCACATAATCCCATATCGGAGCTATAGTCAGCATCTGACGCACTTTCATCATCCATGTAGTTGGCAAGAGATGATGCGCCAGGGAACTTGGATTCATCAAAAGTAACATGTCGTGACTCAATAATACGCGGAGTACCGTCATTATCAACGACGAGTACCTTGTACACACCATGCTCAAGAGTCTCCAAGTACACTCCCTCAAGTGCACGAGACTCGAACTTGGGTCCACGCGGAGTCCTTAGCACGAATGCAGTGCATCCAAACACACGCACGTGCTTCAACAAAGGTTTATTTCCAGTTACCAGAAAGTAGGGACTGTTGTTAACAGTAGAATGTTGCACTCGATTACGCACAAAGATAACATGTTTCAGCGCATATGGCCACAAACATTCTGGTAGATCGGCTTGGATCAGCAACGATCGAGCAGCTTCCACCATGGTACGATTGATGCGCTCAGCTATAGCGTTGTGTTCGGGGGTGTATGGAGCAGAGAAAGAAGTGAGGCCATGTTCTGCTGCCAAGTTCTCTTGCAGGGCAATATATTCTTCTGCACCGTCCGAGTGCAAACTTTTGATATGCACTCCTCCAAGCTGCTTAAACTTTGCCGCAATACCCACAAACACATCACTAAGAGCACTGCGATGGATCACCAGACCTAGGAACACATACCGTGAGTGATCATCGAGGAATGTACATGCATATTGAAACTTGTCCGGAAAAGACTTTTCCAGAGGACCTACAATATCCGAGTGCACAATGTCACCAACCGCGGATGCATGTTCAAAGTGACCTGGGAACGGAAGCTTATGAGCCTTGCCAAGTCGACATGCTCGGCATACCTCCTCCATGTCACACAAGTGCGGCACTCCATCTGCGTACTTGTGTACATGTTGCAGATCACGTTGGTTGATGTGAGCCAGTCGTCGGTGCCACAGTTGAGTCTCCGTAGACTTTGTCGAAAGCGCAAGTTCCACGCCAGCATGCCCTAAAGGTTGAGGCAGTGTGTACATGCGAGATACCTTGTCACGATCACCATTGCCCACCTCAAAACCATTTGACTCTAGCGTCAAACGTACACTATGACGACCGAAGAGCGACTCAATACCTTTGTCGGCCAAACACCCGGTTGAAACCAAGTTGTATCCCAGAGCGGGGGTCAGTAGGGCATCACTCAGACGTATGTTCGCATTGTCCAAAGGAATGATCACCTCTCCGCGTTGTTTAGATACAACAGATGTGTTATCGGCAAGCATCACTGTCCTTTCGTCGCAAGGTTCAAGTGAACCGGGCACGAACGCACAAACAGAATGGAAGCAATGTACTGTCGCACCGCTGTCTGCGTAGGTACTCAGGTCATTCGGCGGAACTATAGTGGTCCTTTCCACAGTTGCACCAGCAATTTCGATTTTTCCAGACTTTCCAGAAGACTTGCTCGAGGCGCTTCTACCACTACTGCCACCCATTCGCTTGGGTTGTGGCGACAGTTTATCGAGGATACTCTGCGGCAAGTGGTTGTCCGGGTTGTCCGGATTCATAAAGCAACGATCTTGTGTGTGTCCATCGCGATCACAGAAGTCGCAATGATGTCCATTGCTCGATCCAGAACGATCAAATGATGACGATTTCAAGGCGGCAGCAAGTGCACGAGCAGTAGACTCAATGTCGGAGTGACCATCAGACTCCTCATCTTCGTTGTTTGCACTACTGCGGGTACGATTAGTCGATTCAGAATGTCGACCAGATTTTTTCCTGCCCTTCTTCTTGCGACGTGAACTACGTCCAGACGGCCTTGCAGACACCTGTTTCGCGTTGTATTCATCTATGAGGGTCGTGGCCACGTAGTCCCATGTAAGCTCAGCGATATCCTTGGTTCGAAGAGCTGCAGCAGTAGACTCCAGTGTGCAATTGGGATCAATAGAAGCAAGTAACATGGGAGCTTTGTGCGACTCGGGTACTGCCGCATCCTTTCCCATGCGCTCTAACTGAGCAAATAACGCCGTGTACTGGTCCACATAGCCTGACATATTCTGACCATTGTATCCCATACGGAATAGTTGAGTCTGCACAGCAATTCTGGATACAGTACGATTGGACGCATACCGTGCATCAAGTAATGCGAGCATGCGCGCCGGGTCGTCGTCGACATCCATGACCACACGAAGTGGCGCATCACCCAAGGCGCATATTATGATTCCACATGCCTTCTCGCGCTTGGCGACAACTCGAGCGCTATCAATAGCGGTATCCGATGTTGCTTCAGTAGTTGCTGAATATCCAGAATCGGATTCCACAACGTTCCACACACCTTTAACACGGCATGCAGCACGAAGGCGATGGCGCCATAGGGCATAATCATCACCACGCCTTCCATGAAAACGAGGGATTTTCATCCCGGTAGTACTTTCGGATTCCATTTCCGTGTCCGACATATTTCAGTCTGTTATCCACGAAGCAGATAGAACGGAACCAAACGAAATTAATTAGTAGAGGGAAGCAGAGTGAGGGACTCAATGCCTTGGGAAGTTTAAGAAAAGGGCCACGAGCAGTGATGAATTCGTGGCCGAGCTTGCCCGAACGGAGTATCCCAACTCAAACGTTCGACAGCGAGGACGACAGCGGAGACTTTTGACGTAGCCTGCAACGCTCACCGAGACGCGTCTCGTACGCGATCACAAGCGGAGCTCGGGTGCTCCCACGCTTGGAGTATACTCACGGGCAGTGGCAGAAGGCGTACCCGGAACAGACAAACTTCTCGACTTCGGGTTGAAACTTCTTGATTGAACCTACCGAGACTTGCTCGAGGTAGGCGGGCGCACTGGCGGGAGAAACTACCTCCGCTACCCTAAAGGATGATCCCCTGGACCCTGGTTACTCTCTCCAGGTGAGGTACGCTTTGATTACCTACCGAACTCTGCGCACTTCAGAGTCCGGCGCTTTTAGTCCCTACGAGGCGTCCCAAGGAGGGGTGTCGTCAAGATACACTTCCCCCAGTTGACCCAAGCTAGCCTCTTGCGGGAAAGTAGCGCGGTCGTGCGGTGTAGTACGGTTGCTCCTACACTTCCAAGCCCAATTCATCGACCTCCGTACTCTACGGACGGAGAGCAGGATTTGGCAGACTTCCCGGTCTCGTGCCAAGGGGGTACTAACAAACGCGATATGTTTTCGCCACCAAGGAGGAAGTCCGCAGGGTACACGCCTGTCGCAAAACAAAATAACTTCTTGAATCCAGATGAGCGTTAGTCGTAGATCGCGCACCTGTCGCAGTAGGGAATCTTCTTGAATCCAAATAAATGTTAGTAGAGCGTGACGTCTGCGAAGAGTCGACGCTCTGGGCCCATAACCTCACAACGTGAGCGCAGGTTAGGTAAAGGAAAAGGAAGAAGAGGGGGAAAAGACGAGAAGAAGAGAAAAATAAAAGAAGAGAAACAAAGGAAGGTAGTCAGCCTTGACAATTTACTTCGATCGTTGGCGACCGTCATTGAAAACTATATCTACCTCGCACGCAGTTCCGCCGCCGGTGCTGACCGTCGGCGGGTCACCCACGTCTCACACCTTGCCACTGTGCGACGAGGAGTTGCGCGCCAAAACAATTTCAAACATGAAGCATATCAAATAAAAACTCAAAAAAATCATCCAAAGTGGTGCGCCAGTGCCAACCACCCCGCGCAGCCCAGATTCGGCTGTTACGGCCAAACCCCGTATCCAGCCCACATTCGCACATTCTCTCCAACTGCATAGCCCGTGCTCATTCAGCGCTCTCGTCCAATCAAATCGCTCCACTTGGGCCGAAGCCCCAACACGCCCCATTAGAACCAGACCACTTGTCCATACCACGTTGCATGAGGGCATTTGCAGTAGCCAATCAGATGGCCGTTTCACGTTGAGATTGAGATGAGGCGCATATGCGTTTTTCCGCGGAGGGTGCCCAAAAGTGCCCATGCTTAAATCCACTTTTTGTTTTCCACTATTTCCAACACTCCAAAGGGCTTGGGGGCACAGTCGACCAAACCTCAACAGTGGGTACCACGGATGGCAATTCAACTCAATGGGAGAGTGTTTGGTTATCCCTCAAAGCAAGAGGACTCCATCTGATATATTATGCGCCGCTTCTTTGCCGAGCATTGTGAAAATTGGTATACTGTTTGCATGGATGGGAAATTCAGAAACCTCTTCGAACTCCCTTCCATCTTTTGTCGATGACGTGAGGGCAAAGTACATCACAAGCTCTTACTCTCTTATCCTCCCTCTTTGCTTCACGACTCTGATTCAGAATGTACTCGACCCGGCACATATAAGTTTGTTGCTTTCCTCGGCCGTAAACATTGAACCTATTCGGCAGTGAAACTTATTAACGCCTAATTTCTCTTCGTAGATTCATTTTGCACATCACGAGCAAATCTGACATCGAGATCTTGCAGCTCCAATTCCTGTTCGTATACTAAAATCTCATACGATTGAGGGATTCACTGCAGACTACTATGATGGTTCTGTTCGGCTTAGGTATCGGCCGCCCTGTCTGGTTGAGATTGACACAGCCGACGGGCTGTCGTTTGCGTATTATGCGGTACCTGTTTCGTCTGGTGTAGTGCGTACATTTGCTTTGCGTGGGACCTCACGTCGTCCTCTACTTCGAATGCCTCATTGGTTTGATCACATTCAGCGAAAACGTTTGGTGGAGGAAGACTTAGACCTAATGATTTCACAACACCGCGAAATGAGGAAAGTATCGATAACAGCGGATTATACTGGGAGCTGGGGTGACTTTAATATTCCAACTAGCTCTGATAGACTAATCGTTGAAATGAAAAGGTGTCTTGAGGATCACGCTCCCCTTCACTCATGTGAATGGTTTACATTCTTCCCCGGAGAAGAAAATATTGACAGATTCAAATCCAGAATGTCCAGTCACACAGTAGGGTGCACTAGCTGTTCCCGCTTGAGAGGGGTCCTGGTACTAACTGAGAGACTTGGCACAATAGCTGCTGCAGGTGCGGCAATTGGTGGGCTTTTCACTGCCGACGAAGTGATAGTTGAATTGCGTGCGGTGATTGTGGTGTCCGGGCTTCTCTATGTCGTTTCTCAAGGATTGCGTAAAAGATTTGAATGAAGGGAATGGGAAGATGGAAACATCCGCACTGGTCTTTTGCTGCCTCTAGGTGCGCACAGCTTTTATGATACCAGGACCGGTGTGTGCATCCATGGGAGGCTATCCCCATCTCAAGGCATTCCAAAATGTTTACTGGCGAAGAAAACTATCTCGCAGGTTACTTCTTGGCGTCGAACAAATGTTTCAAAGCAACTCTAAGAAAGCAACTTCCTCGACTTCCTTCAGAACTCTTATACAGTTTGACATTGTAAGATACACATCCCCCGCCGCAGAACGAGCAAGTTACGTTTTCCTCTGCATCGACGTTTTTAATACTTACAATGTGGTGTGACGTGCTTTTGTGGAATCCTGAGTGTGGTTTTAAACCCAAGTCTTGCTTCCGATGCGTTGAAAGCTTAAGCTCTGAGCGAAGGAATCGAATGTGCATTGGGGCGAGAGAGTTATCTTTATTTGATTCGCATTCTAAAGCAAGGAAAAGATACGAGACTTTGTCTGATGAAGGAGTAAACGACATGTGGGGCATTGCAGCATGGAGCAGATACTTGCAACTGCTAAGCTTTTTCACCATGGAAGCCGTGAGAAATTTTGATCGCATTTGATGGAGGTATCTACACGAAGTGAATAACATCGGACGACAATTTACGAAGAGCTCATCATCGCATGTAATGTTCGTTTTGTCCGTTTGAACAAAAATGAATTCATCGAACTTATTACATCCCAACAGATGACTGTTCACCTAGTCTAGGCACGCAATTTGTTGTTAACAGTCACATGGGAAGACTCTAATCCGGACTGTAAAACGTTTTCTACGCTCAACAGCTCGGAGATCAATGCGTGACAAAAGGTTCATAAATTGTCATCTGGGCGATTCACATTGATTAAGTGGAGGACAAATCCGAATGCTGAGCTCCCTTTAGTGCTCAGCGTTTATCAGCGACGAAATTCGTTTTCACATGATAAACAGGAGAGGTTTATTGCTACCATAGAGCATAAACATACTCTTACCCATTCAATGCGGTTAACTGCACTGGGTTAATTAGAGCGAAGCAGGTTAGCGTTTCTCCTCTCTTTGTAGTGAACTCGTGCGCTGGGTCATGATGTAGGCTCATTCATCGAGCCTTACCCCTCCCCCCCCCAATGTAACACCCGGCGAGCTTTGGACTGGGTGGAAGTCTAACAAACTACGAAATCTGCACTCTGCGAATTTCGTCTCCAAGAGTGGAAAAATCTACAGGGCGTATTTTGTGTGATCGATGGAGGTATATCGTCTCTCCAGCACTCATGTAAAGCTGCCAACATATGATGTTACCAAGGGTTTGTACGTACTGTGAAGTAAATCCTTGGTAAAGCATGCTATTTATTGGAAAAGAGTGGATGACATCATGTCATGGTTGGTGTAACGCACGTATGTATATGGTAGCTAATGAGCTACTCGAGTAATCAAGAGTGGAAGCCGCGGACATCGGTTAGATTTCGAAAAGTTAGAGAGGACACCGGTGGCCTACAAACTAAGCGCATTTCGTCCAGGTTTTCGGGAGCCGGCGACTATCCGTGTTGCAAAAAATGAGCTATGTTAACGCTTTCGGTCTTCATCGGTTCCGATGCGAGCATCCCACGGTAATGGGCCTTTGAACAAATACCGACTGCAATGACGAAACAACGCAGAAAGCTGGGGACAACCCTGTGGATAGGGGTGATATCGAATGTATGGATTTCTGTCCTGGCGTTTTGTGCTTAAAAGTGGTGAGTAGCAGCCGTACGGATCGCCAGAAAACGGCCCCAAGGCTTTGGCTCTTTCGCCAGCAGCTACGCCGCGCATGCCACGAACATTTTGAGGGTCGACCCCGAAGTACTGGAATCGATGGGCAGGAAAGCGAAGCGCTCTGCGATGAATGTCAACAAAACGATATCGTTTAAACTCGAAGCCAACAACCTTGAAAACGTGGGCATAACTTCCGGTAAGTTGATTAAAGCGACAGATTGAAAACAAAAGGTTCTCCATGGAATCTCGGGCAAACTCTTCAGCGAAGGTGCGATTACGTACGTGCGTAGCTTATTGACCGAACCATGCCAAGGAGTCAGCGGCCATCCAGTATGTCATGCGTTCACTTCGCGGACCGGTATTGCGACGCGTCTGTCCGCTGTAAAACAAGAGCAACGCGGTAGAATCATTGGCCGCCAGCTCGACTCCGCGCTGTATGTGACTGAGAAATGTGGGAACCTGTCCTTTTTGGAAGGGTTCGAGCTCCCAGTTGTTCTCGTCAAACAGCGACGCATGGTCCCATTGATGAGCAGTGTAAACTGCGTGGCCGGCCACCATGACCAAGGTAGTGAGGACGCCAAGATGGGGCGGGCGTGCATTGTCGGCCGTAGACTCAGTCAGGCCGTCGAGCACGACATCGTTTCGAAGGTTGCGGTTGGTGGGGGCGGCGAAAAGAAGAGCAAGAGAAAAATGCAGAGAAGAAATGGAGAGCGACTCAAACACGCAATACGATACGCGCATGTCTTTGGTTTGTGAGCCAGGCTTTTGTCATTCACATCTAGCGTTTGGCATCCAAACATAGGCGGTAAACTAGCAGGGGCTTTTGCATTCGTTTCCCATTCATAATTTGCAGGATTTTGATATAGAACAGAAAGCCAAAACTAGCTGGCACTCTAAAAAATTAACAGAAATTACCTCTGCATCCGCGATCCGTCATTTTTCGCAGATTTTTCGCCGGATATCTTCCGGCATACTAAACTAGCGGCTAATACTAGCTTTCCGAGAACACAGACGTGGTCTATGCTCAAGTAAAAGAATGTTTCGTAAAAGATTACAAATACAAAAGCATAAAACGTAGTTCAAACATTCAAAGTCACTGAGATCCCCCCTCGACCAGTAAGGGAGTAACAAGCAAAGCGTTGCGATGTTGATTGGAAACATCGCCAATCAGAGACTTTGTAAAAATGTCGGCTCGATTTTTTGCTGATGCAACGTGTTGTATCCTGACCAAACCACAGTTGAGTGCATCCAAAACGTGATGGTGCCTGATTTCAATATGCTTGACTTTCCACATTCCAAAGTCAGTCTTCGTCCAAGATATAGCTCCATGGTTGTCTTGATACAATGGCAAAGGTTTGTTACAATCCAGTCCAAGGTCCTCAAAAAGGTTCTGCAGCCAATACAACTGCTTGATGCACTCAGAGATGTCATAGAACTCGGCTTCTGTAGTAGAAAGGGCTGTAGACTTTTGCAGCTTCGAACTCCATATGACGGGTACATTGCCAACACAGACAAAAAAACCGCCTTTGGAGTGACGTTTGTCCAAGTCACGACCCCAATCAGCATCGGACCATGCTGATATAGCAATAGAACATGATCGAGGGATCATCAAGCCATAGTTTGCGTTTTTGATCAGGTGACGTACCACTCTCATCATGCACTGCAAATGCTGAGGAAGTGGGTTAGATGTAAACTTTCCCAGCATTGAAACAGACACCGACAAATCAGGTCGCGTTCGTGTGCTCAGAAAAAGCATGGATCCAAGTACTTCTTTGTACGGGATATTACTCATGGACGTTAACTCAGATTCCGTAGGGACAGGGACAGCATCATACAGACAATGGGTGCCTGGTAGGGGTAGTCTGATGGCAAAGCATCATTCATACGGCACATGCGAACAACTTTTTCGATCAAATGACGCTGATGAAGAGTGATTGATTCAGGCTTCTCTACAATTGATACTCCTAAATACAGATCCGTGTGACCAAGATCGGATATATCATATTGCGGTCCAAGTTTCTTCTTAACCCATTCCGTGAGATTAGTGTTGGATAGGGAAATGCTGAAGGAAAGGTTGAGGGATGAAAGGTAAGTTCGCCAGCTCTGGCTTGGATTTACTTGGAGGCGCTCAAACTTTCACTTATATACTACTTCAAAACGTCAGCTGTCTAGACTCCAACCCAAAGTAAACCCTAGACTACAAAGCAGGGACACTCAATACTACCAATCATATTCAAGCATGACATTAACCCTAGTCAATGTTCATTGCAGCGCACAACAAGGCAATATACAGTGCACAGCCCATAATTACACTGACGTGTGCACAAATTCAATATGCCAGCACACACTACTTGCAATCCGCCTCCATACACATTCACGTTCCAGCACAGTACACCAAGTCTCCTGTAATACACATGTCACGTCTCTTCTCCAAGTACATTCGTTACACCTTGTGAGATGTGTTCATAGTACACCAGCTGGACATGTTGAACAGCGTGCACAGTAGTACAAGTAGACCACGTACACACGTGTAACACAGACAAACCCAATACTGCCATACCACTTGTACACACCGCATTGCATGTGCTCGATTGCAGTAGCCAATCACAGCCCGAGGTCACGTTCAGATCCGACTGACACGCATATGCGCTTTTCCAGGGGCACCCTCCAAAACAGCCCATGCTCCCCTGCACTTTTGGTTTTCAGTGACAGCACAGGGTCAACAGCCAACACTCCCCCTCTGTCACTGACTTCAAAGGTCTAGGTATCGGACGCCACTGTCTTCACGGAACCTCTCGTGCTTCACACGGCAAAGTGGTTTGTTGAGCATATCGGCAGTCATGCAATCGGTAGGGCAGTAGAACAACATAATCGACTTGTCACGTAGAGCTTCTCGAGTAAAGTGAAAACGAATGTCGATATGCTTGGTACGCTTGTTGACAACGCCATTTCGGGCAAGGTCAATGCACCCTTGATTGTCAACATATACAGGCGTTGGTTCAACAAGCAACTTTACCGAATCGTCCACTTCTACTCCAATGACTATGCCGATGCCATTCCACAAACGCCTAAGCCAGATGGCCTCTTTGGAACCACTGCACAGACTCACATACTCAGCTTCAGCACTAGACAGTGCAACCACTTCTTGCTGACGTGAACACCATGACACAGGACCTCCAGCCATCATGAACAAGTACCCACTGGTAGACTTGCGGTTTGCAACATCGCCTGCCCAGTCAGAGTCCACGTAGCCGTGAAGTGCCAAATCGGTGTTTAAGCCGTAGGTGAGACCAAATGTACAAGTACCGTTGAGATAGCGAAGCACACGTTTGACTGCCTTCCAGTGAATCTCTCCAGGTTTCTCAACATACTTGGCAAGTTTGGACACCGCGTATGAGATATCTGGACGAGTTCCTACAGACAAATACATGAGACAGCCAATTGCCTGACGGTACGGCACCTCCCTGAGTACATCCTGAATCGCAGACAGGTCCATGCCAACTTCCATTGGAGTGTCAACTGGTTTGGACTGGTGCATGCCAAAACGTTCCAAGACCTTTTGTGTGTACGCAGACTGAGTCAGATACAACTCTCGCTTCACTCTGTCACGGTGGATCTCGAATCCGAGTACCATGCGAGCTTGATAGAGGTCTTTCATGTGGAACCGAGACGACAGCTCTGCCTTTACACGATCCATTGTCTTCATGCTCGGACTTGCAATAAGCAAGTCATCAACGTATAGAGTGTTGAGGTTTGGTCGACTGTGCCCCCAAGCCCTTTGGAGTGTTGGAAATAGTGGAAAACAAAAAGTGGATTTAAGCATGGGCACTTTTGGGCACCCTCCGCGGAAAAACGCATATGCGCCTCATCTCAATCTCAACGTGAAACGGCCATCTGATTGGCTACTGCAAATGCCCTCATGCAACGTGGTATGGACAAGTGGTCTGGTTCTAATGGGGCGTGTTGGGGCTTCGGCCCAAGTGGAGCGATTTGATTGGACGAGAGCGCTGAATGAGCACGGGCTATGCAGTTGGAGAGAATGTGCGAATGTGGGCTGGATACGGGGTTTGGCCGTAACAGCCGAATCTGGGCTGCGCGGGGTGGTTGGCACTGGCGCACCACTTTGGATGATTTTTTGAGTTTTCATTTGATATGCTTCATGTTTGAAATTGTTTTGGCGCGCAACTCCTCGTCGCACAGTGGCAAGGTGTGAGACGTGGGTCACCCGCCGACGGTCAGCACCGGCGGCGGAACTGCGTGCGAGGTAGATATAGTTTTCAATGACGGTCGCCAACGATCGAAGTAAATTGTTAAGGCTGACTACCTTCCTTTGTTTCTCTTCTTTTATTTTTCTCTTCTTCTCGTCTTTTCCCCCTCTTCTTCCTTTTCCTTTACCTAACCTGCGCTCACGTTGTGAGGTTATGGGCCCAGAGCGTCGACTCTTCGCAGACGTCACGCTCTACTAACATTTATTTGGATTCAAGAAGATTCCCTACTGCGACAGGTGCGCGATCTACGACTAACGCTCATCTGGATTCAAGAAGTTATTTTGTTTTGCGACAGGCGTGTACCCTGCGGACTTCCTCCTTGGTGGCGAAAACATATCGCGTTTGTTAGTACCCCCTTGGCACGAGACCGGGAAGTCTGCCAAATCCTGCTCTCCGTCCGTAGAGTACGGAGGTCGATGAATTGGGCTTGGAAGTGTAGGAGCAACCGTACTACACCGCACGACTGCGCTACTTTCCCGCAAGAGGCTAGCTTGGGTCAACTGGGGGAAGTGTATCTTGACGACACCCCTCCTTGGGACGCCTCGTAGGGACTAAAAGCGCCGGACTCTGAAGTGCGCAGAGTTCGGTAGGTAATCAAAGCGTACCTCACCTGGAGAGAGTAACCAGGGTCCAGGGGATCATCCTTTAGGGTAGCGGAGGTAGTTTCTCCCGCCAGTGCGCCCGCCTACCTCGAGCAAGTCTCGGTAGGTTCAATCAAGAAGTTTCAACCCGAAGTCGAGAAGTTTGTCTGTTCCGGGTACGCCTTCTGCCACTGCCCGTGAGTATACTCCAAGCGTGGGAGCACCCGAGCTCCGCTTGTGATCGCGTACGAGACGCGTCTCGGTGAGCGTTGCAGGCTACGTCAAAAGTCTCCGCTGTCGTCCTCGCTGTCGAACGTTTGAGTTGGGATACTCCGTTCGGGCAAGCTCGGCCACGAATTCATCACTGCTCGTGGCCCTTTTGTTAAACTTCCCAAGGCATTGAGTCCCTCACTCTGCTTCCCTCTACTAATTAATTTCGTTTGGTTCCGTTCTATCTGCTTCGTGGATAACAGACTGAAATATGTCGGACACGGAAATGGAATCCGAAAGTACTACCGGGATGAAAATCCCTCGTTTTCATGGAAGGCGTGGTGATGATTATGCCCTATGGCGCCATCGCCTTCGTGCTGCATGCCGTGTTAAAGGTGTGTGGAACGTTGTGGAATCCGATTCTGGATATTCAGCAACTACTGAAGCAACATCGGATACCGCTATTGATAGCGCTCGAGTTGTCGCCAAGCGCGAGAAGGCATGTGGAATCATAATATGCGCCTTGGGTGATGCGCCACTTCGTGTGGTCATGGATGTCGACGACGACCCGGCGCGCATGCTCGCATTACTTGATGCACGGTATGCGTCCAATCGTACTGTATCCAGAATTGCTGTGCAGACTCAACTATTCCGTATGGGATACAATGGTCAGAATATGTCAGGCTATGTGGACCAGTACACGGCGTTATTTGCTCAGTTAGAGCGCATGGGGAAGGATGCGGCAGTACCGGAGTCGCACAAAGCTCCCATGTTACTTGCTTCTATTGATCCCAATTGCACACTGGAGTCTACTGCTGCAGCTCTTCGAACCAAGGATATCGCTGAGCTTACATGGGACTACGTGGCCACGACCCTCATAGATGAATACAACGCGAAACAGGTTTCTGCAAGGCCGTCTGGACGTAGTTCACGTCGCAAGAAGAAGGGCAGGAAAAAATCTGGTCGACATTCTGAATCGACTAATCGTACCCGCAGTAGTGCAAACAACGAAGATGAGGAGTCTGATGGTCACTCCGACATTGAGTCTACTGCTCGTGCACTTGCTGCCGCCTTGAGATCGTCATCATTTGATCGTTCAGGATCGAGCAATGGACATCATTGCGACTTCTGTGATCGCGATGGACACACACAAGATCGTTGCTTTATGAATCCGGACAACCCGGACAACCACTTGCCGCAGAGTATCCTCGATAAACTGTCGCCACAACCCAAGCGAATGGGTGGCAGTAGTGGTAGAAGCGCCTCGAGCAAGTCTTCTGGAAAGTCTGGCAAAATCGAAATTGCTGGTGCAACTGTGGAAAGGACCACTATAGTTCCGCCGAATGACCTGAGTACCTACGCAGACAGCGGTGCAACAGTACATTGCTTCCATTCTGTTTGTGCGTTCGTGCCCGGTTCACTTGAACCTTGCGACGAAAGGACAGTGATGCTTGCCGATAACACATCTGTTGTATCTAAACAACGCGGAGAGGTGATCATTCCTTTGGACAATGCGAACATACGTCTGAGTGATGCCCTACTGACCCCCGCTCTGGGATACAACTTGGTTTCAACCGGGTGTTTGGCCGACAAAGGTATTGAGTCGCTCTTCGGTCGTCATAGTGTACGTTTGACGCTAGAGTCAAATGGTTTTGAGGTGGGCATTGGTGATCGTGACAAGGTATCTCGCATGTACACACTGCCTCAACCTTTAGGGCATGCTGGTGTGGAACTTGCGCTTTCGACTAAGTCTACGGAGACTCAACTGTGGCACCGACGACTGGCTCACATCAACCAACGTGATCTGCAACATGTACACAAGTACGCAGATGGAGTGCCGCACTTGTGTGACATGGAGGAGGTATGCCGAGCATGTCGACTTGGCAAAGCTCATAAGCTTCCGTTCCCAGGTCACTTTGAACATGCATCCGCGGTTGGTGACATTGTGCACTCGGATATTGTAGGTCCTCTGGAAAAGTCTTTTCCGGAAAAGTTTCAATATGCATGTACATTCCTCGATGATCACTCACGGTATGTGTTCCTAGGTCTGGTGATCCATCGCAGTGCTCTTAGTGATGTGTTTGTGGGTATTGCGGCAAAGTTTAAGCAGCTTGGAGGAGTGGATATCAAAAGTTTGCACTCGGACGGTGCAGAAGAATATATTGCCCTGCAAGAGAACTTGGCAGCAGAACATGGCCTCACTTCTTTCTCTGCTCCATACACCCCCGAACACAACGCTATAGCTGAGCGCATCAATCGTACCATGGTGGAAGCTGCTCGATCGTTGCTGATCCAAGCCGATCTACCAGAATGTTTGTGGCCATATGCGCTGAAACATGTTATCTTTGTGCGTAATCGAGTGCAACATTCTACCGTTAACAACAGTCCCTACTTTCTGGTAACTGGAAATAAACCTTTGTTGAAGCACGTGCGTGTGTTTGGATGCACTGCATTCGTGCTAAGGACTCCGCGTGGACCCAAGTTCGAGTCTCGTGCACTTGAGGGAGTGTACTTGGAGACTCTTGAGCATGGTGTGTACAAGGTACTCGTCGTTGATAATGACGGTACTCCGCGTATTATTGAGTCACGACATGTTACTTTTGATGAATCCAAGTTCCCTGGCGCATCATCTCTTGCCAACTACATGGATGATGAAAGTGCGTCAGATGCTGACTATAGCTCTGATATGGGATTATGTGATAGCATTGATGACGAATCGGATACCTTCTCCGTCGATAATGTTGAGGAGGAGGTGGTTCATGACGGATCCTCGCACCTGATTCCAGCACTCAGGCAGTCGGAGTCAGACTCCGGCAGCAATGAAGACGATGCACAGGATTCCGAAAGTGATGACGAAAGTGCTGCTGATGACCTTGATACATCTGCCAACGCTGATACGGAACCACGCTACCCGCGGCGCACGCGCCGTCAACCTCTGAGGTGGTTCATGGCAGGGTCTGCTCACTGTACATCGCAAGTCAAAGTCACTACTAGTGATGAGCCCTCACTCAAGGAGGCAATGTCCGCCAGTGCGGAGGAGCGTACCATGTGGCAAGCAGCCGTCGATGAAGAGTTTTCATCATTGGAGTCGAAGCAAACTTGGAAACCTGATGACTCTCCTGCTTCACAACCACTACCAACTCACGTCATACTGAAGGTAAAGCGCAATGCTGATGGGTCAGTTGAACGTTTTAAGGCTCGTGTTGTAGCCGGTGGAAACCACCAAACATATGGTCAGGACTACATGGAGACTTATGCACCAGTTGTTTCGTTCTCTTTGGTTCGCATATTCTTGTATCTGACATTATGCTTGCGCATGTATGTGGTACAGGTGGATGTGAAGACTGCGTTTCTCAATGGCAAACTTGAGGAAGATGTGTGGATCATGTCACCTCGAGGTATACCTGGCGTGACTTCACGATGCTTCAAATTGCTCAAGGCTATCTATGGACTGAAGCAAGCGCACTTGGCATGGCACAACAAACTATGCGAGGATATGAAAAGCATATGTTTTGAAGAGTTACCGAGTGCACCTTGCGTGTTTCGCCGCCAAAACGAGAGCAATGAGGATGCGTTCGTGCTAGTTTATGTGGATGACTTGCTAATATTCACAACTTCTGCCATGGAACGTGATGCGATTTTGGAGGAGCTTAAGTCGTTTTACGAGCTGCGTGTGGCGGACGAAGTGAACTTGTACCTCGGCGTTGAATTCAAATGGACTTTAGATTCAGATGGTCGACCTGTGTCGCTGTATCTTGGTCAGTCACTGTACACGGAAAGCGTGTTGCGCCGTTTCGGGTTTCAGCGATCCAAGCCGGCATGCACCCCTATGGTAGAATCTTTTTTTACCGGGTGGACATCTGAGAAAGACAAATCCATCCAGGATACTCAGCTGTACCAGCAGATCATTGGATCGCTTTTGTATTTGGCACTGAAAACTCGGTTGGATATATTAGCACCCGTCCTAATCTTGGCTCGTTTTCAGAAATCGCCCACGGCCTACTGTCACAAGGCAGCAAAGCGGGTTCTTCGTTACCTTCGCGGTACAACTGAACATGGTGTGCACTATCACTCTGGCATGGTGAAACTGGAGGCGTACGTTGACTCTGACTACGCTGCGGACACGCGTGATCGCAAGTCAATGTCTGGTTTCTTAGTGAAGCTTGGTCACAACGTGAGCGCAGGTTAGGTAAAGGAAAAGGAAGAAGAGGGGGAAAAGACGAGAAGAAGAGAAAAATAAAAGAAGAGAAACAAAGGAAGGTAGTCAGCCTTGACAATTTACTTCGATCGTTGGCGACCGTCATTGAAAACTATATCTACCTCGCACGCACTTCCGCCGCCGGTGCTGACCGTCGGCGGGTCACCCACGTCTCACACCTTGCCACTGTGCGACGAGGAGTTGCGCGCCAAAACAATTTCAAACATGAAGCATATCAAATAAAAACTCAAAAAATCATCCAAAGTGGTGCGCCAGTGCCAACCACCCCGCGCAGCCCAGATTCGGCTGTTACGGCCAAACCCCGTATCCAGCCCACATTCGCACATTCTCTCCAACTGCATAGCCCGTGCTCATTCAGCGCTCTCGTCCAATCAAATCGCTCCACTTGGGCCGAAGCCCCAACACGCCCCATTAGAACCAGACCACTTGTCCATACCACGTTGCATGAGGGCATTTGCAGTAGCCAATCAGATGGCCGTTTCACGTTGAGATTGAGATGAGGCGCATATGCGTTTTTCCGCGGAGGGTGCCCAAAAGTGCCCATGCTTAAATCCACTTTTTGTTTTCCACTATTTCCAACACTCCAAAGGGCTTGGGGGCACAGTCGACCAAACCTCAACACTCCTCCTCGACTGGTCGGCCAAGTCCAACACGGTCCGCGTTATTGTTGTGAAGACCTGGGCCAAGTGGTTTAGTTAAGAAGTCCGCATCATTGTCTTCACTTGGAACGTACGTCACATTGATGTGACTATCCTTGACTAGTTCCCGAACGAAGTGCAACTTAACGTCAATGTGCTTAGCGCGACCCGACGGACAGCGTTCACCAGTTGCCCAGTCAATGGCGCACTGGTTGTCCGAACGAATGGGCACAGCACCTTGCACTTCCCATCCAATCTCCTTAAGCACACGCTTCAACCAAATAACCTCCTGACACGCAAGCGTCAAAGCATAATACTCGGCCTCGCCGGTAGACAACGCCACCGAAGCCTGTTTTCTTGCGCCCCACATACATGTCGCTTTGCCAAGCTTCACTAAGAAACCAGACATTGACTTGCGATCACGCGTGTCCGCAGCGTAGTCAGAGTCAACGTACGCCTCCAGTTTCACCATGCCAGAGTGATAGTGCACACCATGTTCAGTTGTACCGCGAAGGTAACGAAGAACCCGCTTTGCTGCCTTGTGACAGTAGGCCGTGGGCGATTTCTGAAAACGAGCCAAGATTAGGACGGGTGCTAATATATCCAACCGAGTTCTCAGTGCCAAATACAAAAGCGATCCAATGATCTGCTGGTACAGCTGAGTATCCTGGATGGATTTGTCTTTCTCAGATGTCCACCCGGTAAAAAAAGATTCTACCATAGGGGTGCATGCCGGCTTGGATCGCTGAAACCCGAAACGGCGCAACACGCTTTCCGTGTACAGTGACTGACCAAGATACAGCGACACAGGTCGACCATCTGAATCTAAAGTCCATTTGAATTCAACGCCGAGGTACAAGTTCACTTCGTCCGCCACACGCAGCTCGTAAAACGACTTGAGCTCCTCCAAAATCGCATCACGTTCCATGGCAGAAGTTGTGAATATTAGCAAGTCATCCACATAAACTAGCACGAACGCATCCTCATTGCTCTCGTTTTGGCGGCGAAACACGCAAGGTGCACTCGGTAACTCTTCAAAACATATGCTTTTCATATCCTCGCATAGTTTGTTGTGCCATGCCAAGTGCGCTTGCTTCAGTCCATAGATAGCCTTGAGCAATTTGAAGCATCGTGAAGTCACGCCAGGTATACCTCGAGGTGACATGATCCACACATCTTCCTCAAGTTCGCCATTGAGAAACGCAGTCTTCACATCCACCTGTACCACATACATGCGCAAGCATAACGTCAGATACAAGAATATGCGAACCAAAGAGAACGAAACAACTGGTGCATAAGTCTCCATGTAGTCCTGACCATATGTTTGGTGGTTTCCACCGGCTACAACACGAGCCTTAAAACGTTCAACTGACCCATCAGCATTGCGCTTTACCTTCAGTATGACGTGAGTTGGTAGTGGTTGTGAAGCAGGAGAGTCATCAGGTTTCCAAGTTTGCTTCGACTCCAATGATGAAAACTCTTCATCGACGGCTGCTTGCCACATGGTACGCTCCTCCGCACTGGCAGACATTGCCTCCTTGAGTGAGGGCTCATCACTAGTAGTGACTTTGACTTGCGATGTACAGTGAGCAGACCCTGCCATGAACCACCTCAGAGGTTGACGGCGCGTGCGCCGCGGGTAGCGTGGTTCCGTATCAGCGTTGGCAGATGTATCAAGGTCATCAGCAGCACTTTCGTCATCACTTTCGGAATCCTGTGCATCGTCTTCATTGCTGCCGGAGTCTGACTCCGACTGCCTGAGTGCTGGAATCAGGTGCGAGGATCCGTCATGAACCACCTCCTCCTCAACATTATCGACGGAGAAGGTATCCGATTCGTCATCAATGCTATCACATAATCCCATATCAGAGCTATAGTCAGCATCTGACGCACTTTCATCATCCATGTAGTTGGCAAGAGATGATGCGCCAGGGAACTTGGATTCATCAAAAGTAACATGTCGTGACTCAATAATACGCGGAGTACCGTCATTATCAACGACGAGTACCTTGTACACACCATGCTCAAGAGTCTCCAAGTACACTCCCTCAAGTGCACGAGACTCGAACTTGGGTCCACGCGGAGTCCTTAGCACGAATGCAGTGCATCCAAACACACGCACGTGCTTCAACAAAGGTTTATTTCCAGTTACCAGAAAGTAGGGACTGTTGTTAACAGTAGAATGTTGCACTCGATTACGCACAAAGATAACATGTTTCAGCGCATATGGCCACAAACATTCTGGTAGATCGGCTTGGATCAGCAACGATCGAGCAGCTTCCACCATGGTACGATTGATGCGCTCAGCTATAGCGTTGTGTTCGGGGGTGTATGGAGCAGAGAAAGAAGTGAGGCCATGTTCTGCTGCCAAGTTCTCTTGCAGGGCAATATATTCTTCTGCACCGTCCGAGTGCAAACTTTTGATATGCACTCCTCCAAGCTGCTTAAACTTTGCCGAAATACCCACAAACACATCACTAAGAGCACTGCGATGCATCACCAGACCTAGGAACACATACCGTGAGTGATCATCGAGGAATGTACATGCATATTGAAACTTTTCCGGAAAAGACTTTTCCAGAGGACCTACAATATCCGAGTGCACAATGTCACCAACCGCGGATGCATGTTCAAAGTGACCTGGGAACGGAAGCTTATGAGCTTTGCCAAGTCGACATGCTCGGCATACCTCCTCCATGTCACACAAGTGCGGCACTCCATCTGCGTACTTGTGTACATGTTGCAGATCACGTTGGTTGATGTGAGCCAGTCGTCGGTGCCACAGTTGAGTCTCCGTAGACTTAGTCGAAAGCGCAAGTTCCACACCAGCATGCCCTAAAGGTTGAGGCAGTGTGTACATGCGAGATACCTTGTCACGATCACCAATGCCCACCTCAAAACCATTTGACTCTAGCGTCAAACGTACACTATGACGACCGAAGAGCGACTCAATACCTTTGTCGGCCAAACACCCGGTTGAAACCAAGTTGTATCCCAGAGCGGGGGTCAGTAGGGCATCACTCAGACGTATGTTCGCATTGTCCAAAGGAATGATCACCTCTCCGCGTTGTTTAGATACAACAGATGTGTTATCGGCAAGCATCACTGTCCTTTCGTCGCAAGGTTCAAGTGAACCGGGCACAAACGCACAAACAGAATGGAAGCAATGTACTGTCGCACCGCTGTCTGCGTAGGTACTCAGGTCATTCGGCGGAACTATAGTGGTCCTTTCCACAGTTGCACCAGCAATTTCGATTTTGCCAGACTTTCCAGAAGACTTGCTCGAGGCGCTTCTACCACTACTGCCACCCATTCTCTTGGGTTGTGGCGACAGTTTATCGAGGATACTCTGCGGCAAGTGGTTGTCCGGGTTGTCCGGATTCATAAAGCAACGATCTTGTGTGTGTCCATCGCGATCACAGAAGTCGCAATGATGTCCATTGCTCGATCCTGAACGATCAAATGATGACGATTTCAAGGCGGCAGCAAGTGCACGAGCAGTAGACTCAATGTCGGAGTGACCATCAGACTCCTCATCTTCGTTGTTTGCACTACTGCGGGTACGATTAGTCGATTCAGAATGTCGACCAGATTTTTTCCTGCCCTTCTTCTTGCGACGTGAACTACGTCCAGACGGCCTTGCAGACACCTGTTTCGCGTTGTATTCATCTATGAGGGTCGTGGCCACGTAGTCCCATGTAAGCTCAGCGATATCCTTGGTTCGAAGAGCTGCAGCAGTAGACTCCAGTGTGCAATTGGGATCAATAGAAGCAAGTAACATGGGAGCTTTGTGCGACTCCGGTACTGCCGCATCCTTCCCCATGCGCTCTAACTGAGCAAATAACGCCGTGTACTGGTCCACATAGCCTGACATATTCTGACCATTGTATCCCATACGGAATAGTTGAGTTTGCACAGCAATTCTGGATACAGTACGATTGGACGCATACCGTGCATCAAGTAATGCGAGCATGCGCGCCGGGTCGTCGTCGACATCCATGACCACACGAAGTGGCGCATCACCCAAGGCGCATATTATGATTCCACATGCCTTCTCGCGCTTGGCGACAACTCGAGCGCTATCAATAGCGGTATCCGATGTTGCTTCAGTAGTTGCTGAATATCCAGAATCGGATTCCACAACGTTCCACACACCTTTAACACGGCATGCAGCACGAAGGCGATGGCGCCATAGGGCATAATCATCACCACGCCTTCCATGAAAACGAGGGATTTTCATCCCGGTAGTACTTTCGGATTCCATTTCCGTGTCCGACATATTTCAGTCTGTTATCCACGAAGCAGATAGAACGGAACCAAACGAAATTAATTAGTAGAGGGAAGCAGAGTGAGGGACTCAATGCCTTGGGAAGTTTAAGAAAAGGGCCACGAGCAGTGATGAATTCGTGGCCGAGCTTGCCCGAACGGAGTATCCCAACTCAAACGTTCGACAGCGAGGACGACAGCGGAGACTTTTGACGTAGCCTGCAACGCTCACCGAGACGCGTCTCGTACGCGATCACAAGCGGAGCTCGGGTGCTCCCACGCTTGGAGTATACTCACGGGCAGTGGCAGAAGGCGTACCCGGAACAGACAAACTTCTCGACTTCGGGTTGAAACTTCTTGATTGAACCTACCGAGACTTGCTCGAGGTAGGCGGGCGCACTGGCGGGAGAAACTACCTCCGCTACCCTAAAGGATGATCCCCTGGACCCTGGTTACTCTCTCCAGGTGAGGTACGCTTTGATTACCTACCGAACTCTGCGCACTTCAGAGTCCGGCGCTTTTAGTCCCTACGAGGCGTCCCAAGGAGGGGTGTCGTCAAGATACACTTCCCCCAGTTGACCCAAGCTAGCCTCTTGCGGGAAAGTAGCGCGGTCGTGCGGTGTAGTACGGTTGCTCCTACACTTCCAAGCCCAATTCATCGACCTCCGTACTCTACGGACGGAGAGCAGGATTTGGCAGACTTCCCGGTCTCGTGCCAAGGGGTTACTAACAAACGCGATATGTTTTCGCCACCAAGGAGGAAGTCCGCAGGGTACACGCCTGTCGCAAAACAAAATAACCTCTTGAATCCAGATGAGCGTTAGTCGTAGATCGCGCACCTGTCGCAGTAGGGAATCTTCTTGAATCCAAATAAATGTTAGTAGAGCGTGACGTCTGCGAAGAGTCGACGCTCTGGGCCCATAACCTCACAACGTGAGCGCAGGTTAGGTAAAGGAAAAGGAAGAAGAGTGGGGAAAAGACGAGAAGAAGAGAAAAATAAAAGAAGAGAAACAAAAGAAGGTAGTCAGCCTTGACAATTTACTTCGATCGTTGGCGACCGTCATTGAAAACTATATTCTACCTCGCACGCACTTCCGCCGCCGGTGCTGACCGTCGGTGGGTCACCCACGTCTCACACCTTGCCACTGTGCGACGAGAGAGTTGCGCGCCAAAACAATTTCAAACATGAAGCATATCAAATAAAAACTCAAAAAAATCATCCAAAGTGGTGCGCCAGTGCCAACCCACCCGCGCAGCCCAGATTCGGCTGTTACGGCCAAACCCGTATCCATCCCACATTCGCACATTCTCTCCAAACTGCATAGCCGTGCTCATTCAGCGCTCTCGTCAATCAAATCGCTCCACTTGGGCCGAAGCCCCAACACGCCCCATTAGAACCAGACCACTTGTCCATACCACGTTGCATGAGGGCATTTGCAGTAGCCAATCAGATGGCCGTTTCACGTTGAGATTGAGATGAGGCGCATATGCGTTTTTCCGCGGAG